>CM044014.1:63185089-63587589 GCA_024085815.1 Flaveria linearis | reverse complement strand
TAGTTTCCATAAAGGGTAACCACACTCCAATTGTATGTGGTTAAGTTGGTGTTTTACCTGTTTTGGCTAGAAGGGTCAATTCTGTCCTCTTGGACATAATGTATGTGTTGACTTGTTTGATGTGCCATTTTCATTTCATAAAACCTGAAACCAAACCCTATGGTTAAACATTTTTTCTAGGAATCCTTTGAACTCCAGAAAAAGAATTAACCCAATAGCTATTTTCAAATGGGAGTTATGCACAATTTCGCAAGCTAACTCCAGCAGCCCTCCGGTTGAGAGCTGCTGTAACATTTTGAGTTTTTCTAATAACTCCAGGCCCTTAAAACCTAAACTAACTTTTCACATACTTTATTGACTCATAGGGGAGCCTACTGGAGTTTGGCCTTAGCCTAAATCCTTGGTTGGTTATGTGTTTGACCGTATCTTCTGAACACCTAGAATCTGCCAGAAAACGCAGGTTCTGGAAAACGAATACCTACAACCTGTAACATATTTACTTGGCTTTTGTGTGTAATGTTAGTACTACTAGAACTTATTTTGATGGTATAAGTTGTGAATTGGACATGTTCTTGATGTTAGGATCATGCTAGAGTATTTATTAAGGATGCTTATTGTGATGAAATATGATAATTGGTTTGTATGGGACTTGATGATCATGTATGATGTTGAATGATGATTACTAATTAGGACATCATGTTTGGGTCTGGAAATTAATTGTTAGGATGTATGTTAACCATGCTTGAGGAATGATTATGTTACTTAAAGGAATTACAACTCATAATGTCACCAACGGGTCAAACGGGTCAACCGGGTCCAACATGTCTACTTTTCTAAAACCTTGAGTCTTTGGTTGTGTGTGCTTAGGGTTCCACATGTTCTCTGTTTGCATGTACTTATGCCTTACATAATCTAGGTAACCACTGAAGGTTTTCAGTTCACTTATTCTCCAAGTAAACTTTAAATAGTTGTTACGCATACCTGGTGAGTTTACAGCCCCACTTTTACCTTATACTCTTTTTGGGGGAGAGAAACATGTTGCTTTCATAAACGTTACATGACATTGGGTTTTTGTAATACTGCATATACCTGATACTATGGTGTTATACTTAGCCCTTCGGACCGTTAATATGCGAATAGCGAGGTGATTGTTAGTAGATCTACTGGGATTGACATACCCCGCCCGGGCTAGTCGCGCTAGCTTGACTGGAGGTTAAACGGGTGAACGGTCAGCCTGTTTTAAAGTGTTATGGTGGGGAAACCACAGCCGGGCCTACATTATTACTATTGATTACATGTCAGCTCGGTCGCGACTTTTTACACATAGTGATTGCCATGGGCTAGCTACCCATTTTATGTTTTGATTACTAAATCCGGCAATTATATTACTGATACTTGTTGTTTTCTGATAAACCTGTGAACTCACCAGTCTTGTACTGAATTTTGCATGTTTTCACTCAGGACATTAAAATGGCAAGTTTAGGAGCACAGCATCCACTGCATGTCATTCCACTTTCATCCCAAACTGTTTTCAAGATTTAATTTCATGTACTTTACATAAATTGGATTGGACAAGTGTTTTCGTGTTCCAAAACCATTGTTAAATGTTTTCCTGTTTTTGCTTCCGCAATACTTAAGTACAAGTTGGTTTATTTCATTATTACTAAGAAACTATTATGATTTGTAATTGTCGAGTCGTTTGGCGTAACTGATGCTTATCAGAGCCCCGTTTGTGGAAATTGAGGGTGTGATAGAGTGGTATCAGAGCATTAGTTATAGTGAACTAAAATGAACCTTGGATCTCATTTGCATTGCATTTTAGACTATAGCTGGATTTGCATTAGTTACACACACATAGAATACTAAGCTGTGCTTACTTAATTTGGTTGCCTGAGAACTTTCGCTTTAATATATCCCTGTGAGCTTACGACTACAGGGATGGTGGCTCCGAGTTGCTATGAGTGATGGGAGGGGTTACTTATGAATTTCCTGAACCTTACTGATCCTTTCGTATACTTTGATTGATCGACCCCGATATAATACTTACATATTTGGTACTCCTCTCATTGATGACCACTGTACTTGGCAAGATATGATAGCCTAATAGGAGGAACCGGGGGTGATCATGCAAAGCAAATTACCATTACGGGTGCACACGTAATTGTAATTTGTCGTGCATGCTAAGTCCGGTGAATTTGGTCGGGTGGTAACGTTGTAGTCGGTATAAGTTATCGTTTCTATACCGTGAGCAAGAAATTTTCGATTTTCATAGAACATGGCTATTGATGTGGAAACTATCCTTCAATTCTACTTGTATGAATGCTCACTCTTACCTCGAATTCGGATGAAATTCAAACCATGACATGTGTCCTAATCCCTCGGATTCGGACTGATTCTCTAGCTTGTCTATTTCTTTAAATCCTTTAATTTCACTTCCTTTTCATTCCAAGACAAAGGGGTTATTTTCATGCGACTAATAGCTTTGAATTTTGATATCTGGTTGGATATTTACTTATTTATGTATATGGTAATTTAAAGAATGTCTGGAAGAGGACGTGGACGCGGGAGAGGTAACATCTCCATGACGCCTGCAGAATTGGCGACATTAATCAATCAGAGTGTTACCGCAGCATTGGCAAGCCAACACCTTCCACAACGGAATCCCATTGGACAACCAGCTTGCACCTACAAGTCCTTTATGGACTGCAAACCTAATCCATTCAGGGGAACTGAGGGAGCAGTGGGGCTGCTCCGTTGGTTCGAAAAGCTGGAGTTGGTGTTTGAAATCTGTAACTGCCCTGCCTAGAGTAGGGTGAAATATGCTGCTAGTACCATGGATGGTGCTGCACTGAGCTGGTGGAATACGCAAGTCCAGATGTTGGGTGTTGAAACTGCAAATGCCATGACTTGGGAAGAATTCAAGGGTTTGCTAAAAGAGGAATACTGTTCCAGAGATGAAGTGCAGAAACTAGAAACTGAATTCTGGAATTTAAAAATGGTGGGTTCCGAGGTTGAAGCCTACACGACTCGTTCCCACGAGTTGGCTACCTTATGTCCCACTATGGTCAACCCGGCTTACAACGAGTTGAAAGGTACATCGATGGGCTAGTACCGGAAATACAGAGCATGGTCACCACTGCTAGACCAGCTACCACTCAGGAAGCTGTCCAACTGGCCCACAAACTGACTAACCAGGCTGTCACTCAGGGTAAACTGCCCCCGCGTGGTGCTGCATCTTGTTCCAATGATAACAAGAGGAAATGGGAACCATCTGCCAGCGGGAAGCAATCTTCATCCTCTACTCATCTACCCCAACACAAGAAGTTCAACCCGTCTCAATCTTCTCATGACATGGGGAATTCGGGTGGCTATCATGGAAACCTTCCGAAGTGCAACAAATGTAAGTTCCATCATGTTGGACAATGCACAAGGAACACTTGTGAGAGATGTGGAAAGTTTGGGCACGTTGCTAAAAACTTCAGGGTAAACCTCTCAGGAAAAACACCTCAGCAGCAGCAAAACTATAACCATACTGGGTGTTATGAATGCGGTCAACCCGGTCACTTTAAAAGGAAATGCCCAAAGCTAAAACAGAATGAAAATAGGGGTGCTACTGATAGATCTAACGACAATAACAGTGGTGGTAGGGGCAGAGCTTTCATCATGGGCTCAGGTGAGCCTCGAAATGACCCTACTGTAGTATCTAGTAGATTCTCTATTAATGAATGTTACGCCTCTGATTTATTTGACTCCGGTGCTAATAAAAGTTATGTATCCATAAAATTTAACAAAGTACTAGGAATGGTACCTACTAACCTGACTTCTGAGTACACCATAGAAATAGCAGATGGTAGGACGATAACAGTAACCCAAGTGTTTAGAAATTGTAAGCTAGGCTTATCTGGACACACTTTCTGCATGGACCTTGTTCCTGTCACACTCGGAAGCTTCGATGTAGTGGTCGGGATGGATTGGTTATCCAAGAACAATGCTGAGATCATTTGCAAGGAGAAGCTGATCAAGTTACCTATTTCGGACGATGAAATTCTTACAGTGGAAGGTGATAAGGTGGGTGCGGTGGTCGGCATCATATCATATTTGAAGGCTCAGAAATGTCTCAGGAAAGGACACCTTGCCTTGTTGGCACTTGAAACTGAAATGAAGACGGATGAAAGGCGAGTCGAAGATATTCCAGTTGTAAGAGACTTTCCTGAGGTATTTCCCTAAGACCTACCTGGCCTTCCTCCACACAGACAGATGGAATTCCAGATTGAATTAGCACCAGGAGCGACTCCGATCGCTCGGGCGCCGTACAGTCTGGCACCGAACGAACTACAAGAGCTGTCTAAGCAATTGCAAGAATTGTTAGACAAGGGATTCATGCGTCCCAGCTCTTCACCCTGGTGAGCTCCAGTGCTTTTCGTTAAAAAGAAAGATGAAACCTTCAGGATGTGTATTGACTACCGCGAATTGAACAAGGTGACGATCAAGAACAAGTATCCACTTCCGCGTATCGATGACTTGTTCGACCAATTGCAAGGATCTAGCTACTATTCCAAGATTGACTTGAGATCAAGTTATCATCAGTTAAGGGTTCGAGAAGAGGATATTTCAAAGACGGTGTTCCGGACTCGCTATGAACACTATGAGTTTGCTGTAATGCCGTTCGGACTGACCAATGCCCCAACAGTTTTCATGGATCTCATGAATCGTGTCTGCAAGCCTTATTTGGATAAGTTTGTCATTGTATTCATCGATGATATACTGATCTACTCCCGTAATAAGGAATATCATGAGGAACATTTGACAACCATACTGTAATTGTTGAGGAACGAACAACTTTATGCCAATTTCTCAAAATATGACTTCTGGAGCGCGAAGTGCATTTCCTTGGGCATGTGGTGAATGACAAGGGTATACATATGGATCCATCGAAGAATGAAGCCATCAAGGATTGGCCAGCACTGAAGACGCCTACCGAGGTGCGATAATTCCTTGGTTTGGCAGGCTATTACAGACGATTTATTGAAGGGTTTTCAAAATTGGCACAACCTTTGACTGCCCTAACCCATAAGGGAACTGTTTACAAGTGGGGTAGCAAAGAAGAAACAGCATTCCAGACGCTTAAAGACAGACTCTGCACTGCACCAATCCTAGCCTTACCAAAAGGACTGATGACTTTGTTGTTTACTGTGATGCTTCCATCCAGGGTTTGGGATGTGTACTGATGCAACGTGACAAATTCATAGCTTATGCGTCTAGACAACTCAGGGAGCATGAGAAAAACTACACAACGCATGATTTGGAATTGGGAGCTGTAGTGTTTGCCCTGAAGATCTGGAGACACTACCTATATGGAACCAAGTGTACGATTTATACGGATCACAAGAGCCTCCAGCACATATTCGATCAGAAGGAATTGAATATGTGACGACGGTGGTTGGAATTACTCAATGACTACGATTGTGCAATCAAGTATCACCCGGGTAAAGCTAATGTGGTAGCCGACGCCCTTAGTCGGAAAGAAACATTAAGACCTCGTTGGGTGCGTGCATTATAGATGACCATACATTCTGATCTACCGGTGCAAATCAAGGCTGCTCAAAGCGAGGCCTTAAAGACTGAGAACCTAAAAGCAGAATCCATGTGAGGCATGGAGAAACAGTTGGAGATCAAAACCGATGGAATCCGTTACTTCATAGAACGGATCTGGGTACCACTGTATGGGAATTTGAGAGAACTGGTAATGGATGAAGCTCATAAGACACGTTACTTAGTTCATCCAGGTTCAGATAAGATGTATCAGGATCTAAAGGAGTTTTACTGGTGGCCGAACATGAAAGCAGAGATCGCCGCATATGTAAGCAAATGCTTAACTTGCTCCAAGGTTAAGGTGGAATACCAGAGACCATCTGGCTTACTCCAGCAACCAGAAATCCCAGTGTGGAAATGGGAGCAGATTTCAATGGACTTTATTATGAAGTTACCCAAGACTCCCAGCGGATGCGACACCATTTGGGTTATAATAGATCGCTTAACAAAATCCGCACATTTTCTGGCAATCCGGGAGACGGACCGAATGGAGAAACTGACACGCATTTACTTAAGAGAAATAGTATCTCGGCATGGCGTGCCAATATCTATTATATTTGATCATGACGCTCGGTTCACTTCTCATTTCTGGCGGTCATTACAACGATCGTTAGGAACACGACTAGATATGACCACTGCGTATCACCCACAAACCGATGGCCAGAGTGAGCGTACGATCCAGACACTAGAAGACATGTTGCGTGCCTGTGTGATCGATTTTGGTAGCAGTTGGGAAACTCATCTACCATTGGTTGAGTTCTCCTACAATAATAGTTATCACACCTCAATTAAAGCCGCACCATTTGAGGCACTTTATGGACGTAAGTGCCGATCACCTGTATGTTGGGCAGAGGTTGGAGAAATCCAACTTACTGGTCCGGAACTGGTGCACGAAACAACTGAAAAGATTGTACAAATACGTAATCGGATGGCAGCGACACGTGATCGACAGAAAAGTTATGCTAACAAGCATCGTAAACCATTGGAATTCCAGATTGGCGACAAGGTACTTCTAAAAGTCTCACCGTGGAAAGGAGTAATACGTTTTGGCAAGCGTGGGAAGCTAAGCCCTAGATACGTGGGGCCATTTGAGATTGTCAAACGGATTGGCCCAGTAGCCTATCAGTTGAATTTACCTGAAGAACTCAGCGGGATACACGATGTGTTTCACGTATCCAATCTGAGGAAATTTCTATCTGATGAATCATTGATCGTGCAATTGGAGGAACTAAAGATAGATGACCAATTACATTTCATCAAAGAACCAGTGGAGATCATGGATCGAGAAGTCAAAACCATAAAACGTAAGCAAGATCCCTATTGTACGTGTTAGGTGGAACTCTAAGTGTGGACCAGAGTTTACCTGGAACGTGAAGATCAAATGAAAAGAAGTATCCGCAACTGTTCAACGATCAAATTTCCAATTCGTAAGATACAGTTGTAAGATATCTTTTCGTTCAATTTCTGGAAGAAATTCCCTTCAACATGAGCATAATGTCACAACTCTTGCAAACCTTAAGAACCTTACGTTCCTGTATTTTGGATTTATTTCCTAATCTCTTGGAAACCTTAGCACGTCTACGTGCTGGATAACTAAATAGTTTGCTCACAATGCTTCATTTACTCACTATGTACGTTGAACTAGTGTTCCAATTTTCGGGACGAAAATTCTTTCAACATGGGGATAATGTGACACCCGGTAATTTTACGTTACCAAACTCCGTTAGTCTCGTTAAGTCTTGCATACACGTGTCTTGAGCACACATTGTTGTCGTTTAATGTTGGTGACCTAATGATAATTAATAATGTTAGATTAATGATAATTTAACTGATTATGTGATTATCGCGTTATGATTATGTGCTTGTGTGTTTTACATTTAAATTGAGAATTAATCGCGTAATGTGGAAACATGCCTATTAATTCGTATGTCTTGTGTTTTTATAAAGATAAAATATATAATGATTATCACTAGTTCATATCTTTATATAATTTAGTTAAAAACACTTTACAAAGAGTTTAAAGTCTAAGTTTTAATAAAATACAAATTATAAGGGGTGAAAGGGTAATTATGGATATATAAATGATTTAAAAGCAAACACAACACTAGAAACATGATAGTCGACCGCCTCTTTTCTTCTACATCCATCCCCACTTCGAAATCAGCCAAGAACAAGTAGGTTGCTGCGATTTTGGTTCGATTTCAGGCCATACAACAAGTTACAAGCATCAATTCGTGTTCTATTGCAAGAATTAAAGGTTAGTTTTAAGGTTTTGTGAAGTTCTTATGTTGGCCGAAGGTCCTAGGGACGAATTGATGTTCTTGGATGTCGAATTGTTGTTGTTTGATGATGCTAGTGATTTAGTTTGATGGTATACATGTTGCTTGATATTGATTATGCAAGAATTATAAGTTTTTGATGAATAATTCATAGCCTATGATACATGATGAACCCTAAATTCAAAATTGAGATTGATTACTTGAAATTGATGGTTAATCCATGTTAGTATTATGATATTGATGCTAGATTAGGTATCAATTTCATGTTTGGTTATGGATTTTGGATATTCTAGCCAAATTAGGTCAAACTAGAGACTTTAATTTGGGGAAACTTCATGATTGATCAAATTGATGTGGTTTAATGGTTGTATGATGTTAATTAGATTCTATGACCTGCCTTAAAATGATTCTTGTATTGGGAAATCATTATGTGGTATGTGGGGTATGACAAATGTGAAATGTGTACACGTTCTGATTTCTGGCAGATTGCATACCCTGTTTTCATCATGACATAACCAAATGAAGACGAATCCAAAAACTGGTTTTTCTTGAGTCTAGAATGTTCCTCATGGAGTCTAGTTTTCAAAACATCCAACCTTGTCCAATTTGGACTTGTAAAACTTGAGTTATGATCATTTTAGTGAAGTGTGGTCAGAAACAAACTTTCTGACAGATTCTGAGTATCATTTTGTATATGGCACAAACAGATCATAATAGGTCCAAATGATGTGTTTATAGTGCCCAAACTGTTTGTTACTGAGTCTAGTTTCCAGAAAGGGTAACCACACTCCAATTGGATGTGGTTAAGTTGGTGTTTTACCTGTTTTGGCTAGAAGGGTCAATTCTGTCTTCTCGGACAGAATGTATGTGTTGACTTGTTTGATGTGCCATTTTCATTTCATAAAACCTGAGACCAAACCCTATGGTCAAAAATTTTTCCTACGAATTATCTGAACTCCAGAAAAAGAATTAACCCAATAG
This sequence comes from Flaveria linearis, assembly GCA_024085815.1. NCBI lineage: Eukaryota > Viridiplantae > Streptophyta > Magnoliopsida > Asterales > Asteraceae > Flaveria > Flaveria linearis. Next base: position 63,578,737 of record CM044014.1, on the reverse strand, counting down.
CTATTTTCAAATGGAAGTTATGCACAATTTGGCAAGCTAACTCCAGCAGCCCTCCGGTTGAGAGCTGCTGTAACATTTTGAGTTTTTCTAATAACTCCAGGCCCTTAAAACCTAAAATAACTTTTCACATACTTGATTGACTCATAGGAGAGCCTACTGGAGTTTGGCCTTAGCCTAAATCCTTGGTTGGTTATGTGTTTGACCATATCTTCTGAACACCTAGAATCTGCCAGAAAACGCAGGTTCTGGAAAACGAATACCTACGACCTGTAACATATTTACTTGGATTTTGCGTGTAATGTTAGTACTACTAGAACTTATTTTGATGGTATAAGTTCTGAATTGGACATGTTCTTGATATGCTAGAGTATTTATTAAGGATGCTTATTGTGATGAAATATGTTAATTGGTTTGTATGGGACTTGATGATCATGTATGATGTTGAATGATGATTACTAATTAGGACATCATGTTTGGGACTGGAAATTAATTGTTAGGATGTATGTTAACCATGCTTGAGGAATGATTATGTTACTTAAAGGAATTACAACTCATAATGTCACCAACGGGTCAAACGGGTCAACCGGGTCCAACATGTCTATTTTTCTGAAACCTTGAGTCTTTGGTTGTGTATGCTTAGGGTTCCACATGTTCTCTGTTTGCACGTACTTATTTACTTACATGATCTAGGTAACCACTGAAGGTTGTGAGTTCACTTATTCTCCAAGTAAACTTTAAATAGTTGTTACGCATACCAGGTGAATTTACAGCCCCACTTTTACCTTATACTCTTTTTGGGGGAGAGAAACATGCTGCTTTCATAAACGTTACATTACATTGGGTTTTTGTAATACTGCATATACCTGATACTATGGTGTTATACTTAGCCCTTCGGACCGTCAATATGCAAATAGCAAGGTGATTGTTAGTAGATCTACTGGGATTGACATACCCCGACCGGGCTAGTCGCGCTAGCTTGACTGGAGGTCAAACGGGTGAACGGTCAGCCTGTTTTAAAGTGTTGTGGTGGGGAAACCACAGCCAGGCATACATTATTACTATTGATTACATGTCAGCTCGGTCGCGACTTCTTACACATAGTGATTGCCATGGGCTAGCTACCCATTATATGCTTTGATTACTAAATCTGGGAATTACATTACTGATACTTGCTGTTTTCTGATAAACCTGTAAAATCACCAGTCTTGTACTGACTTTTGCATGTTTTCTCTCAGGACATTGAAATGGCACGTTTAGGAGCACAGCATCCACTGCATGTCATTCCACTTTCATCCCAAACTGTTTTCAAGATTTAATTTCATGTACTTTACAAAAATTGGATTGGACGCGTGTTTGCGTACTCCAAAACCGTTGTTAAATATTTTCCTGTTTTCGCTTCCGCAATACTTATCTACAAGTTGGTTTATTTCATTATTACTAAGAAACAATTATGATTTGTAATTGTCGAGTCGTTTGGTGTAACTGATGCTTATCTGAGATCCTGGTTATGTCACACGCCCAGCGGTAAAACCCCGTTTGTGGAAATTGAGGGTGTGACAGGTTCATAAAGTTCTCATAAAAAATGATGGTTCTTAAGATAACCCTACCCTATATGGGGGAGAATACAAATGAGAACTTACTTTTTTCAAAACTAAAGAATCATTGATTTACATAAAAGAAAGTTAATACAACTGATATTTAGTTATTTTATATAGTTTATTACTATGTATAATATACACATATATAAAACTTCTTAACTTTCACCATATTTAATTTATATTTATATAAATAAATGGTTCTTTGATTCTAGAAATAAAATGTGCTTCTTTAATAATCCGAACTCTGTATATATATCACATACACGTATATATATGTATATAAACTAGCTTAATAAACCCATGTATTAAACAGTTTAAATAAATATAATATTAAATAGTATGTTAATTTATCAATTAAAAAGAATATTCTAAAATAAGATATGATTAAAACTATGCATGAGTAAGGAATATAGGTAATAAAACAATGATATCAACTTTTTAGACTTTGGTTTTTAAACTTTTTTTCAATAAAAAAATAAACATTTAGTTTTAAAAAACCATTTTTTTAAAAAAGTCATTTTTTAAAATTTCCTTATTTTAACTATCAACTTTAACTATTTATGGTTTATAAAAAGTTTACTTTTTAAAAATATCAACTTCAAAATATTTTGTATATTTAAATAAATTAAATGTTTGGGAAAACATATTTTTAAAAAGTTTATTTTTTTGAGAATAACATTAATAAAAAACCGAAACTTCAAGTCTTAAGTAGTAGTAAAGAAGGTTAAATGTAAGCAATTAGATTATTTATACCATTTTTAAGTTTATTCATTCTTTTATGTAGAAAAATATTATACGACATTTATTTTTAAAATTATACTATAAATTGAAATTTTATTTTTTAATTTTAGTATAATATTAATATAATCTTTATAAAAACTACTTTTATGTAAAAATGTTGGTACATTATGCACAATTACGTTTATGCATAATTTTAAGCATAGTTTGGGTAATTACAATATAAGTTGAGTGAATATTTATATAAGTTGATTAATTTTGTATGGGGAGGGTTTCTAAGAAAATCATGATTTACTAAAAACCCAAGAAAACCAAATCTACACCATTGATCTATTTGATCAATGGTTGATATACACAATAACATTTTAGTAAATAATTCAAAGTTCAAATAGATTATATTAATGACATAAGGATAAATTTGAAACAAAAAATGTTACTTTTGGAAACCACAATCAAATTCATACATTTACTATTCTTTCTCCTCTATCATAAATTACATTTAAAAAATCCAACAATTGGCTTCATTTTCATCATCTTCGTATTAATCAACAATTCACTTTATGTCCATTATTTTTTTAAAATTAATTCTACAGTAAATTGATGCAGCCATATGTAAACCAGCTTACATATATTTAAACACATAAGTTACTTGCTTACCTATATGTAAACACAACCAAATTGAATGACATATTATCTAACAAACTAAACCAAATCGAATCACAAATCATATTTGCTCCCTACAAGAAACATGTGTGCCCCTGGGATATTAGGAATCTAATGTCATGTTTCGTTAGGAGATTCGTATACATTGATGCATAAGGAATCTTTCTACAAACAAAACATCAAATAAACCTGAGGATTTTAGTATAACAACAAATCTAGTATATTCTATTGTAAAAAAAACCAATTATTATTACATAATTTTGACAAACATAGATATATATATATATATAAACAATCTAGTATGTTATGTTATAAGAAAAATAATTATTAATAATTTTGACAAGCTACATATTTGTAATGCTTGAAATATGTATAGTATATTCTGTTATAAAAAACTAGTTATTATTACATAATTTTGACAAGCTACATATATGTAAACAATATGCAAAGAAATTGGTTTTTTTACAATAGAATATACTAGATTTGTTGTTATACTAAAATCCTCAGGTTTATTTGATGTTTTGTTTGTAGGAAGATTCCTTATGCATCAATGTATATATATATAAACAATCTAGTATGTTATGTTATAAGAAAAATAATTATTATAATAATTTTGACAAGCTACATATTTGTAATGCTTGAAATATGTATAGTATATTCTGTTATAAAAAACTAGTTATCATTACATAATTTTGACAAGCTACATATATGTAAACAATATGCAAAGAAAGAAAAAAATAGACAACATGTATATTGTTCCGTTATTATGGTAAAACTTCCGTATATGTAAGCAATCAAAAGCTAAACAAAAATGGCAATATGATTGCTTTTACATGAAACTTACATATACGTAATGACTCGTTTATATACAAAATCAAAAATTCAAAAAAAATATTGTTAGTGTTAATAATCAGTTCAAAATAATAAAGAAACTATTACCTTCTCGATCAAATGAAAAGATGAATGCTTAAGCCGATTAAATTTTCATTAAAATTGGTTATGTAGAAACAAAAGGATCTATGACGAATCAAATGGTCAAGTATGTGTATGTAACTCATACAAGTTACATATGTAGTGGGTTACGTATATGTAACCAAGGTTTTACATCTCCTTCCTTGTTTTCATTGTTGTTCTTCCCTCTAATGATACCTCAGATCCTTTTTATGTTCTTCAGTTGCCTTATTCTTTGGTTACGTATATGTAACCCAAGTTAAATAGCAAGTTACTTCTTCTTTCTTTAATCACCATCCACGGCTGAAATAAAACAAATGTACTCGTGAACCCATCCATTGATCAAGTCTATCAAGAACCAATTTAATAGTCGCTAACCTCTACCTCGATTTAATCACCATAACCCTCTTACTCGTTGATTAGCTAACAAACCATGCGACTTCTGAGTTATTTCATCATCATCAGCAACCTCTAACTTTGATTTTTGAGATACCATCCGTATATGGTAGATGAATCGGTCAAGAACGCAATTGTTCTATGAATTAGTTTTTTCAAAAACTTTGTATATTGATTTGTTAATTATGGAGAAAAAGAAGGGTTTTGGTCAACAATGAGTAGTTACTAAAATATATTATATATAAAATTACTAAAACACCCTTTAAAAATAATAAATATAAATATATAATGAAAAATTATGATTGGTTGGAATTGATTTTCTTGGTTTTCTTAAAACTTTTTGGTTTTCTTAGGATCTCTCCTTTATTTAAAATATGTGCATAATTATTGGCAAATGAATATGCCCTCCCATTCAATTCACATGTGCATTTTGATGGCTTTATACACTTGATACATTTCATACAATAACACGCCCGTACGTACTCAAAATAACATTTACTTGCATGAAAACATGTTTAATCTTGATTCGCATGCATCAAAACACACTAAGGGAGGAGGGGGCGGTGCCTGAAGGGGGTATCGGGTATGTGGTGCCCGTGCGGTAACACCGCCGCCACCCCCTTGGGTAGCCACCCGGGTTGGTTTGATCGGGTTACACTCGCCGATGTGTAGCCGAGGTATAACGGCTATATAGCCGTTAAAATTTTGGCCGCTGGGCGCGGGCTAAGGTAAAAAAAATATTTTTACACTATAAATACTCACACACATACACAATATTATCTACACAAACTCAAACAAAATCATAAAAACACAACAATTACACAAACACCATCAACCATGTCTGACGAGTATCTAGAATTGTACATTTCCGAAAATGAAACAGATTCAGATGATAGCAGCTTATGGTTTATGAAAAATCTTTTTGAAAGATCCCTATAGGATACAACGAGTTGTTCTTCTAAAAAAGATACGTTCCATGCGATCGTGTAATGGGCCACGAACTACTTATGAACGACTATTTCATTGACGATTCGAAATACGATGAACATATGGTTCGAGGAAGGTATCGTATGTTGAAACATTTATTCTTATAAATAGTCAATGATGTTAAATCAAATGAAGAATGGTTCCAGGACGGGCTTGACGGGAGGTACAAAAAGAGTTTTACCCCGCTATAAAAATGCACATTGGCGGTCAGACAACTCTACGAGTATGATGAGTATTTATGCATGTCTGCACGCACTTCGCAATGTGATTATCAAGTTATATGGTAGGGAGTTCCTTCGTAGACCTACAAGCCATAATGTTGCACTTTTGTACCAGGCACACGAGGATAAGCATCACCTTCCCGCTATGCTTGGGAGTATAGATTGTACACATTTTGTTTGGATGATGTGTCCGACCGAGTTGCATGGCCAATGTATGAGAGGTGATCACCAATATCTGACGGTCATGCTCGAAGCGGTGGATTCATATGATATGTGGTTTTGGCATGGTTTTTGCGGCCCGTCCGGGTCAAACAACGACATCAACGTTCTTAATCAATCCCCAATATTTGTACCTGAAAGTAGGGTTGTACAAAAAGTTTACGATTCGAAGTTCGCTCGAGAAAAGCTCGAAAAAAGCTCAGCTCGAAAAAAGCTCGTATCTAATCGAGTCGGCTCGGCTCAGCTCGGCTCGGCTCAGCTCGGCTCGGCTCAAATTCTAAAAGAGCCGAACTCGAGCCAGGGTTAGCTAGGTTCGAGCTCGGCTCGTGGCTCGATTCGTTGGCTCGGATCGTGGCTCGGTTCGTTGGCTCGGCTCGTGACGCGGTGGATATAATATACATATATATATATAGTATGATAATAATAATTATTATTACTACTACTACTATTATTATTATGTTATTTTTATATTAGGATTTTAAAAAGGTTTTCTTAAACTAAAAATGTATTCTTTTTAGAAACATTAAGTATTTTATTTTAAAAATATATAACTTGATAGTAGATTATTTATATTCAAAATAATGATATTTGTTTCCTAAGTACAGAGTTACCAACAAAAGTAAAAAACCCTAATATATATTTTTTTGTGTTTCATATAAATAAATTAATGTGAAAAAATTAATCGAGCAGGCTCGAACGAGCCACGAGCTGGCTCGAGCTTTTCACGAGCCGAACTCGAGCCGGAGTTTCCAGCTCGTTAAAATTTTCGAGCCGAGCCGAGCTGACTCGATAAGCTTCGAGCTCGAGCTCGAGCCCATCCTGGCTCGGCTCGATTCGGCTCGTTTACGGCCCTACCTGAAAGGAATGGTACCGCACCCAAGTGTCCATTTTATGTAAATGGACATCTATATAAACGGGATACTATCTTACCGACGGGATCTATCCTACTTGGTCAACGTTTGTGAAATCGTTTCCATATCCGGCCGATCCAAATCAAAGATATTCAAGAAAGTGCAAGAGTCAGCTAGGAAAGATGTTGAAAGGGCTTTCGTGCGCTAAAACGAAATGAGACATACTTAGGCGACCGATGCGGGCTATGACGGTTGACAAGATTCGGAGCGTCGTTTACGCATCCATGATATTGCACAACATGATCCCGAAGGATGAAGGAAGAGCGATATCACCAGCATACATAATGGACCCTCCAGTCCATCGGTTTTTGACGGCAACGCTCTTTTGAAAATACATGATCAAGATATACATTTCCTACTTCGATATGATCTTGTCAAATATCTTTCAATTTAGGTCTAGAGTATCTCGATTCGGACGAGGAATAAGTTAATTTTAATATTTGTAATGTTTTAGTTTTAATTATATACTATTTTATTTTTAATTATGTAATCTTTTATTTTTAAATATGTAATCTTCTATTTTAATTATTATAATTATTATTTTTCAATAAAGGTGAATTATCTTTTGAATTATTTTAATATTAAAAAAAGGTTTCAGGGTAGTTCAGGATAGCATTTTCAGCTTTTTAGTATTTCAGGTATTCAGGGTACTTGTGATATGGCAGTGTGTGATTGATGGATTACAGAGTAGTCCAAGATAGTTTAAAGGAGTGCCCCTCCTCCCTTATATAATTCAATTACATTTTTATGAAATTGATAATAAAGTTATTTTTTATGATAAGATATTAAACATCACATAATATATACAATCTTACTACTTCATTATTATTCTTATTATGTATCATAACTCCTAGCACTTGGTCATAGTTCAAAGTCCTTATTGAAAGACCCCTTCCATTCATGTTTGCATCAACACTTTTTTAACCATCTAAGTCGGTTAAATAACTACTAACACTTAGTCTCAGTTAAAGTCTGCATCAAAAGCTTTTTTGCCACCTATACCGGTCACATAACTGGTAGCACTTGGTCTCGGTTCAAACTCTGCATTAAAAGCATTCTTACCATTTAGAACGGTTACATAACTTGTAGCACTTGGTCTTGGTTCAAAGTCTGCATCGAAAACTTTCTTACCATCTAGACTAGTTACATAACTGCTAGTACTAGGTCTCGCTTCAAAGTTTGCATTGAAAGTTTTCTTACCATCTAAACATGGTACATAGCTAGTAGCACTCGATCTCGGTTCAAAGTCTGCATCAAAAGTTTTCTTACCATCTAGACCAGTCACATAACTAGTACCACTTGGTCTCAGTTAAAAGTTTGTATCAAAAGTTTTCTTACCAAAACTTTTACACAGCTTGTTTCACTTAGCCTGGTTCAAATTCTATCTCAAAATTTTTCTTTCCCTCTAGACTGGTTACATACTTGTAGCACTCGGTCTAGGTTCAATATTACTATCAAAACTACGCTCTCCTTGTAGACGTATTCCGTTATCATAACTCGTAGCATTTGGTCTCGGTTCAAAACTACTATCAAAAGTTTTCTTACCATCTAGACCGGTTACGTAACTTGTAGCACTTGGTCTAGGTTCAAAGTCTTCATCAAAAAGTTCTCTTGTCTTTGTCGGAAGTCTTCGTCGATGTGTGACAAGAGCTTTATTACGAGGGTGTGGTAAAACAGAAGCACTCCTTTGAACAAGCGAGTTTTGCTAATATTCGCCCGAATCCGACCTAGCTTCTATGATGAAACATTCTGCTCAAACGACTTGTAGAATATAAATTTAGAAAAAACTATCTATATAAATAAGAAAGAGGTTCAAATACAAAGTGTATTTTTACTACAAAGTGTGAGAAGACCGGTGAGTAAAAAAGTCACAAAAAAAATTATATCTCACATCTAAATCGAAATTTAAAAAAGTAATTTCGAGCTTTTGTTTCCCTAGCCGTCCTCACTAAGAAAAATAAACGAAAAATAAAAAGATAAAAAAATAAACGTTTTTTTATTTTGTGAGACACAATGACGTCATTGTGTCATTATGAAAGGCTGAATGATGTCATTGTGTCATTATGAAAGACTGAATGATGTCATTGTGTCATTATGAAAGACACAATGACGTCATTGTGTCATAAAAAGACACAATGAATTTTTTTTATTTTTTTCTGAAAGAGCACGACGGAAGAACAGAAACTCCGAAATACTTTTTGAAATTCGATTTATATTGTTAGATATAATTTTTTTGACTTTTTTACATATATATAACCCTACGTCCCTACCTTATATCTTATTAAAAAGATACAAATCTAACCCATGGATTGTATAACATAAATTAATAACCATCACGGTCTAATCCTTTGATACGTTACCTTTTCTTAATTCAGGGCATAAGTAAAGCAGCGGATTTAAAATAATTTACACGTGTCTGCGAAGTTTCACTAAACATATTTGTATTTTGCTTGTATTTTATATTTATATTATATTATATTAATATTTATATCTTCAAGATAAAAATGCATGATGAAATAGATAAGATATAATAAGCACACCATAAACAAAAGATATATAGAAATCCGCCTTATATTCATCACTTCTTTTCCAACGCAGAGTTGTTCTCCTGTAAATTCTCTTTGAACGTACAGAAAGATTATCGATAGATAAGGTTTTTATTAACACAGTAGGAATCAATTCTTTATTTTTCAATAACTAATAGTGACACATTTTCGCTTCTCAGTTAAAAGAATATGATCACGCCATTGTATATTTTCCTCTAAACTAACAGTATCATCACTAATTTTTACTTTAAGTGAAGTAATAATTTATTACAATATTTATAGAGTTTATGAATAATACGTAAGCTTATGCCCTAAGTTGATTTTTACTTCTATGTTCTTCTCTTAACATTGGATTTCGAAATGCCTAAAATTATTATTAAAAATATGTTTAAGTTTTTCGAATTATCTCGTGTGTAAAAGTATCGAGCAAAAAATATAGTTGGCTCAGATATGGTTTGGACGTGACATCGACTGTGACATGTGTACGCGCATGTTCTCTCTTGTAGATTTTTATATTTTTATATTTTATATTCATTCGAGCTTATCTCAAATACAAGTTGTTAAATAATTTGATAGTAAAAATCTGCATTAACTTATTAAGAGTAAAAGTGAGATCTTTGTTAGATTGCTTTAACATATTCCTTGCTATAAGGCGAGAGTTTTGGTTTGCTTCTTAAAGTATTGTTCCTTTCTCGTTAATCTTTGAAGTTTAATTTGTTTTAGGAAAATTGGATTTTAATAATTCAAATTATTACTAATTGGCTATACTAATTTATACTATTAATTTGAATGGTAATAATCTTAACTTTTTTTTTTTACCAACAATAATCTTATTGATGTAGTTGTTAATATTACATTTGATTTGCACTCATCACATTCACAATAATGATTATGAACAAAATATAAAACATACAAGTTAAATCGATCATAAACTAAATACTAATTGATTGTTAATGTATGATAATTATACTACTGGGATTACCATTGGTAAGAAAAAGTAAAAGTTAAGATTATTATTGACCAAATTAATAGTATGGATTATGATCGTGCGGTCAATGAGTAATAGTTTGGTTATTAAAATCCAATTTACCTTTGTTTTATTATAACTCATGGGTTTTTATAAACGCATGCAATATATAATGCAATGTTAAGTAAGTTTTATATGTTAATTCAAGACTGATTTAACATATATATTTTGTGATACTCTTTTAACTTCGTATTGATCAATACATATCTTTTGTCGTTGCTTTTACATTATTGAGTAGTTGATAAATATCTTGACCATGAATTATTCTATCTTTTGTTGTTCTTTTACATTATTGAGTAGATAAATGTGCAAATAAAATTTTAGGGCTTGGGGGTGTCGATGGTAACTATAGTAGAAGGATAATCGGTAGGCAAAGATGATAATTTGAACATTAGAAGGAAGTGAAGTTTGTAGCTTTGGATGATGAATCAGTGGAATATATATGGTGTTTAAATCAAAATGTGATTGGTGAACGGCGAGGACCAAGGAAGACGACTGAAGACTTCCATGGAAGATAGTCTAAAGTCACTAACTCTAGATGGTGGCCGGCTAAGGCAAATCGGGCAATTGGGCGACAATCGATTTAAGTCTTAGGGAGACCGCAATGTGAGAATCAGGCAAGGTGACAACCATTAATTCAGTAAAGAGGAAGATCAACTGAATGATTTAGGTTTAATTTTTTACAACGTTACAAGGATGGTAAAATGAAAGTTGTGTTAAAATATATAAAAGTATGGTAAAAATCCTATCAGACCAACGTTTTTTGAATGCTAAGCTTGAATTCAAAATTGATAACTAAACAAGTTATACTTTGAACTTGAGATCAAGCTCAGGCTCATTTACGCTAGACTCATTCGAGTTTTTACCGATTCCTTCAAGGAGCTATTATCCACATTTGATTTTTTTAATTTACACCAGTGATTATTAAAATTTATCTTTATTCTGACCCATATTATAGAGTTGGCGGTCCTGTGTGTCTCGAGTGCCACGCCTTATGATTGTGTGGATGTTTTTTAAATCCATTCATAATGCAACTTTACGTTACCATCTGTCTTCTTGTGTTCTTATGTGTACATATATATTAAACTTGTATTATTTTTAGTTGTGAATTTTTTATTTTATTTTTAATTATATATAGAAACATGGAGTAGAATATTATTCTAAATATGTAACTAATTTTAAATAGATAATCACAATAACTAAACAATTGTATTTTTCGCTTTAAATATGATACATAAAACGGTTATATAAATGCTCACAACTGATAATCAGATAATAGGTTAAGGTTTAAGAATAGTGAGATTGTGAGAAAGAAATAGTAGTTCAAACCCCGCTCTTAGTGCTGAAAGTTGTTAGTTGGTTGCCTCATATGATATTTCCTAACGAGGGTGATACATGTATTGTTGATTAGTGAGTGTTTTAGTTACAATTCTAGCCATTACTGTATAACTTATAAAGAAAGGTAGATGTTGGGTCTGATAAGGCTGGTGCAACCAAAACAAACATTAACTTAATTTTGGTACAATTTATGAAGGTCTTCCGAAGACAAAGCTGCATTTCCGAAGATAAGTCCATCACCTTCCGAAGCCAAGACTAGAAGAAATTCCGAAGAGAAACTTGAAGCCATGACTAGAAGAAATTCCAAAGAGAAACTTAGTCTTCTGAGACTAAATTTACTCCTCCGAAGTATAAAGACTGAAAGCAGCTGATTCGAATGAGTTGTTCCTTCCGAAGCTAAAGTAGCTTCGGAATACTTTATGTCTTCGGAACTTTACTTACCTTCGGAAGTACAACTGTGATGGGTGGATAAAGTAACGTGTCTATCAGTCAACTGCTACACTGATAGACTGTATGGAACTTCTCCATGCGGGTATGTTTGACCTTACTTTATCCACTGCTCACCCATCATAGATTAGTACAGCTACAAACTTAGTTGGTGACAAAAGGTAAGTCATGGACTTGTCATGACTACCTAATACTAGGATAATACTTTATCTTAGTTTACATACTTCTAGCATCTGTGGTATTTTGTCTAGTTGTATTTTCCAGCTGGTTTTTCAGGTATAACCGGCTGTAAATAGTAGTATATATAGTTCTCATTCTAAGCTCATAAGAACATGCTTGTAAAAGTCTTGTAAAACTTTCAGTTGAGAATTAATATATACAAGTATCTTGAAAACCTGTTCTTGTGTCATATTTACTTAATATATTATTATCAACTCTTAGAAGATTCTGCTTCATCTTTTTAGTGTAACTTAGTTTAAGAGAGAACCATTGTGTTAAGTGACTTGTATCAATCCTGCAATTGGTATCAGAGCATCCAGGCTCTTGATTGTGATATCTTACCGTCCCAAATCATCTTGACTTTTCACTCATACACTCACCTCACTCAAAATGGCCACGAACCAGAAATCACCAGAATTTGAAATGGGAACGATGACTAAAGCTCCTATCATCACCCCTGAAAATTTCAAATCTTGGCGTATGCGCATTGAAGGTTTCATTAAGTATCAAGATAGCCAAATGTGGAGATCTATCACTAATGGTCCTTACAAGCCAATGGTGGCATCACCAGATGGTAAAGGTGCCATGATAGAAAAGGCTATCAAAGATTACTCATATGAAGATGTCAAGAAGATGGACATCGATAGCAGCCATGACTGTACTGCTTATAGCCATACCAAACTCCATAATGATAGGCTTTGAGCATTGCAAGATAGCCAAACAACTCTTTGATGCTTTGACTCAGATGTACTCTGGTTATAATGACTCTAAGAAAGATTCCATGAAGCAGCAGTTCGAAAACTTCACCTATATTACCGGAGAGACTCTTAGCCAGCAATATTTCTATCAGTTCAGTCAGTTGGAGTCTTTTTTGAGAAAAAAAGATCTATCATGGAAGTTAATGAGTGCACTTCTTCAAGAGTGGACTTTTTACTGTATCTCTATAAAGAGAACAGAGAATTTGAACACTCTCACAATGACTGAACTATTTGGTTTTCTTGATAGATACCGTGTAGAGATGGAGACTCAAAAAGGCCATTAGATGAACAAAATTTCTGGTTCTTCCACTAACAATGCTCTAGTTGTTAGTAAAGGATCAAGAAACCCCTAGTCCCAATAGTACTTGACTTACCCCTAGCAGCAATCATGTTCTTCTAGTCCATACATTACTTTTTCTGAAACACCAAAGTCTCAACAGGCTCAATCAAGTCCCTTCCCAGATAATTGTGCCTTTCTTCGGGAAATGGACATTCTAGTGACTTTCAGTTCTGCTTTGAAGATCTAGAATTCTTCAGCCCAGATAATGTTGAATACATGGACATAGTTCAAAAAATGGCTCTGCTAACTTATAGAGCAAAGAAGTTCTTTAAAAGAACTGGAAGGCAGTTTCCTCAAAACCTAACCAACAGCAAATTCAGGTTTGAGAAAAGCAAGGCCAAGTGCTACAACTGTAATCAACTTGGTCATTTTACCAGGGAATGCATAGCTCCAAAATCCAATCCAGGAGTCACTCAAACCTCCACACATCCTGCCATACATAAAGTTTCTTCAACTGAACAACAAACTGCTGCTGTTGCTCAAGAAGTTGACTGGAGCTTCATGGTGCAAGAAGTGACTCCTGCTCAAGCACTTATGGCTGGAACTGATGACAGCAAGGTATATGAACATCTTTGCACTCCAGCTTGTATTCCTAAAGTCAAATTGTATTAGGACTATAAATCAAATCTGACATTAAGTCCTTAAACATTTTAAAATCTGATTTTAAAAGGACAAAATCTGACTATAAAATAAAAATTAAAGAGTTGGAAAGAAATGTGTCCTCTTTAAAACATGAACAATCCAATTATAGGACTCAAATCAAGGATTTAATTTCGAAGTTAGTTGAGGCTCAAGCCCATCTAGTCATAGCTGAGGCTAAAGCAGAGAAGTATGCTATTGAAGAGCATAACTTCCAAACCATTCTTGCATCATCCTCCTACTCAAAATTATGTTATCAAAACAAAGGTGGGTTGGGAACCAATCAAATTTCTCCACCATATTCTTATAAGTCTATTAGATAACCAAGATGTGGTACTGAAGAGCAAGAGGTTCCATCCGCTGAACCCTTATCTTATGAGAGGAAGAATGATGCAATTATGAAGACCAATACAAGAATCGATCAGATAGAGAAATCGATCCTCACCTGTAATGAACAACCCCTGACCACCAAAGCCAGAAGAAACAAAGTCAAGGCAGCTAGAAAAACTACCAAGAAAGTAGCTGAGTCTAAGCGGAAGATAGACCTAAAGTAAAAGGGTGTTTTATCTCAATAGTATTTCAGGTGGTTGGAAGATCTGATCCAGGAAATGAATGCAGTACCAGCACTCCTATCCAGCAAAAGGATCAGAACGGAAAACTGTTGAGAAATGCAAGAAACAACAGTCAATACACCCCATGAAAGGTAACATTGAATGCATAATGTGTGGTCTGCACAACCACATGGCTAAAGATTGTTACTATAATCCTGTAAGCACACATTATATAAATAATGTTAAGAAGGAAAAGTCAAGGAAGGTTTCACATTTAGACCTTATCACATTGTTCAAATGTTAAGAAAAGAAAACTTACTTCCAAAGCCAAATTGCTTTCGGAAGAAAATCATTCTTCCGAAAGAAGAACAACTTCGGAAGAAAAATCAAAGAAGATTCCAAAGCACAAGAAAATTCATTTTGAAACCTTCCGAAAAGAAGACTGCTTCGGAAGAACAGGTTTTGAAAGCTTCTTTCGAAAAGAAAGAAGCTTTGGAAGAAAGCTATGCTGCTCAAGCCTTATCAAGCTCATCCTTACTGATCAACTAAATGATGGAATGGAAGATCAAAGAAGATGTTACAGCCCAAACCTCCTCTTCCCAAACCTTAATTAAACCCCCATGTCTACATTTTGGTTCAATTATGTTATACATATTGGAAGAACCCAAGACCAACAAGGCTTGGGTTTCCAATAGCAACTGGCTTTTTCACCTTATGTGCAGGAACATCCATTTGACAAAAATAGAAATATATGGATTATAGACAGTGGATGCTCAAGGCACGTGATCAGGAACAGATCTCTTCTTCAATAATTTTAATATTTTGATAGAGGACCTATTTAGTTTGGAGGTGAATCAGGAGGATACATTTCTGGCAAGGGAAGTGTATCCAATGGTAAGTTAAAAATTAACAAAGTAAACTTTGTCAAACAGCTTGAACATAACCTGTTAAGTGTTTCTCAATTCTATTACCAAAAGCACCACATGCTTTTCACAAAACATGAGTGCATCATCCTCAAACCTGGGATAACAGTTCCTTAGGAATTGGTGCTTCTTAGATCTCCCAGCAAAGGGATATGTACAAGCTTGATATGAAGAATGCTTTCCCATTGGGAGAAGTATCATGCTTTCTTTCCAAAGCAAATGGTGATGAATCAACTCTATGGCATAAGAGAATGTGCCATGTTAATTTTAAGACCATGAACAAGCTGGTCAAAAATAACTTGGTACATGGTATGCTTAAAAAGGAATTTCAAGGATAATTATGTTGCTTGCCTGAAAAGTAAACAGCACAAGGTTCCTCATAAATCCAAAGAAGTGAACTCTATCACCACTCCATTACACTTGTTGCATATGGATCTCTTTGGTCCTACAAGTATAATGAGCATTGAAAGGAAAGCATACTGCCTTGTGATTGTTGATGACTTTACCAGATATACACGGGTTTTCTTTTAAGAACTAAGGATAAAACTACTAAAATTTTAAAATCTTTTATTTTTAAAATTGAGAACCAGATAGATCATAAGATAAAAATATTAAGAAGTGACCAGGGACTAAGTTCAAGAATCAAGTTCTTGACTTATTTTATGACTCTAAGGGATCACCAGAAAATATAGTGCTCCAAGAACTCCTCAACAAAATGGTGTTGCTGAGAGGAAAAATATGACACTTATTAAGGCTACTAGGACTATGTTGGCTGATTCAAAGCTGCCTCTAACATTCTGGCTAGAGGCGGTCAGCACTACATGTTATGTGCATAACAGAGTACTCATAGTTAAGCCCTATAGAAAAAACCCTTATGAGCTATAGAACAAGAGACCACTATTCATTGGTTTTCTTAGGTCCTTTGGTAGTAGGTGTACCATACTTAACACAAAGGACAATTTAGTAAAATTTGCTAAAAAGTCAGATGATACTATCTTTGTTGGACATTCTTCAAGCTCCAAAGCTTATAGAGTATACAACATTAAGAATAAATAATTTGAGGAATCATCTAATATTGTTGTTAATGAGCACACTCCTTGTGTTAAGGGGAATGACCCTGAATATATATTCAACTTAGAGTTGTTTCCCAGCTATTCTAAACCTTCTTGTGAGATTGTTTTAGCTAGAACAGGTGGTCAAACTGATTCCTACAAAGATCAATTGTTTGAGTTGCCAAG
The DNA here is from genome assembly GCA_024085815.1 of Flaveria linearis. Taxonomy (NCBI): domain Eukaryota; kingdom Viridiplantae; phylum Streptophyta; class Magnoliopsida; order Asterales; family Asteraceae; genus Flaveria; species Flaveria linearis. The sequence continues at coordinate 63,562,027 of CM044014.1, read as the reverse complement.
GCCTCTCCTAAGATCTCCAAGAAGACATGAAGATCAAGCTCCCATAGCTGGTAATCCGGAGAGTCTCACCATCTCTAGAACCAATGGAGCATTAACAAGTTGTCAGCCAAATAAGCCCCAAACTTCACCAACACACAACTTTGGTAATTAACACCAAGCTTATGAAGATAGTGACATGGAGGAACATGAAAATGTTGATCTTGCTTCACAGCAACTCATAACTAATGTTGTCACACATTCATTGAATCGGTCCTCTTTGAATGAATGTGAGACAACAGCTGGTGGTGGTGTCCATAATCCTAAGCAAACCATCTCTAACTTGGATCTATCTATGCAACCAGATATGATTCCTAGGCTCAGGATCCACAACGCCCACCCAGTCTGAGAACATCATTGGGGATGTCTTAGAGGGAGTAAAGACAAGAAGTTTGTATTTAGGCTTCCTTTCTTAAATTGAGCCTAAGAAAGTGGAAGAAGCCTTAAAAGACAATAATTGGGTTGAAGCAATACAAGAGGAATTGCTTAAATTCAAAAGGCAGAAGTTGTGGAACTTATGTCGACTACTACAAGGCCAAGTCCCTCTAGGCACCAAATGTGTGTACAGAAACAAGAAGGATGACAGAGGTCTGATTATCAAAAACAAGGTCAGACTTGTTCAAGGGTACACACAAAAGAAATGAATTGACTATATAGCTGTCTTTGCACCTGTTGCAAGACTTGAGGCTGTTAGGATCTTCCTTGCTTTTATAGCATCAAAGAACTTCACTATCTACCAGCTTGATGTGAAATGTGCATTCCTATATGGGGATATCGACAGAGAAGTCTATGTGTGCTAGCCACCTGGATTTGAAGATCCACAGCATCCCAAATATGTGTGCAAATTGGACAAGGCACTTTATGGCCTACACCATGCACTTAGGTTATGGCATGAGACTTTGTCTCAATTCCTCTTAAATAATGGCTACACCAGAGGCACCATAGATAAGACATTGTTCATAAGGAGGTCTGGAAAAGGCATGTTGCTCATACAAGTTTATATGGATCATATCATATTTGGTTCCTCAAATGACCAAATGTGTAAGGACTTTGAGAGCGCCATGAGGAAGAAGTTTGAGATGGGTTCTATGGGCAAGATGGACTTCTTCCTTGGAATTCAAGTGAAGTAGATGAAAGAAGGGTTTTTCATTAGTCAATCCAAGTATGTCAAGGACATCTTAGAAAGATTTGAAATGAAGAATGTAACCCAGCAAGGACACCTATAGACAGGAATCATAATCTTTGTCCTGACTTTGAGGGAGAGGATATTGATTAGCATCAGTTAGGGCAATTATTGGATCCTTGATGTATTTAACTGCAAGCAAACCTGATATCATGTTTACAACTTGCATCTGTGCAAGATATCAAGCTGCTCCTAAGATGACTCACCTGGTTGCTGCCAGGAGGATTCTTAGATACCTTAAATGAGCTCCTAAACTAAGACTATGGTATCCTAAGAACAAGGACTTCAACCTCTATTGTAATACTGACAGTGACTATGGTGGCTGCAACATCAACAAAAAATCAACATCAGGAGGATGTCAATTTCTTATTGGAAGGATCATTTTATGGCAATGCAAGAAGTAATCCTGTGTCTCTATATCAACTATGGAGGTTGAATACATTGCTGCTGCCAGCTGTTGTGCTCAACAGCTGTGGATTCAAAATCAGATGATAGACTACGGATTCAACCTCATAGAAACTCCTATCCACATAGACAACAAGAGTGCCATTTCCATTATAGAGAATCCAGTGAAGCACTCAAAGACCAAGCATATTGACATCAGGTACCATTTCATCCGAGATATTCATGAGAAGCGTCTCATAAAATTAGTTAAGGTTGATTCAAATGAACAATATGCTAACTTGTTCACAAAGACATTTGATGAACAAAGATTCAAGTATTTAATTACAGCTATTGGGATGATCAATCTTAACTAGATCTCTTTTGAAAACCTTTTTTAATATGCCATGGCCTTCTTTTTTGTCTAACAATTACAATCTAAGCCCTGTTACAGAAATTTTCTTCAAGATTTTCTATGTACAAAATCTTCCGAAGAGAATTTTACCTACGGAAAAAGATTCTCTCAGTTTTCCGCAGGTAAATTACTCTAAGTGTTTCTTCTTCCGAAGAAGCTTTTTGCCTTGGAAGAAGTTTTGATCAAGTATCAAAACAGCTTCCGAAGCTTATTTACTTCTTGTTCTCGGAAACAATCTTACTCTCAGAAGCAAATTTGTCTTAAAACTATATTTGCATTTGGAAGTAAAATTTGCTTAGAAAGAAACACTTAAAGAGAAACACAAGTGTTACCCTTCGGAAGACATTTAACCTTCGGAAGAAACTTAACTGTAACGGATATCTTTTGGGTCCCACTCTGTAAAAAGATAAAAGATTTTGTTAGTAAAAGAAGATGTCATTGAATTATTTAAATGTATTTATCTTACCGCCTAATCTTATCAAAACCTAAGCCATCATATCAATCATCATTACCCCTTATCCAATAAGATTTTACCTCCATTTATACATAAACTACGGCCATCTCTCTCCTCTCTTACCGTTACAAAACTTTCTACCCATGATTTACAGGGATAACTACCAAATTTCCCCACTATCCTTCGGCTTCTTCAACGTTCCTCCAATCAAACAGATACTCAGAAACAATGGCCCTGAATCCCCAACACAACCAAGTCGCGATCCTTGATTCCACAAAGGATGTCGACTATGCCCCAATCATCCAGTTTCTTAATCAATCGAAATACTTCACCACCCTCACCGTGAACCCCCTTGTTTACTCCACCCATATGGTCAAGTTCTGGTTAAATGCAAGGAGTGAAACCCACAATGACAAAAGGGTTATTCGGTCGACGATATGCGGCCAAGAGTTGATCATTAGTGAAACCACCATCCGGGAGCATCTGAAGCTCCATGATGCAGGAGCCCCTATTGATTTCCCCAACTCGGATTTGGTAGACTCTTATCTCCAAATGGGCTATGAAGGTGATGTGCACAGGTCTATAGTTTATCAGTATAAATTTTCTTATAACTGAAAGTTCCAGCTGCATATTGTTCTTCATCATGATTTGGGGTGCCTGGTCCATGGAATGGTGAGGAACCTACGGTTCAACTACTCACAGTTTGTGCTACTGAATCTGATCAGCAATATCAACCGGGATTCCTTCTACATTTATCCTAGGTTCATACATCATATTATCAACTGTGAACTGGACTAGGATAGGCTTCAGTTTGCCCACACTCTTCTGGTTCCTCAGATGAAACCTACCAACTTTAAAACTCTGAAGAAGGTTTCAGCCAACTTCATTAGATGATTCACTAATCTTCTTCCAGGTATGTTTAAGCCAATGGCTCATGGTGACATCCGCAGACCGAGCAGGGGATGAACCCCTACCAGATTAACCCATTATCCAACTTCCCATGCAGTTCACCTACCAAAGACGCTGCAAACGAACCCTTAATCATTCTACTCTGATTGGTCAATTCTCCTCTATTCAATCTAAAAAGACTAGAGTGGAAACAAGGGCTCCCATTCAGTCTAAGGTCCCACCATCATCTACAATAGACCTCAATATCGTTATTGAGTCTCCTCAGTCTCAACCAGATGAGCCCACAAACCTAGCCTTAAGCCCTCAGGGTGAGTCATAACACTCCCCTGAGAAGCCTAAAACGGACATCCACATCATGGAATCCATTGCTTATGCAAGGGAATCCTTAGGTGATGACCAAGGTCCTGGGTCAATAAATTTCCATGCTACATCCTTTCTTGACCTTCTTAACCGACCAGATAAGGATATCATACTATAACAGGGTAGTGATGTTGATCCATCTCACCACTCTTAAGATCAACAAAGCCCTTTGGAGCCTCTGATATTTAGCCCATATCAGGAAACCAGTACTGAGGTGAGTCCCATAGATGTGGAGGGGACTCATGTGGATAAAGTTGTCATTACTAAGAATGCTTCATTAGCCTTTCAGGATAGTGGTAACATCAGTCAGCCTTTATGCATGGTAACTTTGCATCTTAATGTTTCCGAAGGAGACATTGAATTGTAGAGGAAACCTGGGTGCTAAGAAACCATATCAGGTGGTGTTGAGGAACATGCTAGGTATGTTATCCCATCTCCCATGATTCCTCATAAGAGGATGAGGGTAGTCTACAACTCACCATAGAGTATCTACTCTCCAAAATCTCAAACCTTGAATCCAAGGTTTAGATTTTAGAAAGTAGATCTGCCACTCAGCAACTTGAGATTAACTTTCTCAAGGCCCAACAAGCTGAGACACAGATTGAGGGGTCTATCAGGCATGTACATACTCAGGTCTCTGCAAGCTCTTCCTCAAGCTCATCTGACTCTCAAGATGATGCTACAAAAAAGGGGGAGAATGTGCAGGGACAAAGATCTGATGAGGAGATATCTGCTCATTCTTTGGAACAGATATCAACTCAGGGGGAGATGTTTGTTCACTCTTTAGAACAGGCATCAACTCCCATGGAACCCAATATTGTCATAACCTCTCCTTTTGGAGCCACTTCTTTACATCCAACTTTCACTGCACCTATCTTTCCCAAACCACCTTCTTCTATTCAAATGGATCCTAGGATTCTCATCAACTTCTTTAACTTGTTAAACCATTTTTTGATGAGATCCTTATTTGAATATCCATTACCTGATGTTACCCTGACCTACTTTCAAGTAGAAGAGATTCAAAGGTTAACTGCACCTTCTACCTCTGGGAAAGGTGTTAGTCAACCTAAGAGGAGTGTGGAACCTGAGATTCATTTCAAAGAGAAAACACAAACTGATGGCCGAGCACCTAACTTAGAAGGGACAGGAGTGTGGAACCTGGGTTCCCCTTTCTAACTAATCGGTTTATGAGTGCAGGAACAATTCAGGAGGACTGTTAGTAATCCGGTTTACTGACAGGGATTGTTCATAATTCAAATTTGAGGCGGAACAAACAGGTTAAGGTCATGGTATTTTATCCACAATTTGGATTTTTATCTGTACAATCATAGTTCTCACTTCACCATCTTTGCACAGTTCTTAAGAATTCATTTCTTATCTAAATATCAGTGTAGTTTGGAAGACCTTCTTTTGTAAATTTCTATTTTTGTATAGTTTAAAAAATATAAAAAAACATAAAAAATATTAACAAAAATTAAAAAAAAATAGGTTTGCTAAAAATAAAAATTTAGGGGAGAGTATAAGTAAATAAAAATGAAAAGAGAACTGAGAACTTGATTCGAGATGATTGAGAATGATTCTATATCTTTTTGAAATGCTTGTTTTTGCATGACTTGCGTTTTTAAAATGAGAAATGATAGTAACTGATGTTGTTATCTGATTTACATCTTATTTTTAAGTACAAATAATAGAAAAACAAACAGATTCTTTAATGATATGCTTGGTAGGCTCAGCCTGAAAAATAAAGTAGACAGCAGCATGATGATTTAAATTAAAATATATGCTTAAGGATGTCTGGATTTACGCAATCATTTTGGCCTGCACGAAAACTGAGTCCCGACAAAAATTGGATTGAGAATTGATCTTTCACGCACCATGATACAAATCATATGAGCCATATCTTTGAGCCATGATTAGTGTATTTATGTGTCTTGTGTTTGTGCTAATCTCCTCTGTTGTACAGAAGTACTGACCTGGAGTGATGATCTCCTTTGCTGTACGATAGTACTGACCTGGAGCTCTCATCGGCACATGATTAAATGGTCATCTCCTTTGTTATACATGAGTATAGACCTGGAGCTCTTACCATTTTGATCTAAGTAGTGTCAAATCATCTAAAGATGAATTCATCATAGAATATAATATTCTGTTGATAATCACTTGCACACTAATGCACAAGCCTTGTTCCATAAAGATCGTAATAAAATTTAAGAAATCCTGAGGTTGGGTGATGGTTTTTGCCAAATGATTGTGGGGTCCTAGCATTCTAAAGTGCTTAATCGAACCTTAACAAATCATCTGCTGCTTGTTGAAAAAGATAGGGCATGAGTTTAAGTGGACAAACATATCAGCAATCGTTATTGATCTGTTGAGAATTTCAAAATCATTCAAATACTGTGATTGGATTCAGTTATCAGTATGATCTCATTACTTGTCGATAATTAATTTCATCTTTATGCTAAAGTACATTTTGAGGATGTGATCTCATGAATGATTCATTTCTCGGTTATAAAAAATATTAATAGATATATAAAATTAAATATATATATATATAATAATAATAAAATATAATAAATTTTCATTTCAAAATTCTTTTAGGTCTTCCATATTATGCTGTTACAATTTTATCATTTTTATGCATTTCACAGGAATTGCACACATAAACGAACACGGGTTCGCTTGTTTTCATAAATAGATAAACACGGGTTTATTTGTTTTGTTGAAATGATCTCATTAGAAATGTCGAGAATGTGTTTGTGATTGTCTTGCAGATTTTGCTACAAGTGATGGCCGATCATCACATGAGCAATGAACCTGATCAGAGAACCTGTTCCTCAAATTTACAGAAGATATCATGCTAGGAATCCTCCTCCTACATCTTCTGAAGCACTCAGATATTCAAGAAAGCGGTCTTTGTTATAACAACGTTAGGCTCATTAAAAATCAAGAAAATTAACTAGTTGAAATTAATTGTTGTCATCTCGATGAAGAAATATTCAACGATTTTAAAAGATTTATAAAAAAAATGTCTGATTTATCGATCGTTTATTCTAAATTTTTTGGAAAAAATATTTTGGGACGTTTAATTGTTCATAATTAAACAAAAAAAATTTAAAAGAATGGCTTTTGCAGGACTGTTTAAATCCTTCGAATCTTATGATCTCACAACTCCACAATGTCGTTTTGATAATTTTGCAGCTTTAAAGAATGAAAAGATGTCTGATTTTATCGATCGTTTTCTGTTGGTAGCAAGCAATCTGAAAAAGTTTGATGCTCAATTGGGAAATCATGAACAAGTTCTGAGATTGCTTGATTCCCTCCCACTAAAATGGAGTTCACAAGGCAAGTCGATTAAACGAGATAGAAATTTTCAGGATTACAAACTGATGGAGGTGGTCAACAAACTGAAACAAATTGAGTTGGATATCAAATGTTGTGAGTACTATGAAGCTTCATATCTGACTCCAACGATCACTTCAAACTCCAAAGAGAAACCAGAAGAGAGATCAGATTCTGGCACTAATTTCGACAGTTTACCGAAAGCTGGAACTAAAGAGGTACAAGAGGAGCTTAAGCAGACATCAATGGGTAAAGGTGGAGCTGAGTTGAATAATGAAGTTTGTGATGCTGAGAAGGAAGAGGAATGGAAGCGAAATACCAGAGTTGCAATTGTGAGAAGGCTCTTACTGCTAAAAGAGTCATCCTGGATCCTCCATACGAGATAGTTCAGGATATGTGTTCTTCTGCTTGTAAAATTCGTTTATTTGGTGTGTATAAAGCTAATAGGTTACTTTTAGATAACCAAAAGGAGTTAACCACCATAAACGCAGAACTTAAAAAGAATTAAGCCAAGTATTTCATAAAATTAAATGAAGCTTTAAAAGAAAATGATCATTTAAAACGAACTCTTCTTGAAAGAAACGTTGAAATCAATCTTTTAAATGAAAGGGTCACTTTGGCTGAATTTGAAACAAGCAAGCTTAAAACAAAGCTTGATAGATGGACCATATCTGGAATGAAACTAGAAGAGCTACTGTGTAAACAGAGGGGAGCTAGGATTAAAACGGGAGTGGGTTGTGGTGAAAATCCATATGTTTATCCTCCTCCTAGCACCCATTGTTACTCTCCTATGCCTCAACCTCATCCATCTAATGATTTGATTAAAGCTGCAGAAACTAATAGTTTAAATGCAGGTTTAAGCAACGTTAATCTTAAAGAGGTTAGAGATGTGCAGGAATCTCCTGTAGGTTTAGGATCTCTCAGGCAACGGTCTGATAAGAAGATTAATGATGATTCTACCTCTGATGCTCTAAAATCAATATAACTTACTTCTCCAACCTTCTTTAACAAATTCAAAATAGGTAACATTCCTTCATTTGTTCCTGTCAGGTTTGTCAAAGAAGGAACAGTTGTTGAATCGTCAGGCAATCAAAATCCTATAACCGAAGCCGACACAATAGGAGGTGTCAATCAAGATCCATTGGAAGCAGATTTATGTATATGAGACTGGATAAGCTCAGATGATGAATCAAGCACAGAGGAGCGTGTTGGTTCCTCACAGATCAATATATCTCCTGACATTGTCAAGTCTCAAAAGCTTCCAAAAGTTGAATCAAAACCAATACGGATCTCTTCTCCAACTGCAAAACAACTCACTCAATCAGTGAAGATCTCATTTCCTGTTCAGCATAGCAAATGCCAAAACAAGCAAGAATCTGCTACAAGCTCAAAGCAATCCTCATCCCCATCTGCAACACTCGGTTCAGTCAAACATCAAAAGCCATTCAAGGCTTGTTTTGAGTGTGGAAAAGAAGGTCATGTGGTAAAGAAATGTCCTCAAAGACTTGCTAAGGATGGTAAAGGCAAAACAAATTGCTTCTTCAAATGTAAGTCTAAAAAGAATGTTCCAGATGGTAAAGGCAACACGGGTTGCTTTTCTGGATCAAGAGGTAAACAACACACATCTTTGAATGGTTGGATGAAAAACCCTCCATCCAAACCTTTTCATGTGAAGCCGGTTTCACATGATACAAAGATGAAAATGACCAAAGCTTCAAAACCAAATTCTTTTCCTTCTGGTCTTAAACAGAAAATGATTTCCAAATTTAATTCATTCAAATCCATGTTAATTGAACCAAAACAAATTTGGCAAATTAAAAAGAAGGATACAGCAATCGCCGATTGTTTAAACGGTTGTGTGCAGAAGCTTGTTACTTATCTTGATGGAAAAGGAACTCCCAGGACTTCGATGGCCTGGGTTCCCCTTTCTAACTAATCTGTTTATGAGTGCAGGAACAATTCAGGAGGACTGTTAGTAATCCGGTTTACTGACAGGGATTGTTCATAATTCAAATTTGAGGCGGAACAAACAGGTTAAGGTCATGGTATTTTATCCACAATCTGGATTTTTATCTGCACAATCACAGTTCTCACTTCACCATCTTTGCACATTTCTTAAGAATTCATTTCTTATCTAAATATCAGTGTAGTTTGGAAGACCTTCTTTTGTAAATTTCTATTTTTGTATCGTTTAAAAAAATATAAAAAAACATAAAAAATATTAACAAAAATTAAAAAAAATAGGTTTGCTAAAAAAAATTTAGGGGGAGAGTATAAGTAAATAAAAATGAAAAGAGAACTGAGAACTTGATTCGAGATGATTGAGAAATGATTGTATATCTTTTTGAAATGCTTGTTTTTGCATGACTTGCGTTTTAAAATGAGAAATGATAGTAACTGATGTTGTTATCTGATTTACATCTTATTTTTAAGTACAAATAATAGAAAAACAAAACAGATTCTTTAATGATATGCTTGGTAGGCTCAGCCTGAAAAATAAAGTAGACAGCAGCATAATGATTTAAATTAAAATATATGCTTAAGGATGTCTGGATTTACGCAATCATTTTGGCATGCACAAAAACTGAGTCCCGACAAAAATTGGATTGAGAATTGATCTTTCACGCACCATGATACAAATCATATGAGCCATATCTTTGAGCCATGATTAGTGTATTTATGTGTCTTGTGTTTGTGCTAATCTCCTCTGTTGTACGGAAGTACTGACCTAGAGTGATGATCTCCTTTGTTGTACGATAGTACTGACCTGGAGCTCTCATCGGCACATGATTAAATGGTCATCTCCTTTGTTATACGTGAGTATAGACCTGGAGCTCTTACCATTTTGATCTAAGTAGTGTCAAATCATCTAAAGATGAATTCATCATAGAATATAATATTCTGTTGATAATCACTTGCACACTAATGCACAAGCCTTGTTCCATAAAGATCGTAATAAAATTCAAGAAATCCTGAGGTTGGGTGATGGTTTTTGCCAAATGATTGTGGGGTCCTAGCATTCTAAAGTGCTTAATCGAACCTTAACGAATCATCTGCTGCTTGTTGAAAAAGATAGGGCGTGAGTTTAAGTGGACAAACATATCAGCAATCGTTATTGATCTGTTTGAGAATTTCAAAATCATTCAAATACTGTGATTGGATTCAGTTATCAGTATGATCTCATTGCTTGTCGATAATTAATTTCATCTTTATGCTAAACTATATTTTGAGGATGTGATCTCATGATTGATTCATTTCTCGGTTATAAAAAAAATTAATAGATATATAAAATTAAAAAATATATATATATATATATAATAATACAATATAATAAATTTTCATTTCAAAATTCTTTTAGGTCTTCCATATTATGCTGTTACAATTTTATCATTTTTATGCACTTCACGGGAAATTGCACACACAAACGAACACGGGTTCGCTTGTTTTCATAAATAGATAAACACGGGTTTATCTGTTTTGTTGAAATGATCTAATTAGAAATGTCGAGAATGTGTTTGTGATTGTCTTGCAGATTTTGCTAAAAGTGATGGCCGATCATCACATGAGCAATGAACCTGATCAGAGAACCTGTTCCTCAAATTTACAGAAGATATCATGCTAGGAATCCTCCTCCTACATCTTCTGAAGCACTCAGATATTCAAGAAAGTGGTCTTTGTTATAACTGAGAGGATGCACATGACAAGGGGGAACATAGAAAAAGGGGGAACTTGTGAGATAAAGATCTTCAGCAACAAAATTTGGGAAGCATCAGTCTAGGGGGAATATTGTTGGACCTCAACATTGAGACTGAAGCTTACCAAATTGAAGATCAAGTTCAGTTGACTTATCGGTGCTGATCATGATGAAAGACGTTGATAATAGTAGACTAAGGGGGAATATTGTTGGGTCTGAAGGATAGTCTAATATTATCAACACAGTCAAAGTCAACAAAGTCAACATCAACAGTCAAAGTCAACAAAGTCAACAACAATGGTCAAAGTCAACGCAACAGTCAACATGACGCGTTCGGGACGAAGATTAGAGACAAGACGTTGAAGATATATTTGTCTAGGATGTTTATTGTTAATAAATATATTTTGTGTCGATAAAATATATTTAATCTTGTTTTTAGACATTTTGGGTTTTAATTGTAATTTCTAATTGTCATAGTTTAGGGTCCGAAGTGTAATTAGTAAATTGTCATTTACTATAAATAGTAAAGTATGGCAATTAGGGTTTTAAGCTTGGAGGAGCTAGTGATTAGGGTTTCCACTTTCAAATTATTTTGTAATCACATTTTTGGATCAAACAAGGGGTTTTGAATGTGTTCTTGAGATGTTCTTCATTGTTCATCTTATTTTGTGGTGTTTGATCTAGAATCTTTATCAAATTCATGATTCAAGTGTTGCTTGGGACCAACAATATGGTATCAGAGCCATTTTAATCAGTTTTTGTGAAAAAATAGTTGCTGATTTTGAAGTTTATTATCAGATTCGTAGAGAGAGAAAGTTAGGGTTTTTAGAGAGAGAAAGTAGATCTGGTGAGTTTCTAGAGAGAGAAACCATATCTGAGTTCAAATTTCTACAAATTCAACATCACCAACATCAGATCTATCACTATAATCAACATATATTGAATCTACATCATTGTTTGTACAAGAAAATTCAAGAAAATCTTCAGATCTGAAATTTCTCTTACACACACTAGTGTGTGTGTTCTTGGTGTTCTTGAGGATCTTCAAATCTTCAAATCATCAAGCTACGAATTTAGCATCATTCTAAACGAAAGTTCATATTTTCTAGCGAAAATACCAGCGAAATTGCTGCCAAAATCTTACGAAACTAAGGTTTTCCGGCGAAACTAAGGTTTTCCAGAGAAACTAAGGTTTTCCGGCGAAACTAAGGTTTTCAGGCGAAACTAAGGTTTTCCGGCGAAACTTCCGGCGAAACTATAACCTATTCCGGCGAAACTATAACCTGCGACTGCGAAATTACACAGCCAAACCCAAATCAGAACCACAACCCACCTTACCAAACCAGCAACCACTAACTGCCCTATCAACAACAACAAACCCTACCCACAACAACAACCATCTCCACCTCACCTGCGCTCACCTCCTTAGACCACAGCTGCGACCACAGCCCACAACCATGTAAGGCCCCGTTCCCGGGCACCTCACAGTTGGTCATTTATCGCACATAAAAATACATATTTACATTAACTTAATAAAATAATGCAGCGAAAACATTAAATCTTTCTTTTTAAATTTGTATGAATGCTTTTGCCAGTTAATACAACATCAACCAATTACAAAATATCTATTGTTGTATTACATCACAAAAGCATCTAACAAAAGAATGCCATCCCAAAAGAGCTGAGCAGCCGCCTCGTGCCATCCTCAGCAACCTCACCTGCCAACTGGAAACACATAAAAAGTCAGCGTTGCTGAGTGAGTTCTAGTTTTATAATAAAACATACTTTTCATTCGTTAAACCTTTCTTTGCTTACATGCCGTCACACAAATACGTACGCACAGATAATATTATTATCATCTTCATCGTTCATTCATAACTTTCGTTCGTGTGCCGTTCATTGTTAACATTCACATTCTTTCATGCTCTTTCTTTCATTCCTATATATCTTACTTTCATTCATTCATTCATTTCATACGTTCGTACTATCATTTCATTCATACATTCATTACGTACGTTCATCTCATTCATACATTCATTTTGTACGTTCATTTCATTCATACATTCATTCCGTACGTTCATTTCATTCATACATTCATTCCGTACATTCATTTCATTCATACGTTCATTCCATTCGTTCGTACGTTCATTACTTCTGGTGACATGTACAATACCCCAAACATTGTGCATGAAGCTGGTGCTGGACCTGTGGTGATCAACCACGAACATTGTGCACGAAGCTGATCCAGTCACCTGAGGCAAGTACATGCACCACTTATCTTTTCTCTTTTATACTGGATCAATGCCATATGCTATACCCCGAACATTGTGCACGAAGCTGATGCTGTACCTGTGATGATCAACCACGAACATTGTGCACGAAGCTAATCCAGTCACCTGGGGTAAGCAGCAAGGATCCCATACATATGGTCAATCACAAGGATTGGACCCCGAGTGTGCATCCTTCGGGGTAGCTAACCCGCACACCATTGAGCTAACACCTGCCAGGGATGTGCACCTCCATACATTTGCTTGCAAGCCTTTACTTATTCATTTACATTCCATTTTTCTTCATCATTAATATTTTACTTATTATGATTATACTCTTCGTTAAATTTTAAACATTCTTTATCATGCCCTTTTCATACTTAACAATATAATAATAATATTTTTAACAACAATAAAATACTGATAATAATATCAGTAACAATAAATAGGGCCAATCATTATTCCTCATTGCATGGGTAAAACATCATCATTAAATAACCCTAGTCAACCTTGGTCAAAACCCTAAATTCCATATTCCCAGAAAATTCTGTAAAATTTTCTAAGTATAAATATCCTAGGCGCATGAGCACTATGCAGGCGCATGAGCCCTGCTTAGGCGCATGAGCACTGCTGGGGCGCACCAACACTTAGGCGCGTGAGCATTCTGGGCGCCCGGGCACTGTTTGGGCGCATGGGGTTTCAGGCGCATGGACACTTAGACATTTTTACTAATTCTGAGCGCATGGGTACTGTTCAGGCGCATCAACCTCCACTTAGAATTTCTAAGGCATTTCTAGGCGCATGAGGGTACTGTTCAGGCGTATCATCTCATACTTATATTTCTAAGCCAAATTTCTAGCCGCATGGGGACTGTTTGGGCGCATGGCCCTACTTACATCTTTTCTAAGGCATAAATCTAGGCGCATAGGCCCTGTTTGGGTGCATGAACACCAACTGTAAGTTCTAAGGCATAAGTTAGGCGCATGAGCCTTATATAGGCGCATTATCAACCTGTTTAACATGTTTCTAAGTCTATTCCAGTCCCAAACATCATTCTACCTTGTTCTAAGCATATACACACTATACTAAGCATGAATCATAACATAAATCACTAACATACATACGCATGCACATACGGGCAACATTCATAATAAGTGTAAAAACATTTTTACATGTATTTCCAGCCCTAAAAGTTTATAAAACATGTGAAATACGGGGTCTAGAACTCAACTTGGTTGTTTTCCCAGTTTACACTCTTCACCCGAGATTCTTTACACGATTCTAACACCTAGAAACCTTCTAAACACACATTTGAACACATATAAACACACATAAGCATTTAACCGAGGCTAAGGTTAGCCAAGAACAACTAAATTTCATGAATACTTACCTTGAATTCGAATTTTGCTTGAATTTCCTTCTGAAACCCGAAGCTTCGGTCTTCTTTCTCTCTCTAAGAGTCTAATGAAAGGATGTGCAGGATGAAATGAGCGGCCATGCCACCTTTTCACCAACTTTTTACCAACTTTTCTTCTTTTTACACTTTTGGTCCCTAAACTTTGGGTTGACCTCCATTTCCCCCCTTTTCCTTTTCTTTTATTCCTTCATTCTTTTTTTAATAAAAATTACGGGTGTTACAAGTCCACCCCCCTTATATAGGTTTCGTCCCCGAAACCTGTTATTCCTCAAACAAATGTGGGTAATATTGTCTCATCTCCTCTTCAGTCTCCCACGTAGACTCAGATCCCTTCCTGTGCTTCCACTGTACACGCACAAGAGGAACCACTTTATTTCTTAACTTCTTTTCCTTACGATCAATGATTGCCATGGTTGCTCCACGTAATTAAGCCGTTCGTCTACTTTAATGTCTTCTAGTGGAACAATCATATCTTCATCAGCTAAGCACTTTCTCAGATGAGATACATGAAATGTGGGATGAATTCCACTTAACTCATCTGGCAATTCAAGTCGATAGGCCACCTCTCCTACTCGTGCGATGATTCAGAAAGATCCTATATATCTCGGGCTTAGCTTACCTCGTTTCCTGAATCAGATAATGCCTTTCCAGGGCGAGACCTTCAACATAACTCGGTCACCAACCTTGAACTCTATCGGTCTTCGCCTCTTGTCAGCATACGACTTTTGTCTATCTTTCGCCGCCTTCATGAAGGCTTTGATCTTTTCTAACTTCTCAGTCATAGCTTCAATCACCTCGACACCTCCCAGTTCTTTCTGCCCAATGTCTCCCCAACATACGGACGTCCTACATCTCCTACCGTATAGCATCTCGTAGGGTGGCATGCCAATACTGGCATGATAACTGTTGTTGTACGAGAATTCTGCTAACGGCAGGTGGTCGTCCCAACTTCCTCCAAAATCGATCACGCACGCTCGAAGCATGTCCTCGAGGGTTTGGATCGTCCTTTCAGACTGACCGTCCGTCTGAGGGTGATATGTTGTACTAATGTGTAGCCTCGTCCCCATTGCATCATGAAATCTCTTCCAAAACTTAGAGGGAAACCGGGTGTCGCAATCAGACACAATAGACACACGCACACCGTGACGAGCTACGATTTCTTTGATGAATAGATCCGCCAATCGTTCAGATGAATACTTCTCGTGGATCGGTAGGAGGTGGGCACTCTTTGTTAGTCGGTCGACAATCACCCAGATGGTATCATACCCTTCAGGGTACGTGGTAACTTCGTGATGAAATCCATGGTGATGTGCTCCCACTTTCACTCGGGTATATCCAACGGTTGGATCTTCCCGTAAGGTTTTTGGTGTTCTGCCTTTACTTGTAAACAAGTAAGGCACTTACTCACGTACTCCATCACGTCACGTTTCATGCCCGGCCACCGGTAATCTTTGTTCATATCGTGGTACATTTTGGTAGCACCGGGATGAATGGAGTATCGAGTCTTATAGGCCTCGTCCATAATCTTTCCACGTAGATCCCCGTATTGAGGAATCCACATTCGTCCGAATCGGGTCTTAACACCCAAAGTGTTCTCGCCCAATTCTGTAACTAGACCTCTCATCCTCTCGGAGTTAAGACGATCTTCTTTCAAAGCCTCGTCTTGAAACTCCTTAACCTGAGTCATCACATCAGAGGTCATAATTAGCTGATAAGCCTTTACCCGGATCGGCTCGGGCCTTTCTTTTCGGCTAAGGGCGTCTGCCACCACGTTGGCTTTGCCCAGATGGTAATGGATTTCGCAATCATAATCCTTTATGAGTTCCAACCATCGCCTCTGCCTCATATTCAGATCTTTCTGCTCGAAGAAATACTTCAAGCTTTTGTGGTCCGTGAAGATGGTGCATTTCGTCCCGTATAGATAGTGCCGCCAAATCTTCAACGCGAAAACCACCGCAACTAGTTCTAGATCGTGCGTGGGATAGTTGACTTCATGGGTCTTCAGTTGTCGAGATGCATAGGCTATTACCCTTCTGCGTTGCATCAATACGCAACCTATCCCAGAATAAGATGCATCCGAATAGACCACTAAGTCTTCGTTTCCCTCGGGCAATGTCAAGACAGGAGCTTGTGTTAATCTCGCCTTCAACTCCTCAAAGGCATCCTCCTGTTCTCGACCCCACACGAACTTTACGTCCTTACGAGTCAATTTGGTCAAAGGTGAGGCTATCTTGGAAAAGTCTTGAATAAATCTTCTATAGTAGCCCGCCAATCCCAAGAAGCTGCGAATCTCGGATGGCGTCTTTGGTGACTTCCATTGCATCACGGCCTCAACCTTTGCTGGGTCCACCATTATTCCTTCTTCATTTACCACGTGACCCAGTTTTTGCACCTCGCGTAACCAAAAGGCACACTTGGAGAATTTAGCATACAATTTCTCCTTTCTTAAGGTCTCTAACACCTCCCGAATGTGACCGGCATGCTCTTCTTCGCTCTTTGAATAAATCAGGATATCATCGATGAACACAATTACTGATTTATCTAACATTGGCCGGCACACTCGATTCATCAAGTCCATAAAAGCAGCTGGCGTGTTAGTTAAACCAAAGGACATAACAAGAAACCCATAGTGTCCATAACGCGTATGAAAAGCTGTTTTAGGAATGTCCTGCCCCTTTACTTTAAATTGATGGTAGCCAGATCGAAGATCTATCCTCGAGAACCAACTGGCACCTTGGAGCTGATCGAACAAGTCGTCAATCCTCGGTAACGAATACCGATTCTTTACCGTTAGCTTGTTCAACTCACGGTAGTCAATACACATTCTCATGCTACCGTCCTTCTTCTTCACAAATAAGATCGGAGCACCCCACGGAGAGATACTCGGTCTGATAAAACCCTTATCAAGTAACTCTTGCAGTTGCTTCATTAACTCCTTCATCTCAGTCGGAGCCAATCGATACGGTGCCTTAGCAACAGGTTGGGCTCCGGGTATCAGGTCAATTTGAAATTCGATTTCTCGATCAGGTGGCAATCCCGATAAGTCTTCCGGGAACACGTCTGGAAAATCACACACAACCAGAACATCGAATAGTTGTGGTGTTGGCGTTTCCACATCCTTTACATAACATAAGTAGGCGTTGCACCCACGCCTCATACACTTGCCTGCCACCGCCATCGAAATCACCTTCGGAATCATCGTCACCCGATCGCCGTATATTGTCACCAGACTTCCGTCAGATGCTGTCAGTCTAATCATCTTCTTACCACATACGATATTCGCCTCATAGGTTGCCAACCAATCCATCCCTAACACTACATCAAATCCACCTAGGGGCATCACATGTAATATAGCAGCAAACCTATGACCTTCTAACTCTATGGTATAGTCCTCTATCACATCAGTAACTCTAGTGGACTTACCAATAGCGGTTTCTACTTCAAAGGGCTCATCAATGCATTTACTACTAACAGGCAATTTAGCACAGAAAGTAGCAGAAATGAAACTCCTACTAGCACCAGAATCAAATAACACAGAAGCAAGAGTTTGATTTACTAGAAACGTACCTGACATAACATCGGGGTCCGTCCTAGCCTCCTCCCTGGTCATGGTGAAAGCTCTGGCACTCGCCCTCTGCCCTTCAGTTCCGGCCGTCTTTTTTCCCCCAGAACTCTCAACCCTCGGCTTCCTGCAATCCTTACTCATATGGCCCACTTCACCGCAGGTATAACACCTCAGCGCCTTACAGTCTTTGGAGATGTGGCTCGGCTTCCCGCATTTGAAACACACGTTGAGCCCCAACCTGCACTCACCCGTATGCTCCTTCCCGCACTTGCCATACCTATTGGGCCCCGAGTTTGATGACCCCACCCTACGGTCATCCCTTCTCGCCTTCTTGTTATTCGGGTAAAACCACCACGCCCGAACCGTTTCCCATTCCAATTCCGGTCACCACCACCGGCTTTCTTTGCCTCCACCACCGCCACTTCCCTTTCGTCATAAAGCCTCCCAGCCAAATCCACTGCTGACCTAAAGGTGCTCGGTCGGGCAGTAATCAAGTGCCTTCGGATGTCAGCTGGCAGTCCCTGAATGTACCGGTTAATATTTCGAGATACCGGTGTCACTTGATCCGGCACCAGCCTCGCCATCTCATTGAATTTGGTAGTGTACTGCTGGTGGGTCATGGTTCCCGCCTCGAGTTGCAGGAACTCCTCTCGACCTTATCGAGTTCCCTGTGAGGACAAAATTCCTCAATTATCAGCTTTTTCAACTCTGTCCACCTCATTTTCCCGATGGCCCTGGAACCCTCAGCTTGGACAATATTGTCCCACCAGCATAGTGCTGAGTCAGTAAAGGAGTGGGTGGCAAACTTCACCTTCTGATCCTCCCGGCACTCGCTGATCTCGAGTACCGCTTCCATCTCCCTTACCCATCGGTGAGCGGTTGCCGCAGTGCCATTGCCATCGAAAGTCGGGGCTTGCACCGTTGGAATTCCCCGTAACTGCATCCCTTGGTTGTCACCCTTACTACATCATCCCCTTCCTCATCCGACACTATCTTCTCGGCTCTGGTCGTTCCTCCCCCCTCTTACTTTCCTTCCCAGTCGACTCTCTCCGGTCCTCCTTCTCCTTTCTTTCCTCGTTCTTTACAGCCGAATAACATCGGTCACCACAGACGGCATAACTGCCTGCAGGACCTGGTGCAGCTCATCAGCAATCGCCTCCCTAGCTGAGGCGTTCAAGCTCGCATTCTTATTTCCTTCATCCTGGTCATGAACCTTAGGTTCACGGGGGTCGTCTCCGAAGCCTTAGCACTGCTCCTAGTCATACGCGTTCGGCCTCTACCCCTAGTAGCCTTGGAAGGTTTCTTTCCCGCCATTTCCTATATCTCACACTGAAAGATTCAAACACCAACATGGTCATTCAAGGAAATAGCTCAGTTTATGTCAAGTATAGTAAGTCCCTAATTACAGTGGCCAGTTGTGATTAGCTACTTACTTTACTCTTCGCACCCCGAGCATTACCTGTCCTGACTACATAAGCATCTAAATCTAACAGCAACACATAAACACATAACATGCGCACATAATACCGGTTAACTTTAAGAAAAATACCTGATGGCACGCAGCTACTCAGATTGGCATCCCTTCCCTTTTCGTCCCATTTTCAGTTTAAGTTTAGGTTTATTTTGAAAACTTTACCCATTTCACTTAACTTTGGCTCTGATACCAACTTGTAAGGCCCCGTTCCCGGGCACCTCACAGTTTGTCATTCATCGCACATAAAAACCTATATTTACATTAACTTAATAAAAATAATGCAGCGAAAACATTAAATCTTTCTTTTTAAATTTATATGAATGCTTTTGCCAGTTAATACAACATCAACCAATTACAAAATATCTATTGTTGTATTACATCACAAAAGCATCTAACAAAAGAATGCCATCCCAAAAGAGCTGAGCAGCCGCCTCGTGCCATCCTAAAAACCTCACCTGCCAACTGGAAACACATAAAAAGTCAGCGTTGCTGAGTGAGTTCTAGTTTTATAATAAACGTACTTTTCATTCGTTAAACCTTTCTTTGCTTACATGCGGTCACACACAATACGTACGCACAGATAATATTATTATCATCTTCATCTTTCATTCATTAACTTTTGTTCGTGTGCCGTTCATTGTTAACATTCACATTCTTTCATGCTCTTTCTTTCATCCGTATGTATCTTACTTTCATTCATTCATTCATTACATAAGTTCGTACTTTCATTTCATTCATACATTCATTACGTACGTCCATTTCATTCATACATTCATTCCGTACGTTCCTTTCATTCATACATTCATTCCGTACGTTCATTTCATTCATACATTCATTCCGTACGTTCATTTCATTCATACGTTCATTCCATTCGTTCGTACGTTCATTACTTCTGGTGACATGTACAATACCCCGAACATTGTGCACGAAGCTGTGCAGGACCTGTGGTGATCAACCACGAACATTGTGCACGAAGCTGATCCAGTCACCTGAGCAAGTACATGCACCACTTATCTTTTCTCTTTTATTCTGGATCAATGCCATATGCTATACCCCGAACATTGTGCACGAAGCTGATGCTGGACCTGTGGTGATCAACCACGAACATTGTGCACGAAGCTGATCCAGTCACCTGGGGTAAGCAGCAAGGATCCCATACATATGGTCAATCACAAGGATTGGACCCCGAGTGTGCATCCTTCAGGTAGCTAACCCGCACACCGTTGAGCTAACACCTGCCAGGGTGTGCACCTCCATACATTTGCTTGCAAGCCTTTACTTATTCATTTACATTACATTTTTCTTCATCATTAATATTTTACTTATTAATGATTATACTCTTCGTTAAATTTTAAACATTCTTTATCATGCCCTTTCATACCTAACAATATAATAATAATATTGTTAACAACAATAAAATACTGATAATAATATCAGTAACAATAAATAGGGTCAATCATTATTCCTCATTGCATGCGTAAAACATCATCATTAAATAACCCTAGTCACCTTGGTCAAAACCCTAAATTCCAGATTCCCAGAAAATTCTGTAAAATTTTCTAAGTATAAATATCCTAGGCGCATGAGCACTATGCAGGCGCATGAGCCCTGCTTAGGCGCATGAGCACTGCTGGGGCGCACCAACACTTAGGCGCGTGAGCATTCTGGGCGCCCGGCACTGTTTGGGCGCATGGGGTTTCAGGCGCATGGACACTTAGACATTTTTACTGATTCGGGGCGCATGGATACTGTTCAGGCGCATCAACCTCCACTTAGAATTTCTAAGGCATTTCTAGACGCATGAAGGTACTGTTCAGGCGCATCATCTCATACTTAGATTTCTAAGTCAAATTTCTAGGCGCATGGGACTGTTTGGGCGCATGGCCCTACTTACATATTTTCTAAGGCATAATCTAGGCGCATAGGCCCTGTTTGGGCTCATGAACACCAACTTGTAAGTTCTAAGGCATAAGTTAGGTGCATGAGCCTTATATAGGCGCATTATCAACCTGTTTAACATGTTTCTAAGTCTATTCCAGTCCCAAACATCATTCTACCTCGTTCTAAGCATATACACACTATACTAAGCATGAATCATAACATAAATCACTAACATACATACGCATGCACATACGGGCAACATTCATAATAAGTGTAAAATATTTTTACATGTATTTCCAGCCCCTAAAGTTTATAAAACATGTGAAATACGGTCTAGAACTCACCTTGGTTGTTTTTTCCAGTTTACACTCTTCACCCGAGATTCTTCACACGATTCTAACACCTAGAAACCTTCTATAACACACATTTGAACACATATAAACACATAAGCATTTAACCGAGGCTAAGTTAGCCAAGAACAACTAAATTTCACGAATTCTTACCTTGAATTTGAATTTTGCTTGAATTTCCTTCTCAAACCTGAAGCTTCGGTCTTCTTTCTCTCTCTAAGAGTCGAATGAAAGGATGTGCAGGATGAAATAGGCGGCCATGCCACCTTTTCACCAACTTTTTACCAACTTTGCTTCTTTTTACACTTTTGGTCCCTAAACTTTGGGTTTGACCTCCATTTCCCCCTTTTTCCTTATCTTTTATTCCTTCATTCTTTTTTTAATAAAAATTACGGTGTTACAAACCACCACCGCTGCGACCACAGCCCACAACCACCTCCTCCTGCAACCACAGCCTCCCCTCCCTACCACCACCTCCACCGGAAACCCCAAACTGCCACCCACAGACAAACCCGCTGCCACACCTTTCCCCGACATCCCCCTCACACGACACCCTCAACACAAAAGAACCAACCGACACCACCGCAGCACCACCACAACCACGCTGGTGACCAAATATAACTAACCTGAACTCCACACCTACGATCTGCAGGCGCGTGAACATATCTCGGATAAACAAACCCAAATCCTCTGCTTCTTCCACTAACTTTGTCATTTATAACCTCAACCATCTCGACACTTCCAGAACTCTCAAACAATCCAGCAAGCGCAGCACTATTAACACTGAACAACAGATTACCCATAAAGATCTTGAGGTCAGTTGAGAAATTCTGCTGTTGTTCATCATCTCCATCGCTGGAAAGCTCCTCATCGAGCTCCAAACCACACGACACAGGGACATTTCAAATAATCCGAGACGATGATGTGGGTTCAAAGAGCTTGATGGAAGAACAGAGCTTCGGAAATGGCTTCAGGGGTGAAGGGGAGATGTAAATCGAAGTGGGTGTTGGGGTTTTGGTGATTAAAGAGAGGGTTTTGGTGGAAGCTTGAGGTAAGAAATTAGAGTTTCAGAGATGAACTTGAAGAGATTAGAGAGAGATAGAGAAGAGTTGTCTGTTGCTTGGAGATGTGTGAGTTAAAAGACATACGAGCAAAAGAACAGACAGAAGCATCAGGAGTTTTGAGAGTTTGTGTTTGAAAATTTCAATTTTAGATCTAGGGTTAGGGTTTATATGTGTTAACGGCTGGGTTTGTGTAAAATTGGGTTTTCAATTGGGTTAAGCAAATTGGGCTGAATTGTTTTTTAAAAAAAATTGATGTGTGGGCTGGGTTTTCAATTGGACTAACTATTAGGCTCAATAATCATGTTAGGACTAACAACGTTAGGCTCATTAAAATCAAGAAAATTAACTAGTTGAAATTAATTGTTGTCATCTCGATGAAGAAATATTCAACAATTTTAAAAGATTTATAAAAAAATGTCTGATTTTATCGATCGTTTTTCCCGGTGGAGAATTATTCTAATTTTTTTGGAAAAAATATTTTTGGGACGTTTAATTGTTCATAATTAAACAAAAAAATTTAAAAGAATGGCTTTTGCAGGACTGTTTAAATCCTTCGAATCTGATGATCTCACAACTGCACAATGTCGTTTTGATAATTTTGTAGCTTTAAAGAATGAAAAGATGTCTGATTTTATCGATCGTTTTCTGTTGGTAGCAAGCAATCTGAAAAAGTTTGACGCTCAATTGGGAAATCACGAACAAGTTCTGAGATTGCTTGATTCCCTCCCACCAAAATGGAGTTCACAAGGCAAGTCGATTAAACGAGATAGAAATTTTCAGGATTACAAACTGATGGAGGTGGTCAACAAACTGAAACAAATTGAGTTGGATATCAAACGTTGTGAGTACTATGAAGCGTCATATCCGACTCCAACGATCACTTCAAACTCCAAAGAGAACCAGAAGAGAGATCAGATTCTGGCACCAATTTCGACAGTTTACCGAAAGCTGGAACTAAAGAGGTACAAGAGGAGCGTAAGCAGACATCAATGGGTAAAGGTGGAGCTGAGTTGAATAATGAAGTTTGTGATGCTGAGAAGGAAGAGGAATGGAAGCAAAATACCAGAGTTTGCAATTGTGAGAAGGCTCTTACTACTGAAAGAGTCATCCTGGATCTTCCATACGAGATAGTTTCAGGATATGTGTTCTTCTGCTTGTAAAATTCGTTTATTTGGTGTGTATAAAGCTAATAGGTTACTTTTAGATAACCAAAAGGAGTTAACCACCATAAACGCAGAACTTAAAAGAATGAAGCCAAGTATTTCATAAATTAAATGAAGCTTTAAAAGAAAATGATCATTTAAAACGAACTCTTCTTGAAAGAAACGTTGAAATCAATCTTTTAAATGAAAGGGTCACTTTGGCTGAATTTGAAACAAGCAAGCTTAAAACAAAGCTTGATAGATGGACCATATCTGGAATGAAACTAGAAGAGCTACTGTGTAAACAGAGGGGAGCTAGGATTAAAACGGGAGTGGGTTGTGGTGAAAATCCATATGTTTATCCTCCTCCTAGCACCCATTGTTACTCTCCTATGCCTCACCTCATCCATCTAATGATTTGATTAAAGCTGCAGAAACTAATAGTTTAAATGCAGGTTTAAGCAACGTTAATCTTAAAGAGGTTAGAGAGGTGCAGGAATCTCCTGTAGGTTTAGGATCTCTTAGGCAACGGTCTGATAAGAAGATTAATGATGATTCTACCTCTGATGCTCCAAAATCAATATCAGTTGCTTTTCCAACCTTCTTTAACAAATTCAAAATAGGTAACATTCCTTCATTTGTTCCTGTCAGTTTGTCAAAGAAGGAACAGTTGTTGAATCGTCAGGCAATCAAAATCCTATAACCGAAGCCGACACAATAGGAGGTGTCAATCAAGATCCATTGGAAGTAGATTTATGTATACGACACTGGATAAGCTCAGATGATGAATCAACACAGAGGAGCGTGTTGGTTCCTCACAGATCAATATATCTCCTGACATTGTTAAGTCTCAAAAGCTTTCAAAGTTGAATCAAGACCAATACGAATCTCTTCTCCAACTGCAAAACAACTCACTCAATCAGTGAAGATCTCATTTCCTGTTCAGCATAGCAAATGCCAAACAAGCAAGAATCTGCTACAAGCTCAAAGCAATCCTCATCCCCATCTGCAACACTCGGTTCAGTCAAACATCAAAGCCATTCAAGACTTGTTTTGAGTGTGGAAAAGAAGGTCATGTGGTAAAGAAATGTCCTCAAAGACTTGCTAAGGATGGTAAAGGCAAAACAAATTGCTTCTTCAAATGTAAGTCTAAAAAGAATGTTCCAGATGGTAAAGGCAACACGGGTTGCTTTTCTGGATCAAGAGGTAAACAACACACATCTTTGAATGGTTGGATGAAAACCCTCCATCCAAACCTTTTCATGTGAAGCCGGTTTCACATGATACAAAGATGAAATGACCAAAGCTTCAAAACCAAATTCTTTTCCTTCTGGTCTTAAACAGAAATGATTTCCAAATTTAATTCATTCAAATCCATGTTAATTGAACCGAAACAAATTTGGCAAATTAAAAGAAGGATACAGCAATCCTCGATTGTTTAAACGGTTGTGTGCAGAAGCTTGTTACTTATCTTGATGAAAAAGGAACTCCCAGGACTTTGATGGCCTGGTTTCCCCTTTCTAACTAATCTGTTTATGAGTACAGGAACAATTCAGGAGGACTGTTAGTAATCCGGTTTACTGACAGGATTGTTCATAATTCAAATTTGAGGCGGAACAAACAGGTTAAGGTCATGGTATTTTATCCACAATCTGGATTTTTATCTGCACAATCACATTTCTCACTTCACCATCTTTGCATATTTCTTAAATTCATTTCTTATCTAAATATCAGTGTAGTTTGGAAGACCTTCTTTTGTAAATTTCTATTTTTGTATAGTTTAAAAAAATATAAAAACTAAAAAATATTAACAAAAATTAAAAAACAGGTTTGCTAAAATAAAAATTTAGGGGGGAGAGTATAAGTAATAAAAATGAAAAGAGAACTGAGAACTTGATTCGAGATGATTGAGAAATGATTGTATATCTTTTTGAAATGCTTGTTTTTGCATGACTTGCGTTTTTAAAATGAGAAATGATAGTAACTGATGTTGTTATCTGATTTACATCTTATTTTTAAGTACAAATAATAGAAAAACAAAACAGATTCTTTAATGATATGCTTGGTAGGCTCAGCCTGAAAATAAAGTAGACAGCAGCATAATGATTTAAATTAAAATATATGCTTAAGGATGTCTGGATTTACGCAATCATTTTGGCCTGCACGAAAACTGAGTCCCGACAAAAATTGGATTGAGAATTGATCTTTCACGCACCATGATACAAATCATATGAGCCATATCTATGAGCCATGATTAGTGTATTTATGTGTCTTGTGTTTGTGCTAATCTCCTCTGTTGTACGGAAGTACTGACCTGGAGTGATGATCTCCTTTGCTGTACGATAGTATAGACCTGGAGCTCTTACCATTTTGATCTAAGTAGTGTCAAATCATCTAAAGATGAATTCATCATAGAATATAATATTTCGTTGATAATCACTTGCACACTAATGCACAAGCCTTGTTCCATAAAGATCGTAATAAAATTCAGAAATCCTGAGGTTGGGTGATGGTTTTTGCCAAATGATTGTGGGGTCCTAGCATTCTAAAGTGCTTAATCGAACCTTAACGAATCATCTGCTGCTTGTTGAAAAAGATAGGGCATGAGTTTAAGTGGACAAACATATCAGCAATAGTTATTGATCTGTTTGAGAATTTCAAAATCATTCAAATACTGTAATTGGATTCAGTTATCAGTATGATCTCATTGCTTGTTGATAATTAATTTCATCTTTATGCTAAAGTATATTTTGAGGATGTGATCTCATGATTGATTCAGTTCTCGGTTATAAAAAATTAATAGATATATAAAATTAAATATATATATATATAATAAAATATAATAATTTTCATTTCAAAATTCTTTTAGGTCTTCCATATTATGCTGTTACAATTTTATTATTTTTATGCATTTCACGGGAAATTGCGCACAAACGAACACGGTTCGCTTGTTTCATAAATAGATAAACACGGGTTTATTTGTTTTGTTGAAATGATCTAATTAGAAATGTCGAGAATGTGTTTGTGATTGTCTTGCAGATTTTGCTACAAGTGATGGCCGATCATCACATGAGCAATGAACCTGATCAGAGAACCTCCTCCTACATCTTCTGAAGCACTCAGATATTCAAGAAAGCGGTCTTTGTTATAACTGAGAGGATGCACATGACAAGGGGGAACATAGAAAAAGGGGAACTTGTGAGATAAAGATCTTCAGCAACAAATTTTGGGAAGCATCAGTCTAGGGGAATATTGTTGGACCTCAACATTGAGACTGAAGCTTACCAAATTGAAGATCAAGTTCAGTTGATTTATCGGTGCTGATCACGATGAAAGACGTTGATATAGTAGACTAAGGGGAATATTGTTGGGTCTGAAGGATAGTCTAATATTATCAACACAGTCAAAGTCAACAAAGTCAACATCAACGGTCAAAGTTAACAAGTCAACATCAACGGTCAAAGTCAACGCAACAGTCAACATGACGCGTTCGGGACGAATATTAGAGACAAGACTTTGAAGATATATTTGTCTAGGATGTTTATCGTTAATAAATATATTTTGTGTCCACAAAATATATTTAATCTTGATTTTAGACATTTTGGGTTTTAATTGTAATTTCTAATTGTCATAGTTTAGGGTCCTAAGTGTATTAGTAAATTGTCATTTACTATAAATAGTAAAGTATGGCAATTAGGGCTTTAAGCTTGGAGGAGCTAGTGATTAGGGTTTCCACTTTCAAATTATTTTGTAATCACATTTTTGGATCAAACAAGGGGTTTTGAATGTTGCAGGATCGGATTTCGGGTGGTTTTTCTCTCAACTCACTGTGAATCAACACTCGCAAGCAGTCTATGAAGAGTTGATCACAATATAACAAGTAACAAGCAGTAAGAAAATTTAACAGCAGATAAATTTTCAAGGTACTTTTATATATTGCTTCTCAACTCAAAGGATTACAAGTCACTTGGACTCAAATCGCTTACTTAAAGAGTTACAGGGAGAAGATATATATAATACTACCTACAGCCGGATATACTTTGATACCAGCTGGACACCTCTAACCTTACATCTATACTACAAGACTCTAGGTGAGGTCTTTCAGACATTGTGCCTGAGAGTTGGTAGTCAGGACATGTCCCTGACTTACCTTTTGTCACCAACTAAAGTTGGTAACATGTACTATCATAAAAAGGTGAACAGTAGAATAAAGTATGGTCAACAACATGGCTCTTTAGGAAGATGCCATGCTGTATCAGAGGTCTGCAGCGGACTGTCAGGGACCATACTTTTATCTGCTGGACATAGCAATGTCTTCCGAAGGATAAAGTGCTTCGGAAGAATAACTTCTTCCGAAGGCACTTATACTTCGGAAGACTGCTTCTTCCGAGGCTTGGAGTCTTCTTTGTCTTCGGAAGCAGACTTTGTCTTCAGCTCTTTCATCAGACTTTGTCTTCGGAAGCTCTTTCAGACTTTGTCTTCGGAAGCTCTTTCAGACTTTGTCTTTGGAAGCTCTTTCAGACTTTGTCTTCGAAGCTCTTTCATCAGACTTTGTCTTCGGAAGCTTTCAGACTTTGTCCTCAGCTCTTTCATCAGACTTTGTCTTCGGAAGCTTTCAGACTTTGTCTTCAGCTCTTTCATCAGACTTTGTCTTCGGAAGATGTCTTCAGCTGTTGTTCCTTAGACTCTCGGAAGATCTCTTGCTTGGCTTCGGAAGCCCTTTAATGTAGTACCAAAAGTGACTATGAAGTGAATTTGGTTGCACCAGCCTTATCATGATCCAACAAACTCCCCCTAGGCTGATGCTACCAAAACTTCACTTCTCTCTTCTTCTCAAAGCTCAAAGCACCAAGGAAAGCAGGTGTTTATCAGTATCTTCATTCTTTCCTGCTGTGATGCTGAGAATCTTGTACAAATCTTTGGTGGACAGAACCTCTACTCTGTCACCTTGGATTATGTGTACCCTCTGTTGTGGCCCTCTGAAAAGAGTTAGTTGATGGGAAGTATAGTCATATTCCCATCGAACTATTGGTTCCAATTCAGGACCTTCCACCATCTGTAGAAAGGCTGTGCCTTTGGTGGTTGATCTTTCCTTGTCTTCCACTCTTTTCAGCTTCAACTCTTCTTCAATCTTGGCTCTTCTACTTCGTTCAGCCAAGTGGAGACCGCTGATGTGGTTTCTGATGTGTGCAGCAGTCTCAGAGTTGAGGGATTGGAGAATGGCTTCTCTGCAAGCTCAGCAAGATCAAATCTGCTGAGATGCAGTAGAGAAGTGGCATTAAGCCTGTTGGTTTCACCATTCTCCCTTTCCACAACAAAGTTGTGAGAAGGTTCATCGAACCTCCACTGGATTATTGCATTTCTAGGTCCAGGAGATTGACCAGAAATCCTGTCCTCTTTCCTGGTATCCAGCAGAGTCACCAGTCTTCTTCTTAGCCTCTTCTCCTCAGCATTGAGGGTATCGGAGTTGAGACCAAGAAGTCTTGCAGCCTGGCCCAATGTCTCTAGGCAATTCAAGAAATTGGCCTAGGGTGGGAGCTTGAAGAGTTATCAACATAGGTGATGTTGATAAGCTCTCCCTCACAGGAGATACTGCTCAAGGTAGTGCAGTTAATGAGCCTCGTCTTGAACTCCTTTATTTCCTCAAAGGAGAGATGTTTAGGAGGCTGAGGGGATGGTCTTGGTTGTTGTTGGGTAGGCTTAGGTTTAGTGGTTTTGGGTTGAGTCTTGGGTTTTAGGATGGGTAGTTTGGGTGGTTGAGGTGATGTGGTAGGTTTGGGTAGAGTTGTGGGTTGAGGGGTGAAGGTTTCATCAGTGGGTTCGGGTTTAATGGGAAAAGGGGTTGGTTCTGGTGTGGGTTGTGGCTGTGGTTGAGTGGCTGGGGTTGAGACCGTTCCTTTACCCTCCTATACATCTCCCTTCTCTTCCCCAAACGGATGTCAGCCTTTATTTCACTGACTATCCGCTGGAGTGTCCTTTCGGACATAGGCCCCACCTGCCTACCAGAGAAGCCATGAGCCCGGAGGTAGTCCTTCATCCAGGCTTTGTCAGTTGACTTCTTGGCAGCAGTGACCTCCTTCTCTTCCTCCCTCTTCCTCTTCACCTTCAACTTCTCCCTAGCAGCCTTCTTCCTTTCCTTCTCCATTTGATCCTGCTCTTTGTTGTGGAGCAGCAAGATCATATCATCATCATGTGGAGACAGTTCAGGAAGACTGAAGCCTCTTGAGAGTAGGAATTTGATCCTCTCCTCTCTCAGCTTCAGGGCTGCCTCCCTCTGCTCTTCTTCTGCCTTCTCCAAGGCCAACCTGGCTTCCCTTTCTTGTTGTAGCCTGGTTGACCTCTCCAAAGTCACCAACTCCTCTAATGGTAGCAGGAGTATTTCCTCATTGACAGCTCCTAGGCTGATGAGCTGGTCAATGAGTGCTGTTCTTCTCTTTAGTTGATTTCTTCCTGATTGGCTGCAGCTGCCTTAGAACTAGCAGCTAACAGCTTCTCAGTAGGAAACCGACCTTTCTTTTTGGCCTTCTCAATCTTCTCCTCCTCCTGAAGCTCTTCCGCAGTCAACTTTCTTTTGCCTTTGTCTTTGATTGTGCTTGACTGTGGTGGTCTTGGATGGAGGGTTGTGATTGAGAGAGAAGTTCAGCTGGTGCTTGGGTTGGAGGTATATCAGAAATGTCCCCCTGCTCACCTCAGATGCAATTTCAGCAATGACATCTGTGATGGTCAGTTCTCGGACATCTGAAATAAGCCTTCCGCAGCTTCTATTTCGGCCTCGGAAGACTTGTCTTGTTCTTCCGAGGCTTCCATGTAAACTTCGGAAGCCTCAGCTAGAGCTTCGGAAGATGAGACTGGTGCAGATTCTGTCCCATCTGTTTTAGTTGCTGGGCCATCAGTCCCCATTTCCCCTTCGAAGCTAATCTCAGGTTCCATGAAGACCTTAGGTTGACCAACTTCCTCCACAGTGGTAGAAGGTGCAGTCAGTCTTTGAAGCTCCTCAGCCCCAAAGTATGCGAGTGTGGTGTCGGGGCTGGGCTGTTCTAGGGATGATCTCAATACAAACTTTGTGAAAAGTCTGTAGAGATCTTGAAGCATCCTTGAGTCAATCTCCAGAAAGGATTGAGATGACTCAGGTGGTGTAATGATTTGGGTGGAAATGAGTTGGGTCTGTGGTTCCATAGGTGTTTGTCTCTGAACTTTCTCCCCCTTTTTGGTAGCATCATCTTGAGAGCTAGATGAGCTAGAGGAAGAAGTCATTGAGACCTGGATTGGTACATGCCTAACAGACCTCTCCGTCTGTTTCTCAGCTAGTTTAGCCTTGAGAGAGTTAATCTCAAGTTGCTGAGTGGCAGTCCTTGATTCTAAGATCTTCACCTGTGATTCCAGGTTGGAGACCTTAGAAAGCAAGTACTGAAGTGTTAGTTGCATACTTCCCTCATCTTCATAGGAAGAATCACGGGGAGATGAGATAACATACCTAGTATGCTCACTCTCACCACCAGATGTGGTTTCTTGGCACCCTGGTTTCCTTTGCTCAGAGTCATCTCTTTCAGAGATGTCAATGGGCAAAGTTGCCGTAGACTCAGTCCTAATTATGTTACCACTGTCCTGAGAGCTCAATGAGAGACTCTGAGTAGTGGCAGCTGAGTCTACATGAGTCCCCTCCACATCAGTGGGACTCACCTCAGTAGCAGGCTTCTGATGGGGGCTAGAGACAAGGGATCCCTCTTGGCTCTGTTGATCTCTCAGTGGGTGTTGTAGATCAACTTCATGGCCATGGAGAGATGTAATCTCTTCATCAGTTGGAGTAAAAGGTCAGTGAAAGAGAGGGTGGTTAGTCCTACTGACCCGGGACCTTGATCAATGTCTACAGGCATTGAGCCTATGGTGGGGCTGTCCCTAGAAGGCTGCACAGGGAGTGTAGAGACTCACCCTGTGGGCTAAGGCTTGGGGTTCGGGCTCAGGGGTTTGAGACTGAGGAGGCTCAAAACCCACATTGAGGTCAATTGTGAAGGATGGTGTGACCTCGGACTGAGTGGGAGCCCATGATTCCACTCTAGTCCTTTGGGTGTGAACAGAAGGAGCTTGTTCAATCAGAGTAGATTGAACAAGGGTTCGTTTGGGACGTCTCTGATATGTGGCTTTGATGGGTAAAGAAGGTTTTGGTATTGTGGTGGATGTTGCTGGTTGGGTTCATCACCTGTGGGGAGAACAGGGATGTCACCAGGAGCTATGCGCTCAGTCATCTCTGGAGGTAATGGAGTGTACCGTCCAGTGAAGTTGGTGGACATCTTCTTCAGTGTCTTGAAGATGGTAGGCCTCATGTGTGGAACAGGAAGAGCAGCTGCGCAGACAAGCTTGCTTGGTTCCATCTCACAGTTGATTATGTGTTGAAGAAATCGGGGATACATGAAGAATGTATCCCTGCTGAGATTGGCGATTAGGTTGTTCAACACGAATCGTGAGTAGTTGAATCTGAGGCCTCTCACCAACCCATGAACTAGGCATCCTAGTTCATATGGGATTTGATCCCAACCCCCTGATTTGTTGGAGAGGCAGTGCAAAACAATGTGCAGCAGGAACTTCCAATGGTAAGAGAAGTTGAACTTGTATACTGTGGACCTGCTGACATCGCCTCCATATCCCATGAGGATATAGGTGCCTTCCAAGTCTTCCTTGGGGAACTCAGTAGGAGCCCCATCATCGTGAAGCTCGAGATGCTCCCTGATGATCTGTTCATTGATGACCAACTCTTGGCCACAAACTCCGGTTCTCAGGACTCGAACCCCATTCAGCACTGTAGTTTCTCCGTTGCTCCAAAATTCTGACATATGGTTGGAGTATACGGTTGGGTTAACTGTGAGTGCAGTGAGGTAGGTGGATTCGGTGAGAAAGGTGATGATTTGGGTGAAGTCAGCATCCCTTGACGAGTCAAGTAATGCGACTTGGTTGTGCTGAGGGTTTAGCGCCATTGGAGAAAAGGTAAGCTTGAAATTTTGAGTGAAATTTATGGTTTGACAGTGAAGGGAACAGTTAGGGCTGTAAAGTGGTAAAAGAAGATGAAATTGATAAGTCAAGATTATTTAAAAAGGGGTGAATAGTGGTATGGTGGTGGTAATAGGGTAACTGTTTTGGGGTTACTGTGGGTGGTATGGTGGTTTACGGCGGAGAAATGATGTTGGCGGCAAGGATAATTTTAAATAATCTGACATTATCAACAAAATCTTTACTTTTTACAGAGTGGGGCCCAAAAGATATCCGTTACATATAAAAACCTTTACTTCCGAGGGTAAAACATTTCCGAAGGTATTTCTTCCGAGGGCAATTTCTCTTCCGAAGCATGATATTGCTTCCGAAGGTAAAATTGTCCTTTGAAGGCACTTTATCTTCCGAAGCAAGGCATTGCTTCCGAAGGTAAAGCTGTCTTTCCGAATGGAGAGTTGTATAAGTTTCGGAAGTAGATCTGATATAAAATCAATCGCTTCTTCCGAGACCAAAAACTCTTCCGAGAAGAAAATTTCCATTGAGGAATTTAGCTTCGGAAGATATTCAAGAATATCTTCCGAGAGTTAGTTCCTCTTCGGAAGGAATTTACACTTGGAATAATTTAAAGATCTTTTGTAACAGGGCTTAAATTGTATTGACACAAGACATTACTCATTTAAAAAGGTCTTCAAAAGAGGTAGTTATTCAATGTTTATCATCCCAATTGCTGATATGAGATACTTAAATCTTTGTTCATCAAATGCCTTTGTGAACAAATCAGCATATTGTTCATTTGAGTCAACTTTGATTAACTTTATCAGCTGTTTCTCATGAATATCTCTAATGAAATGATACCTGATATCAATGTGTTTTGTCTTGGAGTGCTTCACCGGATTCTCAGTAATGGAGATAGCACTGTTGTTGTCAATATGGATAGGAGTAGTCATGAAGTTGAACCCATAGTCTAACATCTGATTTTGAATCCATAGCAGTTGAGCACAGCAGCTAGCAGCAGCAATGTATTCAGCTTCAGCAGTTGATGTAGAGACACAGGATTGTTTCTTGCATTGCCATGAGATAATCCTTCCACCAAGAAATTGACATCCTCCTGATGTTGATTTCTTGTCAATGTTGCAGCCACCATAGTCACTGTCAGAGTATCCATAGAGATTGAAATCACTATTTCTTGGATACCAGAGACCTAGTTTAGGTGCTCCTTTGAGGTATCTGAGGATTCTCTTTGCAGCAGCTAGGTGAGACACCTTTGGAGCAGCCTGATATCTTGCACAAATGCATGTGGCAAACATGATATCTGGTCTACTTGCAGTGAGATACATCAGAGAACCAATAATTGCTCTATACTGATGTTGATCAGTATCCTCCCCCTCAAGGTCAGGGCAAAGATTATGGTTTCTGGGTATGGGTGTCTTGGCTGGTTTACAGTCCTTCATTTCAAATCTTTCTAAGATGTCTGAGACATACTTAGATTGACTTATGAAGAACCCTTCCTTCATCTGTTTCACCTGGATTCCAAGGAAAAAGTCCATTTTTCCCATGGAACTCATCTCAAACTTCTGCTTCATAATGCTTTCAAAGTCCTTGCACATTTGGTCGTTTGAAGAACCAAATATGATGTCATCAACATAGACTTGTACAAGCAAAATGTCTTCTCCACTCTTTCTGATGAAAAGAGTCTTGTCAATGGTACCTCTAGTGTATCCATTCTTCAGGAGAAACTGAGAAAGGTCTCATACCACAGCCTAGGTGCTTGGTGCAGCCCATATAGAGCTTTATCCAGCTTGCACACATAGTTGGGGTGCTGTGGGTCTTCAAATCCTGGAGGTTGACACACATAGATTTCCCTATCTATATCCCCATATAGAAAAGCACACTTGACATCAAGTTGGTAGACTGTGAAGTTCTTGGATGCAGCATAAGCAAGGAAGATCCTAACTGCCTCAAGTCTTGCAACAGGTGCAAAGACATCAGTATAATCAATTCCTTCCTCCTGGGTGTACCCTTGAACTACTAGTCTTGCCTTGTTCTTGATAATCAAGCCTCTATCATCTTTCTTGTTCCTGAATACCCATTTAGTGCCTATGGGTACTTGACCAGATGGTAGTGGGCATAGATTCCAGACCTTTTGTCTTTTGAATTGAAGCAGCTCCTCCTGCATCGATTCAACCCAACTACTATCCTTTAAGGCATCTTCTACCTTCTTTGGTTCCATCTGAGACAGGAAGCATGAGTACAAGCAGACATTCCCATGATGAGTTTGTCCTCTTGTTCTCACACCCTCAGAGACATTCCCTATGATGTTCTCAGTTGGATGAGTGTTGTGAATCCTAAGACGAGGAATCACTTCCAATTGCAGAGATAAGTCTAGGTTAGACATATTCTGATCAGGAACTGGATCACTCTGTCCAACTGCTGTTTCAGAGTCATTCAATGAGGACTGATTGAATGATTGAGAAACATCATCAATGGTTGGTTGTGAAGTAGTATTAACAGTTGCCTGTTCCTTCAGAATACCACTTCCCTCAACCTGGTGTTGTAGTGGATCACCTGAGGAACTTTGAGGTTGATCAAGTGATTCACTTGTTGAAGCTTCACTATTTCTGGAGATAGTTACACTGTCAGATCTGTGAATAGTTGAAGCTTGTTGCCCTTCAGCTCTTGGAGAATTTGGAATAGGTCTGGGAAGCTCATATAGTTGACCTGCATCAGCATCAGCATCACTTTGAGCACCTGTTCCAGCTGAAACATTCTCACAAGATGGTTTAGAATAGTTTGGAAACAATTCTAAATCAAAGATATACTCAGGTCCATTCCCCCTAACACAAGGAGTGTGCTCATTAACAACTATGTTGGATGACTCCTCAAATTGTTGATTCTTATATTGTATACTCTATAAGCTTTGGAGCTAGAAGAGTATCCAATAAAGATAGCATCATCCGACTTCTCAGCAAACTTTGCCAAGTTGTCCTTTGTGTTAAGTATGGTACACCTGCAGCCAAAGGACCTTAGAAAGCCAATGAACGGTGGCCTCTTGTTCCATAACTCATAAGGGGTTTTTCCATGGGGCTTAACTACAAGAACCCTGTTCTGCACATAGCATGCAGTGCTGACTGCCTCTGCCCAGAATGTTAGAGGCAGCTTTGAATCAGCTAACATGGTCCGAGCAGCCTCAATAAGTGTCCTGTTCCTCCTCTCAGCAACACCGTTTTGTTGAGGAGTTCTGGGAGCACTATATTGTCTGGCAATCCCTTTTGAGTCACAGAATGAGTCAAGAACGAAGTTCTTAAACTCAGTCCCTTGATCACTTCTAATAATCTTAACCTTGTGATCAATTTGATTTTCTATTTTAAGAATAAAAGATTTTAAAGTTTCAGCAGTTTCATCTTTACTTCTTAAAAAGAATACCCATGTAAATCTTGTAAAATCATCAACGATCACAAGGCAGTATGATTTCCTTCCAATGCTCATTATACTTGTGGGACCAAAAGATCCATGTGCAATAAGTGTAATGGAGTAGTGATAGAGTTAACACATTTGGATTTATGAGATGATCTGTGTTGTTTCCCTTTCAGGCATGCAACACAGTTATCTTTGCAGAAAAATTCCTTTTTAGGCAAACCATGTACCAAGTTATTTTTAGCCAATTTATTCATTGTTTTAAAATTCACATGACACATGCGTTTATGCCATAGTGTTGACTCATCACTATCAGCTTTGGAAAGAAAGCATGATACTTCACCCATAGGAGAAGCATTGTTCATATCCAGCTTGTACATATCCCCTTTCCTGGGAGATCTGAGAAGCACCAATTCCGGAGGAATTGTCATCCCTGGTTTGAGGATAATGCACTCATGTTCTGTGAAAAGCATCTGATGCTTCTGATCACAGAATTGAGAAACACTTAACAGATTGTGTTCAAGCTGTTTGACAAAGTGAACTTTGTCAATGTTTATTCTGCCATTGGATATACTTCCTCTGCCAGAAATATATCCTCCGGCCTCACCTCCAAATTGGACAGGCCCTCCATCAAAGTTCTGGAATTGTTGAAGGAGAGATCTGTTCCCTGTCATGTGCCTGGAGCATCCACTATCTACAATCCAGATATTGTTGTTCTTGTCAAATGGATGTCCCTGCACATAAGATGAGATGGTTAGTTTTGTTTGGAAGCCCAAGCCTTGCAGGTCTCGGGCTCTTCCAAAGATAGTGACATAATTGAACCAAAAGATATGCAATGGGGTTCAATAGAGGTCATTGTTGAAGAAGAGGTTTGGGCTGCAGCATCTTCCTTGATCTTCCAATCCATCCTTTGGTTGATCTTTGAGGATGAGCTTGTTGAAGCTTTTGCAGCATGGTCTTCTTCCGAAGCTTCTCTCTTTTCGGAAGAAGCCTTCACCACCTTTTCTTCCGAAGTAGTCTTCTTCTGAGATGGTTTCAAGGGAGCCTTCTTGTTCTTCCGAACCTTAGAAGGTTTGGCTTCCGAAGCCATTTTCCCTTCGGAAGAAGCAGTTTCTTCCAAAAGCAACTTGGCTTCCGAGACCAACTTTCCCTTTTTCATCATTTGGACCTTTTGAAGTGGTCCAACTGAGAAACCTTCTCTGACTACTTCTTTTCTAACATTATTTGCATAATGTGTGCTTGCTGGATTGTAGTAACAATCTTTAGCCATGTGGTTGTGCAGACCACACATTATGCATGCAATGTTAGTCTTCTGGGAACTTGCAGGTTGCTGTTTCTTGGGTTTCTTCTCTTCATCAGCAACTTTCCCTTTCGACTTCTGATCCTTCAGTAGGACAGGAGTGCTGGTACTACACTCCTTTCCTGAATCAGGAGTACCTACCACTTGAAACCCGGCAGAAATGAAGACACCCTTTTGCTTAGGGTCAAACTTAAGCTTGGACTCTGCAACCTTCTTAGCAGTCCTTCTAGCAGCTTTAGCTCTGCTTCTTCTTGCCTTGGTGGTCAGGATTTGGTCATCACAGGTGGAGATGGGTGTATCCTCCTGTTTCTCCCCTGTGGAGGCCACTATTTTTACTTCATCCTCTAGTTCCAATGGAGAAGGGTCAGCAGTTGGAACCTCTTGCCTTCAGTACCACATCTAGGTAGTCTAATAGACTCATAAGAGTGTGGTGGAGCTATTTCACTGGTTCCCAACCCTTCTTTGTTTTGATAAAACATTTTGGAATGAGAGGTTGATGCAAGAATAGTTTGGAAGCTTTGCTCAGTAATAGCTTGCTTCCTGGCCTGAGCCTCAGCTGTGACTAACTGGGCTTGAACTTCAGAAAGTTTGGAGATCAGATCTTTGATTTGAGTCTTGTAGTTAGTCTTTTCATGTTTCAAAAGAGACACAGTTTTCTCTAACTCATCAATTTTCCTTTGATAGTCAGATTCAGCTCTTTTAAAGTCAGATTTTAGCACATTTAAAGACTCAACCTCAGATCTGATTTCCGAATGTAATCCTTATACAATTTAACTTTAGCAATACAGGCAGCAGTACAAAGATGTTCATATACCTGATCATCATCTGTTCCGGCCATGAGTGCTTGAGCGGGAGTCACATCCTGTACCATGAAGCTCCAGTCAACTTCCTGAGCAACAGCAGCTGTTTCAGTTGACTTTTCTTCATGCTTGGGAGCAGTGGGATGTGTGGAGGCCTGTGGGGTTCCCGGGTTGTTCTTGGGAGCCTTGCATTCCCTAGCAAAGTGACCAAGTTGGTTGCAGTTGTAGCACCTTGCTTTGCTCTTATCAAACCCAAACTTGCTGTTGACTGGGTTTTGAGGGAATTGCCTTCCAGTTCTCTTGAAGAACTTCTTCGCTCTGTAAGTTAAAAGAGCCATCTGCTGGACAATGTCCATGTACTCCACATCATCTGGATTGAAGCACTCAAGATCATCAAAGCAGTATTGAAAATCACCAGAGTGTCCACTTCCAGAGACAAAGGCACAACTATCCTGAAAGGAGTTATGTTGAACCTTTTGAGACTTTGGAGTCTCAGGTAGAGTGATGAAGGGTCCAGTATGTGAGTTGTCAGGGTAGCATAGCAACTGATGTTGTGGTTCCATGCTTTCCCTTTCAACCACATGAAGGGTTGAACTCTGTTGGTTATTGGAGTGGTCAGAGGAGTTCTGCATGTTCATCTCCATCTGAAATGCACTTAGGATACCATACAACTCTGTGAGAGAAAGAGTCTTAAGGTCCGAAGTTCTCTTGATGACAACACAGTAGTGAGTCCATAGTTTAGGAAGAGAGGACATGAACTTCCTAACTATGTCTCTGTTCTCAAGAGCTACTCCAATATCCGCCAGAGTATCTACTAGCTCAACATACCTGAAGTATTGTTGAGTCAAGGTCTCACCAGCCTTGAAAGTAAAGTTCTCAAACTGCTACTTCAAGAGATCTTTCTTGTTCTCTTGAGTTTCCTTGGATCCCTCATACATCAGCTTCAAAGCTTCCCATAAATCTTTAGCAGTCTTGCACTTCTTGAAGCGTCTGTAGACGGAGTTGGGGAGAGCAGTTTGGAGACAAGTCATAGCCCTTTGATCTAGCTCTATTCTCTTCCTATCTTCCTCTGAGTAATCATCAACATCTTTTGGAATGATGCGATTACCAGTGGCAGATGTAGTGCTTGGTATGAAAGGACCATTGACAATGGAGTCCCACATCTTTGAGTCTTGACACTTGATGAAGCCTTCCATCCTGATACACCATGTGTCAAAGTCTTCAGGGGTGATCATAGGAGACTTGGTCAAGGTACCAGTTTCCATATCAGCCTTGGAGAGAGCAGCCATTTGAGTGAGTGGATTGTGGTGAGGAGTGAAAAACAGGTTGATTAGGATGGTAAGATCTCACAATCAAGAGCCTGGAGCTCTGATACCAATTGCAGGATCGGATTTCGGGTGGTTTTTCTCTCAACTCACTGTGAATCAACACTCGGCAAGCAGTCTATGAAGAGTTGATCACAATATAACAAGTAACAAGCAGTAAGAAAATTTAACAGCAGATAAATTTTCAAGGTACTTTTATATATTGCTTCTCAACTCAAAGGATTACAAGACACTTGGACTCAAATCGCTTACTTAAAGAGTTACAGGGAGAAGATATATATAATACTACCTACAGCCGGATATACTTTGATACCAGCTGGACACCTCTAACCTTACATCTATACTACAAGACTCTAGGTGAGGTCTTTCAGACATTGTGCCTGAGAGTTGGTAGTCAGGACATGTCCCTGACTTACCTTTTGTCACCAACTAAAGTTGGTAACATGTACTATCATAAAAAGGTGAACAGTAGAATAAAGTATGGTCAACAACATGGCTTTTTAGGAAGATGCCATGCTGTATCAGAGGTCTGCAGCGGACTGTCAGGGACCATACTTTTATCTGCTGGACATAGCAATGTCTTCCGAAGGATAAAGTGCTTCGGAAGAATAACTTCTTCCGAAGGCACTTATACTTCGGAAGACTGCTTCTTCCGAGGCTTGGAGTCTTCTTTGTCTTCGAAAGCAGACTTTGTCTTCAGCTCTTTCATCAGACTTTGTCTTCGGAAGCTCTTTCAGACTTTGTCTTCGGAATCTCTTTCAGACTTTGTCTTCGGAAGCTCTTTCAGACTTTGTATTCGGAAGCTCTTTCATCAGACTTTGTCTTCGGAAGCTTTCAGACTTTGTCTTCAGCTCTTTCATCAGACTTTGTCTTCGGAAGCTTTCAGACTTTGTCTTCAGCTCTTTCATCAGACTTTGTCTTCGGAAGATATCTTCAGTTGTTGGCTTCAGTTGTTGTCTTCAGTAGTTGACTTTAGCTTTTGCCTTCGGAAGATGTCTTCAGCTGTTGTTCCTTAGACTCTCGGAAGATCTCTTGCTTGGCTTCGGAAGCCCTTTAATGTAGTACCAAAAGTGACTATGAAGTGAATTTGGTTGCACCAGCCTTATCATGATCCAACAAGTGTGTTCTTGAGATGTTCTTCATTATTCATCTTATTTTGTGGTGTTTGATCTAGAATCTTCATCAAATTCATGATTCAAGTGTTGCTTGGGACCAACAAGAGGAAAGGGTGACCTGACTCTAAGAAGCTATTGGCTTCCAGTAGAAAGACATCAATAACTACTCATGAGCAGATTGATAATCAAAGAAGGGTGGAGATCATAGACAGGCTCATCAGTATAGAAGTAAAGAGTGAAGAAATGCTTTTACTTCCATATGATGAGCTTGTAAAACTAGAGAAGAAAACCTTTTTTTGAATGAAAAAAAGGAATCAGTAAGGTTGGCTAAAGAAGAAGAAAGGAGGAGGAAGAAAGAGGAGGACAGGGCAAAGGCAAATGCCAGGGAAAGAGCAGAGAAAATAGCTTTTCTCTTCTCTAAGGGATTCAAGGAAAAAGAGTTGGCCCCTCATGAATTAGACACTATCTTGTTCTTTTTCAAACAAAAACAAGAAAAGATCATGCAGGAGAGAAAGAAGGCAGCCAGAGAAAAGTTGAAGGAGAAGAAGATGAAGGAGGAAGAGGCTGAGAAAACTGCTGCCAAAAGGGCTAAGGACAAGGAATAGATGAAATCCTATCTCAAAGCCCATGGCTTCTCAGTCAAGCAGGTTGCCTCCATGCAGAAAAGACTCTCCAATGACATACTAGCGAGATCAAGGTTGATATTTGTTTGGGGATCCAGCAGGAGGTGCCCTGGAAACCAAGCAGCCAGAGGATGGTCCCAAAACCAAAACCATCACCCAAACCTAAGCCTTTCCTCAAACCAAGACAACACCCTTATCTCAAACCACTAAACCACCTACACCTTTCCCTTTCCCTTTCCATATAAAACATGAACCCATTGATGAACCCTATACCCCAGAACCAGCCCCTTCAACACCTCAAAACCAAACCAACTATCTCACAATCACCACCACCACCACCACCTATCATAAAACCTAAAACCAAACCCAAAACACAACCATCATCTAATCCTAAACCTCAAACCCAAGTTGAATCCTCAAGCCAACCATCCTCTAAACCATCCAGGCCCCTGACCGTGAGGGAATATGAGGAAATCAAGAAAGGCTCAACCACTTCATAAGGTTGAGTTCTATCTCTTAGGAGGACAAGCTGATAGAATTAAGATACATTAATGATTCTACCAGCCTTCTCTCAAGAGAAGCTTTCCTTGATCTTCCTATTAGAACCCTGGTCCAGGCTGTCACCCTTCTTACTCTAGACAAAAATGTCTTAAAAACGAAGAGAAGAAGTTAAAGAGAAAACTAGTGACTTTACTGGACCCTAGGAAAGGAAATGACTTTCCTACCACTCTCCAAGTTCGTAGGAGCTCTATAGTCCAGTGGAGGTTTCATGAATCTTCAAGATGTTTCAGATTGATTAAAGAGAGTGGTATGATCAACATATGGGACACAACCCAACTGCTACACAGCAGCAGATTTGATCTTACTGAGCTAGCAGACATACCACTCTCCAATCCCTCCAATTCTCCTACTGCATCCCTCACCAAAAATCACATAAGCAACTTGAGGGAAGCAGAGTTGAAGAGAAAAGAAAAGGCAATTGAGGAGGCAGCTCTCATCAAAGGTAAAACTTTTCTGCAAATGGTCCAAGGACCAGCCTCTGAGCCTATAGTTAAATGGGTGTACGACTCCAACACCCATCATCTAACTCTTTATAGGGGGATTACCACTGGATTCATGTTATCTAAAGTAACAGACTTGATCTGTTATCTAAGGAAGAACTGAACCAAATCCTCACTATTGCCACTAAAGAAAACAAAGAAAAGAGTGTAGACTTTATAGCATTAGTGAGGGAAACCCTGAGGAAGAGGGAAACCCTGAGGAAGAAGGATAAGTGAATGTTTTGGTAGCATCAGCCTAGGGGGGGTTTGTTGGGTCTGATAAGGTTGATGCAACCAAAACAAATACTTAACTTGATTTTAGTACAATTTATGAAGGTCTTCCGAAGACAAAGCTGCATTTCCGAAGATAAGTCTATCACCTTCCGAAGCCAAGACTAGAAGAACTTCCAAAGAGAAACTTAGTCTTCCAAGACTAAATTTACTATTCCGAAGTATAATGACTAGAAATAACTGATTCGAAGGAGTTGTTCCTTCTGAAGCCAAAGTAGCTTCGGAAGACTTTATGTCTTTGGAAGTTTACTTACCTTTAGAAGTAAAACTATGTTAAGTGGATAAAGTAAGGTGTCTGTCAGTCAACTGCTACATGACAGGCTGCATGATACTTCTCCATGCGGGTATGTTTGACCTTACTTTATCCACTGCTCACCCATTATAGATTAGTACAGTTGCCAAACTTAGTTGGTGACAAAAGGTAAGTCATGGACTTGTCATGACTACCTAATACCATGATCATACTTTATCTTAGTTTACATACTTCTAGCATCTGTAGTATTTTGTCTAGTTGTATTTTCCAGCTACTTTTCCAAGTATAACCGGCTGTAGATAGTAGTATATATAGTTCTCATTGTAAGCTCATAAGAGCATGCTTGTAAGAGTTTTGTAAAACTTTGAGTTGAGAATTAATATATACAAGTATCTTGAAAACCTGTTCTTGTGTCTTGTTTACTTAGTATATTATTATCAACTCTTTGAAGATTCTGCTTTATCTTTGAATGTAATTTAGTGAGTTTAAGAGAGAATCATTGTGTTAAGTGACTTGTATCGATCCAGCAGTAGATGCTCTCTTTATATATATATATACCAGGTTAGATACTCGTGTGTTACACAATGGGTTGAAATAAAAAAATTATATAATAGATTATATATATATATATATGTATGTATGTATGTATGTATATATATATGTGTGTGTGTAGTGTGTATAA
The DNA here is from genome assembly GCA_024085815.1 of Flaveria linearis. Taxonomy (NCBI): domain Eukaryota; kingdom Viridiplantae; phylum Streptophyta; class Magnoliopsida; order Asterales; family Asteraceae; genus Flaveria; species Flaveria linearis. Next base: position 63,518,271 of record CM044014.1, on the reverse strand, counting down.
TCTATTATATGCTATTAGATAACGTATCAATAAAATTTTATAAATTATTAGTATAGATAGCAAATATATTTAAGTTATAAACAATAGTATAAAAAGAAAAAAAGATATTTTTCATAAATATCCACAGACCTCTTTGTATATATTTTCAAAGTATTTTAATTTTAACAATGATTAGCTACAAGTTCAATTTTATTTTAATAAAATTAAATCTCGTTAAAATATTTTAAATGAAATCTTATTATTTCTCGAAAGAATGTATGATTAATATAGTATTAAATAAGCATTATTAAATTTCCAGTCAAGATTTTTACTAAAAATTATAAATTTATTATGATGATACACGTGAAACATTTTAGGTGGAGATGATGTGGATGTGCTAAAAATAGTCATGTAATTGATAGTTATTTTGCTTTAATAGTATGGAGTAGATAAGATATTCGTATGTTATACGGATTTAAATATAAAAATTATATAATAGATTATATATTAATCTAATATGTATTATAGATAACGTATCAATAACATTATTGTATATTATTAGTATAGATAACAAACATATTTAAATTATAAACAATAGTATAAAAAGAAGAAAAGACTTTATTATTAATAAGTATTCTTAAACCTCTTTATATACATTTTAAAGTATTATAGTTTTAACAATAATTAGCTACAAGTTAATTTATAATTTAACAAAATATAAGTCTCATTAAAGTATTTTTAATATAGTATTAAATAACCATTTATTAAGTAAACTTTTTTGAAATCAGATTTTTTATCAAAAATAATAAATTTATTGTGGTGATCACACGTGTATAATCTTAGATGGATCCTATGTGAAGATGATGTGGACGTCATAGAAAATAGTCATTTAACTGATAGTTATTCTGATTTTAGTAATTATTATATCTCATGTATCACTTTTAAAAAATAATAAAATATAAATTGTAAAAAATGATATATTTTCGGGTTGCTTAGTTCATATTTCTGTAATATAGTTTTCAGTTTACATAAATGCTCATCTGAAGTAATATTTTATTTTTTAGTTTTTTTTTTCATCGTCATAACTTTTGATTCATTTTTTCCCTTTATAGATTTATAAATATTAATGTTTTTATAAAATTTCAATATATCATTATGATATCCTTAGTTTTATCTAAGTTTTGGTGTAAATTTCATTTACAATGGACCTATAACACGTTATAACGTACGAATTATCCACACATAGAAACGCAAGTCTTCAAAGCTAATTAAAGCTTTTGATTTTTTTACAGTTTTTTAAATTTTTCCTCCAACTTTTACCACATGATTTTTAGAAAATTCAAATTTGTGTGTGTTAATTTTTATCAACTCTAATATTTTTAATTGTTTTTTTTTGTTTTGACGTACTATTTTTATCAACAACCCAAAAATAGATTTTTTAATGGTTTTTATTTTTTTATATTAAATTTCAACTATTATCAACAGTCTAGTTGTAACACAAGTTTTTCTTACAATTTCGAAGTTAGCTTTTCTTACTTTTTACGCCCTGTTGCAACATTGAAAATCTCGATACTAGAAAAAGTTTGGAAACCAAGAACATTTTGGATAACAAGTTAATGGATAGGGTTATACTAAAAGGATGTTTGATCTAAAAATGCTAAGAAAAATTATAGCCTTGACACGTGTACTTTAATTGTTTTAAATAAAATGGTATTTTGGGCATTGTGTTAAATAAATCAGCTTATTATGTATTATACGTTATGTGTCATATATTTTACATCATTTGTTATGTATATAATCATTTATGTTTTACGTTTTAGATCATTTGGTGTTATTTTTGTCATAGTTTTTATAGATTATAAACTTGTTATCTACCATTGTGTTTAACAATTAGAAATACACAATAATATACTTTCCCCAATGTATTTTTCAAAACTTATAGTGTTAAAAATAACACAATGTGTTATTTGTTTTTTGTTATTTATTTTTCATTTGATTATATAAAATTATTATATGTTATTATTTTACCATTAGAAGTAAATAATGATTTTGTTTCACCCATGTGTTTTTTTGAAATTCATAATATTCAAGAAAACACAATGACGTTCAAAAAACACAATGATTCATTGTGTTATTTGATCATTATTTTTATTGTATTACATTAATTAGTTGTTGGTTTATTATTATGTTTTACATATCGGAGATACATAACAATGTTATTCCATCATTATATTTTTTTAAGATTCATAATTTTAGAAAAACAAAATAGTATTCAGAAAAACACAATAACTAACAAAAAAACATAATGAACTGCACTAAAAACACAATGACGAGATATAAGCTTAATAAAGTAAATTTTTTTAATCTTTTTATATAACAATACTGTACTCGTTTTAAACACAAAAAAGGCTCGTTTTTAGTGTAATTTTTAAAAAAAACATAATGTCGTACATAAAAGCTATGAATGCTTAAAAAGGAGTAAATTTCGGTTTTGGTCCCTGTGGTTTAACCATTTTAACCATTTTAGTCCAAAAGGAATCTTTGATCATATCATGCCCTGTGGTTTCAATTTCGTAACGGTTTTGGTCCCTGATACTAACTCTGTTAGTTTTTACAGTTAAATGTGAGGGTACTTTGGTCATTTTACATTTGAAGGGCTGGTTATGTAAATTATATTAGATTATGATAATTGTTGTAATTTTTTAAAACAATAATAAATATAAAAAACAAAACATAAATCTAATGCAACCCAAACCCCCAACACACCTACCATCCTAAAATCGGAACCCTAACCCCCACAACCCCTTCCACCCTTGCACCACTCCCTGCACTACCTCCACCGCCACCTCCACCGCCTGCACCACCTCCACAATCGCCAGAGATCCGACGACATCCACTTCGGGAAGTGGTAATTGCCTCTGTAGATCTTCTTATACAGCATCATCAGATTCAGATCGTTGAATGGGAGGTATCCAGCGGTTAACACGAACAATATCATGCCACACGATCACAGATCTGTCGTTGATCTATTGTATCCTCTCTTCGTGAGGATCTCCGGCGTAACGTACGCCGAAGTACCGCACAACGTGTGCAACATTCCGTCGTCACGGATCTGACCGGTAACCGCACTCAAACCGAAATCGGAGACCTTCAGGTTACCGTTTTCATCGATCAGGAGATTCTCCGGCTTCATATCTCGGTGATACACACCTCGTGAATGACAATATCCGATCGCGAAGATCAATTGCTGAAAGTACTTACGGCTCTGCGATTCACTCAACCTAGTTTTCGCGAAGTGGATGTCATCGGATCCCTGCCGATTGTGGAGGTGGTGCAGGCGGTGGAGGTGGTGCAGGCGGTGGAGGTGGAGGTGGTGCAGGCGGTGGAGGTGGAGGTGGCGATGGAGGTGCAGGCGGTGGTGCAATGGGAGGTAGGGGTGGTGGGGGGTCGGGTTTCGATTTTAGGTGGTGGGAGTGTTGGGTTTGGGTTGGATTAGATTTAAATTTTATTTTTTTATTTTTAAATTATTTTAAAAAAATTACAACAATATTTTAATCTAATAAAATTTACATAACTAGTCATTTAAATGTAAAATGACCAAAGTATTCTCACATTTAAATGTAAAAATCAACAAAGTTAGTGTCAGGGATTAAACCGTTTTAAAAATAAAACCACAGGACATGATATGATCAAATATTTCTTTTTGGATTGAAATGTTTAAAATAGTTAAACCACAGGGACCAAAACCGAAATTACTCCTTAAAAAATAATCAAACTTGCAAAAGTAAACAAAAGTAATTATTACTAAAATAGCACTCTAACAAACTTTATTCTATAATTTTTATTTCAACCATTGATTATAGTTAAGATTAATTTTTATACTTTTTAGTTTTAAAAAATTTATATTTAAACCATTTTCTAAAGTTAATAACCAATTAACCATACATCAGGGTGAGTGCATATATAGAAGCAACCGGAGTGTAGGTGATGACAGGATGGGTGTGGGCCCGGACGGTTTTATTCATGACTGGGAATCTGGATTTAAAAAACGTTTAAATTTTAAAAAATAATTGCGTTGTAATATTTAATATATTTTTATACATGTAAACCTATTGGAGATCGACGCACATGAGAGATTAGAATATAAAGACCATTTTATTGACTTTTGTAATTCGTAGCATCAAACATTGGGCATCACGGCACTGAATCAAAACTTCTATGCAAGTAGAAGTTTATCTACAAAACTAGAAAGTTTATACAAGTAAACAAATCGGATATAAAAATTCATGTTAAATATCGATAAAAATAATCGCTGACACATGTACGATGGACCAGATTAAGATGCATATTTGATATCGGATCCGTTTGTGCTTAATGTAGGGAAGAATTTAGAGGCGCCTTTGCCGTGCACTTGTTTTAACGTAGCGGATAATTTATACCAACGATTAAATGTTGTATGTGGTGAAACCCATGGATAAGTTGGCGATGAATAGTTTTACATACGGGGACTTTCAAAGAAATACTATTTAATTTTTTATCTTTATTTAATTATAAAGATAAAAAAAATGTTTGTTGACAGTTGATTTCTCGAACGATAGTGCTATTTAAGGTGTTGATTAGGTTACAAACCATATTACACGAGTTGAAGAAATTTAATATAGTATTATTATTAAAAAATTAATATTTTATATGTTACATGTTATTAGTCATTAATAAAATAACATAATAAAAACTAGAATTAAGCCCCTTGAGTTGCGACGGGGGCGTAAAACCATACCAAACATCACCAATGTCATACTGTTGCCAGCAACCATTAATTCAAGTTGTGATGTGTTAATGCAAAGAAATTAAGCTGAAACGTAAAACATATAAAAGTATAACTAAGTCGATCCAGCACCCGCGCGTTGCGACATACCTGTCAAACGGGAAAAAACAGCTGTAAAAATGTTGAACCACACACGCATGCTACGTCGTGTTAACTCACAAAATTTAGACGAAACGTAAAGCGTAATGTAAAAATGTTGAACCACACATGCATGTTGCGTCATGTTAACTTGCAAAACGTAGAACAAAACATAAAATGAATATTTAAAGTAAAAAGTTGTAGTGTTTAATTGCAAAAGATGAAAAGTTTTAAGTTAGAAGTATAAAAACTAAATTTTGTAAGCTTACATTGCAAAAACTTAGAAGCTTTGGGTTAGAAATGAAAAATAAATTTTTTTTTTGAAAAATACCCAAAGCAAAAGGTACATACCATTATGTATAAATAAGTTGCAAATTAGGATAATATAAATATAAGAAACTATAAATAACTAAGTATAAAAATCAAGAATTATAATATTACATTTTAAGATAAGATATAATAATATTTATAGTTTAGCATGTATTAATTATACATTAGAACTAGTTTTTATCGTGCCACGCTTTGTGACGGTATTGTACATGGTGTAATAAAGTATATAATACAATTGATTTGATTCGTTTTTAAACTATAATACGTTAAAACGTAGAGTAACTTAAATTTATACCGCTAAGTGAAAGACGTACTATATTTGATTTAACTTTTTATAAATAAATTTATGTTGAAACATAAAACAACTCAAAATGTACATAAAGAAAGCACATGCAGCAACGTCATATACCGAGTGTCCAAAGGATCAATCTTGTTGGGAGGTACTACCCAAGGAAAGAAAAAAGGTGACTTCTAAAAGGACACGTCCATTTATCGGTCTTATTTCCTCCGACTCCCGCTTTTGCTATTGTAGCAGCTCCGGCCTTTGCCTGATCTACGGGGTCGGGGTGGCTTTTAGAAAGAGTAATGTTACTAGTTATGACTGCACGACAGTGAAAAAGCAATTGATCGTACGACCCCTTCAAAGATCTATCTAGATTTTCTTTCTTCTACCAGCCTGGGATATAATCTAAGGTAAGGTTGTTTTCTATATAGGTAGAAGAGCCTAATCACTGTACTCGCTCTATCTATTAGAAAGAAGGAAGGCGATTTCATCTCCAGCTTCTACTATTGTTGCACCTCCACTCTAGCCTTGATGTGCGAGGGGCTCTCGTATCGATAAGGTTATATTACAATCACCCCGGTTTGTTTCTGAATTAAATTTACGTCAAAACGTAAAGTAACTTGGATTTATACTATCGAGTAGAAACATATTATAAATGACCCAACACATTTTCAAATAAAATTTACGTCGAAACGTAGACCAACTCAAATTGTACACATAATGATAAGCGCTGAAAAGTTTATATTGATCTCACTCATTTTTGAACAAAATTGACGTTGAATTGGTCGGGCACGACCCCGTGCTTGAGGTGGGGAACGCTTTCATGCTTACTTTTCAGGGGACAACACTTTTGTCCTCTAAGACTGCCGTACATGAGGGTGTGATAATTTTAGCACAGGGTGAATTTCAATCTTCACATGGAGGCGTGCTTAATATGATACGACCCTGTGCTTGGACTCCGAAGCTCGGTTTTTTTCAATGTCTTCTTAATTATGCTCATTTTTCCATCTTAGTCTTTTGAAAATCCAACACATTTAACACTTTTAATTTTAATTTAATCATTTTATATAAGAGTTTTAGGACTAATTGATCTGCTTTTAATATGGTTTCTATGTATATTTTATAGCAAATCATCGTAACCCGTGGAAACTAAGGAACCCGAGACTATTCTTCTCCAACTGATTTGATTGTTTGTTGGTTATATCAGTTATACATTATAGGAAGAATTGCGTATTCCTTTTTACACCATTTTATTACATATTTCCCCAAACATATATAATAATAAGATTGCATACATTCCCTTAATAATAAAAGTTCACAAAGAAAAAGTTACTCTTTACGAATAAGAACCCTTATTATGAAACAACTAGTTAAACAAGGTGTTAGATTCGATCGATTAAAACCCTATGATAACTTCTGAGGCAAACCAACGTCTGTTCATCTATCATCCTAAAATTATTCTGTCTTTTAACATAAGATCATTGCGTTCTCTAATTGAATTTATATAACTTGTGTTTATTAAATCGGTAGGTGTGTTCTTACTTGCTACATGATAATAGTATTAGTGGTTGATTGCATTTTTATTTCTATAATAAAATAAAATATGACTTTTTGTGACCTTTTCGGTTGTTTTCATTGAATCATGGATATCGTAATCGTCAAATGTGTTTCTACCTTTTTACATGATGACAAAATCACAGCCTAATTGCATTTTGATTTCTATAACAAAGTATGATTTTTTATTAGCTTTTCAATTATTTTCATGGATTTTATAAACGGCGTAACAGGATGGAGATGATAAGACCTCGTTTCTTATTAGTTTTATGTAACGATAGAAGCAAATTCATTTTAAATAAAAACAAAATAATATTATATAATTTTGGAAAAATTTCAATATAGTAATCAAGTTTCACATGTGTTTCAATTAGATCACTCATGCATATTTACTAAAATCAAATCACTAAACCATCAAATCTAGTAATCATCGGATTTTATGAGTTAAGAAAGAAATAGAGGATAATATGTGGGGGTTGGAGTTCCAATATATGTAATTATATTTAAAAATTAAAAATACATGTTAATTATTTTTAAAAATAAAAACAAATTCTTAAATCTACGTCATCAAACTACATGTGCATAAAAAAGAAAAAGATATTTCATAATTGAAACAAAAAGAAAAATATGTAAAAAACATGCTAAAACTTTTAATTCAAATAAAACATAAAAACTGAGTGACAAAAGTAAAAAAAAATTTTTTTTTTAAATTAATGATATAATAGAACACTTTAAAAGTTGATTTACTATTTTGTAAAGTTACCTCTATAATTTACTTCTAATAGAATAAACTAATTAGTATATCTGTAAACTTTTTTATTAGAAAAAAAGATATATGCAATTTAACATTTAGATTGAATAAATATGCAACTAATAACGTTCGAAATGAAATATATGCGGTGGCCCTATTGTTATATTGGTAGCCAAATATTTTAGTGAACTAGACAACGTGTTTTATACAATATAACTAGGTGTGATGCCCCGACGCGCGTTGGCGCTTGGAAACGGATAAAACCGACGCCCAGACAACACATCATCACACCCACAACTTAATGTTTCATCACATCACAAACCGACAGGTTAATATAGGAAAGAACGTAATCACCAAACGTCACTCAAAACTAAATACTTCTTAAACGAGGCTCAAATAAACGCATATTGTTTGATCATCACGTTTTTACCATCATAGCCTTTTTTAAAAGGGATACATAAACTCAAGGTGCATGAGAGTTAAAAGAACATAATTTACGTCAAGACACCTAAACCAAACCAAATAAAAGTGATTAAATGTTTGGTTAAAAAAGTTCATAGGTTTGGCTTAAATCCGTAACACACATCTCGTGTAACACATGAATATATGTTACTAAAGCAAGTAAGAAAACAAATCATAAAAATTTAAAACATGAAGCTCAGATTTGGGTATTTGGTTACATGGCTGCAACTTAGGTTGTAAGTGCGGAACACCACACTTGCCATCTCGGAGTATGCCACGCCAAGAAACCACCGCCACCACAGTCATCATAGCAATACCACACAAACAAACATAGATTAGGGCTCGGGGTGGCCTTCATGAAATCCCAAAAGGCCAAAATAAATTTTTGCCTATTATGAAATACCAAAGAAAATTCATAACTAATAGAAATCTTCCCACAGTCATCATAGCAATACCAAAAGAAAACTTCACACAGCAGAGAAACAAAAGGCAAGCATGAAATCCCACAATCCAACAAACTATTTGGATTAGTTGTAGCCCTAAACCTTGGAAGGCGACAAATCATAACCAACCCACCACGCATGCCACCGGTCAGCCGAAAGGTTGTCAGCGGCGACGGTGGCGGCCGACAAACCAGGTTAAGCTTTGTTTCCAGAAAGCAACCGACGGACAACACGAAGTTCGCACCTCTATGGGCTACAACCAGCACCACGCCACCATGCACGAAGCGGGCAAACCCGAAGGCCGCGACAACGGCGGCGACGAGGACAAATCGGCACCGCTCTTCCCTACTATTTTTTCCATTTTGAACCACCGATTTCGAGACCAAGGGCAAGGCGGTCTGAACCTAGGCGGAGAAACAGAGACGGCCGCGTGTATGGCACCATCTGAAAACCTCAAAATCAAGTCGAAAAAAAGACCAAACCGACATAATGCCGCAGCAACTGACGGCCGTGAACAACCACACGAGTCTATCTCTGCCTTTCCCTCTCCACCGTGCACAGGCGGCGGCGATAGACGGCTCCACCGGAGCTAACACCCACAAACAAAACCATGGAGCACTAAACGCCGACATAGGGGCACCCGACGGTCGGTGGAGAGGGTTAGAGGACGGCAACCAACCGCAGAGGAACACCCATGGAAGAATCAGCCACCGCCTAACATCGGCGGATATTTAAGGCGTAGGCACAGCAACGAGGTGAAGGCAAATACCGAAATTGCTCCCAAGACACTGTCATGGCATTCCTTTTTTCATAAGGTAAATCTATGTCAAATTTAATAACCTCAATTTTTATTGAATAGGACGGATTTTTAACTTACCATACGCCTATTGTAATGAGAAACCCTTCACCAAAGGTAAATAAAAAACCTAATTTAGTTTTTCTTTTTTAGAATTAAGATTTAAATAATAAAAATTATTAATCGAGAACAAGAAATCTTCTTTATATAGGAATAATTTTTGACTAATATCATCTTCTCCCATCCATTTAGTTATAAGTCACTAACATAGTAGCAAGTGAAATAATTTAATGATAATATTAAATATTAATTATAATATCTGTAACATTTTAAATTATAAAAAAATAAAAAGGCATGTTTTTTATTATGAAAACGTTATTTGTTAATAAAAATTTCTTTATTAGAAATGAAGTGTTTTAGTAAATAGATTATTTTTAATTGACATTGTTTAAAATAGATTGTCATTTACTCGAGTAGTATCCAGTTTTTAAACAAGTATGCTATTAATCAGAAAATCTAATATTGCTTTAGTTAAACTTTAGATGGTGATACTTGTGATTTGGTCATTTAACTATTTAGGCTCAATTTTGTCATATCAAACCCTGACGTAACCTCTTGTAATAGTTTTGACTCTTAACCAATAATTTTGTTAGTTTTGTTAGTTAAGTGTAAAAATAGTTTGGTCTTTCTTACTTTGGGGCTGTTTTGAATGTTAGAAAGTTATTTAAACATTAAAGGGGGCTATAAATGTAATTATCTAAACTAACATAAACCAACCCAAGTTAAATTAGTTTATATTGAAAACACTAGAATTATTTTTTTAATTTTTTTGGTTTTTTTATTATTTCGTTACTTTTTATTACTTTTTAATAAAACATATTTTAAATATACAAATAAATACGAATTTTCCAAAGAACAATTTTAAAAAACAAACAGTTAAAAAAACGATTTAAAAAAAAACAAACAAACAAACAAACAAACCCAATATATTCCACTCAAGAGCAGGGTCTGGGGAGGGTAGGTGTAGGCGAGTCTTTCCTCTATCTTGTTAGGTAGAGAGACAGCTTCCAAAGAGACCCCGACTCGATAGCAAAAGCCATACTGATAGCAAGACCACATACAGTAAGTCATACAACACATAACATACAGTATACAAAAAGCCATATCGATAGCAAGACATCATATATAAATCATACAACACATAGCATACAGTACACAATAAATCATACAACACATAGCATACATATATCCTAGATGCATGTAGAATCACCGTTAAAGGGCAGATATGGGCTACTTAGACATCAGGCTCCGCAACCAACTTCAAATACCCTTCCTGTCTATAGGTCGAACTAGAAGTCCTTAATTTTAATTCTACGCCTCCACTCAGTCCTATCCTCGATCATGTGCTCAGAGAGGTGTAAGTGTATCATATCTCGCCTAATTACCTCATCCCAAGTCAATCTAGGTCTTCCTCTACTCCTCCTACCCTCTAATATGATGTTCTCTACTGCTCTAACTGGTGCGCTATTGGTCTCCTCTTGACATGCCCAAACCATCTTAATCTTCCCTCTCGTATTTTATCTGCGATAAAGCCACTTCTAGCTTCCGTCTAAATACTTCGTTTCTTATCCGATCAAGTCTTGTGTGACCGCACATCCACCTCAGCATTCGCATTTCCGCTACCTCTATTTGTTTCTCGTGCGATTTCTTTATGGCCCAGCAGTCTGTTCCATATAACATAGCTGGACATACTGCCACTCGATATAGCTTTCCCTTTAGTTTGCTGGAAACCTCTTATCACATAGGATCTCTGATGCTCTCCACTTGCACCATCCTGCTTGAACACGGTGCACTACATCGTTATGTATCTCTCCGTCCTCCTGCAAGTACGAGCCCAGGTATTTGAACCTAGACGTTTGTGGAACCGCCATACCCTGAATACTGATTTGGGTGTCCTCTTCCGCCTCGCCACTAAAGTTACAATGCATGTATTCTGTCTTAGAGCGACTTATCCTTAAACCTTTGCGCTCTAGTGCTGCTCTCCACTGTTCTAGCTTGTCGTTTAGCACCCTTTAGATTCCGATATTAAGACAATATCATCCGCAAAGAGCATGCACCACGGAACTGGCTGCTGTATAGACTTGGTCATCTCATCCAACACTACTGTGAAGAGGAATGGCTCAGTGCCGATCCTTGGTGGAATCCACTTCCACTGTGAATGAGTCTGTGTCTCCGATCGGGGCTCGTACACACATTTTTGCCCCATCATACATATCCTTGATTATTTTGATATACCTCTCTGGTACCCTTCTAAGTCGTAGACTTTCCCAAATTAGTTGACGCGGAATGCTGTCATAGGCCTTTTTCTAGGTCGATTAATACCATATGGAGGTCCCTTTTCTTTTCTCTGTATTTCTCCATTATCCTCCTTATGGCGTGTATGCTTCTGTCGTAGAGCGTCCTGGCATAAATCCAAATTGGTTTGACGCTATCTGAGTTTCTCGTCTAATTCTCGTGTCGATAACTCTTTCCATAATTTCATCGTGTGACTCAATAGCTTTATTCCCCTGTAACTTTCGTAACTTTGTACATCTCCTTTTTTCTTATATATGGGGACTATGACACTGGTTCTCCACTGGTCCGGCATCTTCCCTGTCGTAAAGATAGTGTTGAATAAATCTGTTAGCCATTTGAGCCCTCATCTCCCAGGCATTTCCACACTTCAATCGGTATGTTGTCTGGCCCCGCCGCTTTAGCCCTTCCCATTTTCTTCATAGCTCTCGTAACTTCGTCTACTGTGATGCTACTACAATAGCAATTGTTTTGTTGTGTTGTTTGGGTTGTATTATCTATCTCAGCTTATTGATTTGGGTTCTTTATGTTGTAAAGGTTATCGAAGTAAGATTTCCATCTCCCCTTGATGTCATTGTCGTTCACCAAAACTTTTCCATCCGCAGCCTTTATAAACTTCACAATTCTCAGGTCTTGTCTTCTGCTGTCTCTTGCCTTGGCTAACTTAAACATGTCATGCTCTCCTTCTTTCGTCTCTAGTCGTTTATACATCATCTCATACGCCGCGTTCTTTGCCTCTGACACCGATTTCTTCGCCTCTCTCTTAGCCTCCTTGTATTTATCTTTTAGCTCTGGGCGTTCTTCCTCATTGTTACAGCGTATAAGCTCTCTGAAACTTTGTTGTTTAATTCGTATCTTCTCCTGTACATTTTCGTTCCACCACCAAGATTCCTTATGGTCGACTGTCCTCTTTGTTGTAACTCCAAGCGTTTCTTTAGCTGCTTGGATGAGCGTATTTGCCATGGCCTCTCACTTTTGGTTTGCGTCTTCCTGTGGTCCAGGATGGTTCATTGGTATGACCTTATCTCTAAAAATGTAATGTTTTCGTCCTTGAGCTGGCTCCATTTGATCGTATGTCTAATTCTCTTGTTTTTTGGACAATTGGTCTCTTCACGCGTATATCCGCCACTAACATATGATGTTGTGTCACAACTGTCTCTCCTGGGATTGTCTTACAGTCCTTCACGAGCTACGATCTTATCTTCTCGTCAACAAATAGTCTATCTGCGTGTGTCTCCCGCCGCTGCTAAACGTGATTAGATGCGATTCTCTTTTCTTAAAAAATAAATTTATGATTCCTAAGTCATGCGCTACTGCAAAGTCAAGAAGCTCCTTACCGCCTTCATTCCTAAGGCCATACCCGAAGCCTCCATGCACCAACTGGAAGTGGTCATTATCCTTACCGATATGCCCATTAAAATCTCCTCCTATGCATATTTTTTCGTCTCTAGGTATGTCACCCATAACATGATCTAAACTCTCCCAGAACTTTTTCTTTCTGTTTCTCCTAGTCCAACGTGTGGAGCGTACGCACTAACTACTGCCACTACTTCATCCCCTATTACTATTCTTAACAACATAATTCTATCATCGTATCTTCTTACCTCCACTACATATCTTGGAGTTCCTTAGCAACTAGAAACCCTACTCCATTTTTCGTTCCGTCAGACCCTGAATACCATAGTTTATAACTATTGCACTCTGTTGCTCTCTCACCCCGCCATCTAGTCTCTGGAGACACGCTATCTGGACCCTACGTTTCCTTAGCACGTCAATTAACTTAGTAACTTACTAGTTAGGATTCCTACATTCCACGATTTAAAAACAAACAACTTGTTTAAAAAAAGAAAGATTTTAAAAGAAAAGTTGTTCATTTATTAACCTTTTGTATATTACAATAGATTTTTAACTGCTCATTTCATCTAAATTTTTTTTAACCTTTTTTTTTTTAAATATTTTTTTAACGATTTGGTTTTTAAAGCATTTCATTTTAAAAAATAAACCAAAAATGATTTTTAAAAAGCAAAATTTTAAAAGAACAGTATAAAAACAATTAAAAACGGTCCAAAAAAGAATGATTTAAAAAAGAAAGGTTTAAAAAGAACGGTTAAGAAATAACAATTTTTAACTACAAATAAAAATTGTTTTAAACATTAATTAAAAGTTTGAAACCCATGTAAACTAGTAAATTCAGAGCGTTTTAACAATAAGAAAATGCATAACTACATCATTTAAGCTTCTATCAAAAATGATCTGATTTAAATAAAAATTATAATGAAACTGATGTGCAAAACTAGTTACCTCCTACAAACATTTACCTATCATAACGTTTCATTATCTATCACAACATTTCATTACCTACCACAACACTTCAATTCATATTTAAATGATCACATATATTCACATTTTAATGATCATATATAAAGAAGAAACATGAGACACAACATTAACTATTGATAACCACATCATATATCTTCAATCAAATATTAAGTTTATTGGTGCATCTATACTCATTTGGAGTTCCATGGATAGTACTATGCTCAGGAGAGTTAATGAAACCACAATACACGAATTAAAAATATTTAAAGTGTATAAAGAATGGATATTGAATTACCTAAAAGTTGCTACTATCATAAGTCGAAATTAATGCTTCAAATCTTCTACAATTTGTTCTTCCATCTCGTTTTCATTCTCCTTCTCATTTAAATATATGAAAAAAATATTTATGATTTACGATTAACATTACATACGAAGATGAAAGAATATGCAATCTAAAGTTATAAATATAATAAATAAATCATAATACTTTCTAAATTGAACAACCAATCACATATGCATAACAACTCATTGACATTAGAAGATACAAGTGAACTTTGATATTTACTTATACTCGGCCACCGTATTGAAAGATGATTCTGAAGCAACGATCGTCATTAGAGTGCTCAAAATATCACAAGTCATTAAAGTCAACCATGAATACCTTCCTTGAATAGCTTTCCAATATTGTTAAACATCAAGTCTTGTTTTATAAGTGAAGGTTACTTGAGATACATTGTTAAGTGTGATTTTTCTCTCTCATACTTTTGAATTGGCTTTCAAATGACTGAACACATCCATTCATCAAATACATCAATACGAACATTCGAATTTCCCGCCAATGAAGAAATGTACCTCTAACCGAATATCATACTCCTTATCATATTACTTAAGAATACCATCATCAATACTCTTCAAATTCTCCTCACGTATTTCATTTGTCATGTTAAGTTTTAAGAAACAATACTCAACAATCTTAAACTAATATCATGAATCTAAATAATGACAAAAAATAAGACCAAACTATAACTTTCCTGATATTTTTCAAACTTTTTTTCATGTTTTTGCCATATCACTTATAACATGATTCGTGTTATGAATTTCATCTTAAATAAATGATTAAATTGACCACACATTGCGAAAATATAAGTTGGAGGTAGGTTAGGAATTTTCAGAAAATAAAGTCGTGATATCATAAACAAGTTTCATAAATCTTGTGATTCTTTCCAGTCTTGTCCACTCATCTCTAATAGAAAAATCTTATAATTGGAATCAATTAGTCTAAACAAGCATAAACCCGTTTATAAGCTAATGTGTTATCAAGAAAAAGATATGTTGAATTACATCTTGTTATGACATCATGAAGCACATGTTGCCATATTGTAATGAAAGTAGTTGTATGCATTCTGTGAGCTTGCACTTTCTGGTTGTAGTTCCTCGAACATATTTTACCAACTTCCAAACCTTCTTGATGGTTCCTTTTATTACTTTCAACCCGGCTTGAATAATAAGATTTAACACATGTGAAGAACAACGCAAATGAGTAAAATCTTCATCATAGATAATGTGTTATTGAGACGCAAATGACTCTTTAGGTAGTCTACTAAAACATCATATACATGGGATTATCTAGTATGATAGTAAAAATCTTTTTCTCAATGCCTAAATCCGCTAAAAATTTAATCAATTACTCTACTAAGATGGAACCATTTTGTGAAGCGGTATAACTTGAAAGTTCAACACTTTTTCCTCAAAACCTAATTCTTATCGACGTAATGGCCGTTAGTGCCATAAATACATCCGTTATGATAGGACTCCATAAATCAGAAGTCAGACATATTCTACTTTTATTTTCTATAACTCATCTTTGAGAATCTTTTGCTCTCTATCATAATTATGAAGAAATCCGACTTTGCATTGTTTCTTGTTATGGGATTTGCATCATGGGGTAAAAACTTATGTAAATATCTTGTTGCCTCATGCTCAACATAACTGAATGGTAGTTATGTTTGCTGATCAAATATGCTAGTTTCTCCCTATACCATCTCTTGATCCAGAGGGCCATGTATCTTTGGTTAACAAGGTTCATGAAGATCAAAACACATCAGAATATGTCGCTTAATGTTAGATGTCCCCGAATTTGAAATGGCACTATATACTTTTTCACATACATTACAAATTTTCTTTATATCCCCATCAGCTCCAACAGATAGTTTTTCAAAGTACTCCCAAACTGTAAGGCCCCGTTCCCGGGACGCTTACAGCTGGTCGATTATCGCACATAAAACATACATTCTCATTTATCTTAAATAAACATTGCAGCGAAAACATTCAAAAATGACATTTCATTTCATTATAAAGGCTTTTGCAAAATAATACATCGTTAATCAGTTATAAAATACATTGTTGCATTACATCACAAAAGCATTATATGAATGAATGCCATCCAAAAGAGCTGAGTAGCCGCCCCGTGCCATCCTCAGCAACCATTACCTGCCAACTGGAAACACATCAAAGTCAGCGCTACTGAGGCACACAGCCACGATTACTGAGGTCGAATGACAAGGATCCTGTTCGTTCTTGATTATGATATTTCGTTAACATTCAATTCATACATTCGTTCTTTTCTCTTACTTTCTTTTCGTATGTTCATTTCGTTCGATGGCATGTACATTACCCCGAACATTGTGCACGAAGCGGGTAACTAAGCCTGAGGTCTTTCATAGTCCTCGAACATTAGGCACGGAGCTGGCTCCAGTACCTAGGGTAAGTACATTCACCACTTATCTTTTCTCTTTCATTTGGATCAATGCCATATGCTATACCCCGAACATTGTTGTAAGGCCCCGATCCGGGCACCTCACAGTTGGTCATTCATTGCATCATAGTTACCTATTAATATTCATTTCATAATATGCACAATGGAATTCAAATAATAAAATCATTTCATTTACTTTTAACTACTGTGTGTTAAGCAATACAATGTTGTTCAGGAGTTACAAAAAGGTTGTTCAATTGCATTACAAAACAACAATAGAATCAAAATACGGATGGATGTCAGCCTTGTCTTGCCGAGTAGCCTCCCCCTCGTGCCATCCTCAGCAATATTTACCTGCCAACTGAAAATGCATAAAAGTCAGCGTTGCTGAGTGAGCTCTAGTTTTATACGTAGTAAAATACTTTCTATGTGTTGTATATGAAAATACTCTTTTTGTAAAATACAATTCTGTACTGTATATGCGAGCACGCATTAATATAGGACGAATATTGTCCGTTTTTCTGTACTGTATGCCTTGTCTGTAAACTTTTAACTTATGTTCCACTTTCTGTATGGACCAGTGAGTAATACCCAACTATGTGCGCGATGGAAAAACGGGTGATGGGCCATCTATATCCTCGAAAGGGTCAACTGTATCCCTCGAAAGGGTCAACTATATCCCCGAAAGGGTCAACTGTATCCCTCGCAAGGGTCAACTATATCCCCCGAAAGGGTCAGCTGTATCCCTTGAAAGGGGCTATGTGTACTATGTACAAGGCCGACCCAATCACCCAGGACACGCTACAAAGGTCCTGCCAATCTCAATTGATTGACCCTGGGCGCATAAAAGGGTAGGTAACCCGCAGCACAATTGAGCTAACGACAACACGGTCGTGTACCTCCTATATGCTTGCAAGACTTGTTAACATTTTATTAATGTTCTCTTCTTTTCTTTATTGCTTTTTCACTTTATTATTACGATATACTTTACGTTACGATAATAACATACCACGTAAAGTCACATACTATAAGTAATAATAATAATAGTAGCAATAACTATAATAAGGAACAATCATAAATAATCATATCATGCATGGACATCATCATTAATAAGCCCTTAGTCAACATCGGTCAAAAACCCTAAGGCACAGACTCCCAGATAATTTCTGTAAAAATTTCTAAGTGTTGGGCGCTTTGGAACTATTTGGGCGCATGAGCCCTGTTTGGGCGTTTCACGCCTGTGTAGGCGTATCAGCTTACACTTAGAACTTTTCACTTTAGGCACTTTGAACTATTTAGGCGCATGAGCCTACACTTAGGCGCCTGAGTTAAGGTTGGGCGCATGACAACTATTGGGGCGCATGAGGTTTTAGGTGCATGGGGACACTTAGTCATTTAGCCTAATTCTAGACGCATGGCTACTATTGGGCGTATGAACACTTAGGCGCATGAGCCACTTGGGCGCATGGGCACTATTGGGGCGCATGGCCCTACACTTATTCTCCTGGCTAACTTTTCTAGGCGCATGGATCACTGTTCAGGCGCATGGGCTATACAAATATTTCTAAGGCAAATCTTAGGCGCATGAGGTTACTGTTTGGGTGCATGAACAACCTGTTTAACATATTTCACCGTTATATTCACCCAAACACCACATTAACCGGTTCTAAGCTTCTTAACACCCTTCTAGGCATAAACATTACATAAAACGCCCATAAAACATAAATATATATGCATAAATACATACGGTTACATACATGATTCTTTTAAAACATTGTACATGCATTTTCAGCCCCAAACGAGTTTAAAAAACACATAAAACCGGGGTCTAGAACTCACCTTAGTTGCAACTTGGGTGTTTCTTCTTCTCCAACCCGCTTGTAATGAGTTCACACGCCTAAAAACAACACCAAACACATACACCCGAGCACATATGCACATAAGAACATATAACCGAGGCTAAGTCTAGCAAAGAACAACTTAAAAACACTAACCCTTACCTTGGATTCGAATTCTGCTTGAACTTCTTTCTCAAATTCGAGCTTCTCTTCTTTCTCTCTCTAAAATATCGAATGAAAGATCTTGTGCAGGATAAAATGGGTGGCCATACCACCTTTCACCAACTTTTGTTACTTTTGTTCTTTTTGACACTTTTGATCCCTCAACTTTAGGGTTGACTTTCATTCATTCTTTTTCTTTCTCTTTTATTCTTTTATTCCCTTTAAAAATACGGGTGTTATAATTGTGCACGAAGCGGGTAACTGGGCCTGAGGTCTTTCATAGACCTCGAACATTGTGCACAAAGCTAACTCCAGCACCTAGGGCAAGCAACAAAGATCCCATACATATGGTCAATCACAAAGATTGGACCCCAGTATGCATCCTTCGGGGTAGCTAACCCGCACACCGTTGAGCTAACACCTTCATTGGGTGTGCACCTCCATACATTTGCTTACAAGTCTTTTACATTCATTCATTCATTAGTGCATGCATTCAATCATCATGTTCCTCTTTCATTATCTTCCACTTTACGTCACATAATACTTTCGTTCATTCATTAACATAACACGTAAAGCCATAGGAAAGATAAACATACATCATAATAAGGAACATCAATATACACAATAGCATCATCATATAGGGCATCATCATACATACATAACATACATCATGCATAAACATGCAACATCATCATGCCCAACGTACCCTCTAGGATCCCAACAATCATCTTACTTAAACTTACGGGAACCTCCACGTCAAAACTTACATCTGCACTTTCCCCCGAAAGTCAGAAATTAAACTACGCTTTTCTCGGGTACACCAGCCCTATTTGGGCGTATGGGCACCCTTCAGTTGCATGACCTCCAGGCGACTGAACATCATGCGAATGGACCAATGCGGATGAACACCAATGCGGATGAACACCCCAAACGTGCGAATGGACCTCATGCAGATGAACACCAATGCGGATGAACACTTATGCGAATAGGCTCTCAGTCGCATGACTCCCATGCGATTGGCCCCCAATCGTGCGATTGAACATCAATCGTGCGAATGAACCTCAATCTCACCCCATTCGGCCGTATCGCCTCCATTCGGTCGCCTAGCCCTAGCTGATGCAGAATGCAGTTCATCCCGAACCCAATCTGCCATTTTCGACCTCCAAGCTCATCCAAACCATTCTAAGCGCAAATCAACCATCCTAAACCTTAGGAATGCATACCACAACACCATTCAAGCACACACAATCCTGGAAACAAACTCCAAACGCATCACACACAAACACATACAATGCGTCAAACACATACACATACAAAACGGGTTTCAGATGTGTTTCAACCCCAAAATCGACCAAAAACATGTAAAAGAGGGGTCCTAGAACTCACACAAACAACACCAAGAAGTAGAGCTTTGATTACACCCGCTACATGACAAATTTTCACACTTGAATCCACCCGAACCAAGCATTTCTCTTCTTTTCTCGCTTTTCTCTCTTCTTTTCTCTATGGCTGATGTTTCAAGTGTGGGGAGAGGGTAAGGGCTGCCCTCTCCCTTCAAATACCTCCACTCACCCAACTTTCTCTCTTTGGCGAGTTTGGTCCCTCGACTTTGGAATTTATTTCTTTTTTCTTTCTTCGGCTTCAAAGAAAATATCCGGGCGTTACAAGTCCACCCCCCTTATATAGGTTTCGTCCCGACAAGATAGTCTAAAGTTACTAAACTCTAGATGGTGACTGGCTAAGGCAAATCAGGCAATTGGGCGACAATCGATTTAAGTCTTAGGGAGACCGCAATGTGAGAATCAGTAAAGAGGGAAGATCAACAGAATGATTTAGGTTTAATTTTTTACAACGTTACAAGGATGGTAAAATGAAAGTCGTATTAAAAATATATAAAAAGTATGATAAAAATCCTATTAGACCAACGTTTTTTGAATGCTAAGCTTGAATTCAAAATTGATAACTAAACAAGTTATACTTTGAACTTGAGATCAAGCTCAGGCTCATTTACGCTAGACTCATTCGAGTTTTTTACCGATTCCTTCAAGGAGCTATTATCCTCATTTGATTTCTTTAATTTACACCATTGATTATTGAAATTTATCTTTATTCTGACCCATATTATAGAGTTGGCGGTCCTGTGGTGTCTCGAGTGCCACGCCTTATAATTGTGTGGATGTTTTTTAAATCCATTCATAATGCATCTTTACGTTACCATCTGTCTTCTTGTGTTCTTATGTGTACATATATATTTAACTTGTATTATATTTTTAGTTGTGAATTTTTTATTTTATTTTTAATTTATATAGAGAAACATGGAGTAGAATATTAATTCTAAATATGTAACTAATTTTAAATAGATAATCACAATAACTAAACAATTGTATTTTTCGCTTTAAATATGATACATAAAACGATTATATAAATGCTCACAACTGATAATCAGAGAATATGTTAAGGTTTAAGAATAGTGGGATTGTGAGAAAGAAATAGTAGTTCAAACCCCGCTCTTAGTGCTGAAAGTTGTTAGTTGGTTGCCTCATATGATATTTCCTAACGAGGGTGATACATGTATTGTTGATTAGTGAGTGTTTTAGTTACAATTCTAGCCATTACTGTATAACTTATAAAGAAAGGTAGATGTTGGGTCTGATAAGGCTGGTGCAACCAAAACAAACAGTTAACTTAATTTTGGTACAATTTATGAAGGTCTTCCGAAGACAAAGCTGCATTTCCGAAGATAAGTCCATCACCTTCCGAAGCCAAGACTAGAAGAAATTCCGAAGAGAAACTTGAAGCCAAGACTAGAAGAAATTCCGAAGAGAAACTTAGTCCTCCGAGACTAAATTACTCCTCTGAAGTATAAAGACTGGAAGCAGCTGATTCGAATGAGTTGTTCCTTCCGAAGCCAAAGTAGCTTCGGAAGACTTTATGTCTTCGGAACTTTACTTACCTTTGGAAGTACAACTATGATGGGTGGATAAAGTAAGGTGTCTGTCAGTCAACTGCTACACTGACAGACTGTATGGAACATCTCCATGCGGGTATGTTTGACCTTACTTTATTCACTGCTCACCCATCATAGATTAGTACAGCTACCAAACTTAGTTGGTGACAAAAGGTAAGTCATGGACTTGTCATGACTACCTAATACTAGGATAATACTTTATCTTAGTTTACATACTTCTAGCATCTGTGGTATTTATCTAGTTGTATTTTCCAGTTGGTTTTCCAGGTATAACCGGCTGTAGATAGTAGTATATATAGTTCTCATTCTAAGCTCATAAGGGCATGCTTGTAAAAGTCTTGTAAAACTTTCAGTTGAGAATTAATATACAAGTATCTTGAACACCTGTTCTTATGTCTTATTTACTTAGTATATTATATCAACTCTTAGAAGATTCTGCTCATCTTTTGAGTGTAACTTAGTTTAAGAGAGAACCATTGTGTTAAGTGACTTGTATCAATCCTGCAATTGGTATCAGAGCATCCAGGCTCTTGATTGTGATATCTTACCATCCCAAATCATCTTGACTTTTCACTCATACACTCACCTCACTCAAATGGCCACGAACCAAAAATCACCAGAATTTGAAATGGGAACGATGATTAAAGCTCCTATCATCACCCTTGAAAATTTCAGATCTTGGCGTATACGCATTGAAGGTTTCATTAAGTATCAAGATAGCCAAATGTGGAGATCTATCACTAATGGTCCTTATAAGCCAATGGTGGCATCACAAGATGGTAAAGGTTCCATGATAGAAAAGGCTATCAAAGATTACTCATATGAAGATGGCAAGAAGATGGACATCGATAGCAAAGCCATGACTGTACTGCTTATGGCCATACCAAACTCCATCATGATAGGCTTTGAGCATTTCAAGATAGCCAAACAACTCTTTGATGCTTTGACTCAGATGTACTCTAGTTATAATGACTCTAAGAAAGATTCCATGAAGCACCAGTTCGAAAACCTCACCTATATTACCGGAGAGACTCAGCCAACAATATTTCAGTCAGTTCAGTCAGTGGGAGTCTTTTTTGAGAAAAAAGATCTATCATGGAAGTTAATGAGTGCACTTCTTCAAGAGTGGACTTTTTACTGTGTCTCTATAAAGAGAACAGAGAATTTGAACACTCTCACAATGACTGAACTATTGGTTTTCTTGATAGATACCGTGTAGAGATGTAGACTTAAAAAGGCCATTAGATGAACAAAATTTCTGGTTCTTCCACTAGCAATGCTCTAGTTGTTGGTAAAGGATCAAGAAACCCTAGTCCCAATAGTACTTGACTTACCCTAGCAGCAATCATGTTCTTCTAGTCCATACATTACTTTTCCTGAAACACCAAAGTCTCTACAGGCTCAATCAAGTCCCTTCCCAGATAATTGGACCTTTGTTTCGGGAAATGGACATTCTAGTGACTTCCAGTTCTGCTTTGAAGATCTAGAATTCTTTTGCCCAGATGATGTTGAATACATGGACATAGTTCAACAAGTGGCTCTGTTAACTTATAGATCAAAGAAGTTCTTTAAAGAACTGGAAGGCAGTTTCCTCAAAACCCAACCAACAGCAAATTCAGGTTTGACAAAAGCAAGGCCAAGTGCTACAACTATAATCAACTTGGTCATTTTACCAGGGAATGCAGATCTCCAAAATCCAATCCAGGAGTCACTCAAGCCTCCACACATCCTTCCACACATAAAGCTGCTTTAACTGAACAACAAACTGTTGCTGTTGCTCAAGAAGTTGACTGGAGCTTCATGGTGCAAGAAGTGACTCCTGCTCAAGCACTTATGGCTGGAACTGATGATAGCAAGGTATATGAACATCTTTGCACTCCAGCTTGTATTACTAAAGTCAAACTATATTAGGACTATAAATCAAATCTGACATTGAGTCCTTAAACATTTAAAATCTTATTTTAAAAGAACAAAATCTGACTATAAAATGAAATTTGAAGAGTTGGAAATCAAGGATTTAATTTCCAAGTTAGTTGAGGCTCAAGCCCATCTAGTCATAGCTGAGGCTAAAGCAGAGAAGTATGCTATTGAAGAGCATAACTTCCAAACCATTCTTGCATCATCCTCCCACTCAAAATTATGTTATCAAACAAAGGTGGGTTGGGAACCAATGAAATTTCTCCACCATATTCTTATAAGTCTATTAGATAACCAAGATGTGATACTGAAGAGCAAGAGGTTCCATCTGCTGAACCCTTATCTTATGAGAGGAAGAATGATGCAATTATGAAGACCAATACAGGAAAGAATCAGATAGAGAAATCGATCCTCACCTGTAATGAACATCCCCTGACCACCAAGCCGGAAGAAACAAAGTCAAGACAGCTAGAAAAACTACCAAGAAAGTAGCTGACTCCAAGCGGAAGATAGACCCAAAGTAAAAGGGTGTGTTTATCTCAGTAGGATTTCAGGTGGTTGGAAGATCTGATCCAGGAAAGGAATGCAGTACCAGCACTCCTATCCAGCAAAAGGATCAGAAATGGAAAACTTTTGAGAAATGCAAGAAACAACAGTCAACACACCCCATGAAAGGTAACATTGAATGCATAATGTGTGGTCGGCACAAGCACATGGCTAAAGATTGTTACTATAATCCTGTAACACACATTATATAAATAATGTTAAGAAGGAAAAAGTCATGGAAGGTTTCACATTTAGACCTTATCACATGGTTCAAATGTTAAGAAAAGGAAAACTTACTTCCGAAGCCAAATTGCTTCGGAAGAAAATCATTCTTCCTAAAGAAGAACAACTTCGGAGAAAAATCAAAGAAGATTCCAAGCACAAGAAAATTTAATCAAAGAAGATTCCAAAGCAAAAGAAAATTCATTTTGAAACATTCTGAAAAGAAGACTGCTTCAGAAGAACAGGTTTTGAAAGCTTCTTTCGAAAAAGAAAGAAGCTTTGGAAGAAAGCTATGCTGCTCAAGCCTTATCAAGCTCATCCTCACTGATCAACCAAATGATGGAATGGAAGATCAAAGAAGATGTTACAGCCCAAACCTCCTCTTCCCAAACCATAATTGAACCCCCATGTCTATATTTTGGTTCAATTATGTCATCCATATTGGAAGAACCCAATACCAACAAGGCTTGGGTTTCCAATAGCAACTGGCTTTTTCACCTTATGTGCAGGAACATCCACTTGACAAAAATGGAAATATATGATAGACAGTGGATGCTCAAGGCACGTGATCGGGAACAGATCTCTTCTTCAATAATTTTAATATTTTGATAGAGGACCTATTTAGTTTGGAGGTGAATCAGGAGGATACATTTCTGGCAGGGAAGTGTATCCAATAGTAAGTTATAAATTAACAAAGTAAACTTTGTTAAACAGCTTGAACATAACCTGTTAAGTGTTTCTCAAATCTATGACCAAAAGCACCACATGTTTTTCACAAAACATGAGTGCATCATCCTCAAACCTGGGACAACAGTTCCTTAGGAATTGGTGCTTCTTAGATCTCCCAGCAAAGGGGATATGTACAAGCTTGATATGAAGAATGCTTCCCCACTGGGAGAAGTATCATGCTTTCTTTCCAAAGCAAATGGTGATGAATCAACTCTATGGAATAAGAGAATGTGCCATGTTAATTTTAAGACCATGAACAAGCTGGTCAAAAATAACTTGGTACATGGTGTGCCTAAAAAGGAATTTCAAGGATAATTATGTTGCTTGCCTGAAAAGGAAACAACACAAGGTTCCTCGTAAATCCAAAGAAGTGAACTCTATCACCACTCCATTACACTTGTTGCATATGGATCTTTTTTGGTCCTACAAGTATAATGAGCATTGAATGGAAAGCATACTGCCTTGTGATTGTTGATGACTTTACTAGATATACACGGTTTTCTTTTTAAGAACTAAGGATAAAATTACTGAAATTTTAAAATCTTTTATTCTTAAAATTGAGAACCAGATAGATCATAAGGTAAAAATATTAAGAAGTGACCTAGGGACTAAGTTCAAGAATCAAGTTCTTGACTTATTTTATGACTCTAAGGGGATCACCAGAAATATAGTGCTCAAAGAACTCCTCAACAAAATGGTGTTGCTGAGAGGAGAAATATGACACTTATTGAGGCTACTAGGACTATGTTGGCTGATTCAAAGCTGCCTCTAACATTCTGGCTAGAGGCAGTCAGCACTGCATGCTATGTGCATAACAGAGTACTCATAGTTAAGCCCTATAGAAAAAACCCTTATGAGCTATAGAACAAGAGACCACTATTCATTGGTTTTCTTAGGTCCTTTGGTAGTAGGTGTACCATACTTAACACAAAGGACAATTTAGTAAAAATTGCTAAAAAGTCAGATGATACTATCTTTGTTGGATATTCTTCAAGCTCCAAAGCTTATAGAGTATACAACAATAAGAATCAATAATTTGAGGAATCATCTAATATTGTTGTTAATGAGCACACTCCTTGTGTTAAGGGGAATGACCCTGAATATATATTCAACTTAGAATTGTATCCCAGATATTCTAAACCTTCTTGTGAGATTGTTTCAGCTAGAACAGGTGGTCAAACTGATTCCTATAAAGATCAATTGTTTGAGTTGCCAAGGCCTCTCCTAAGATCTCCAAGAAGACATGAAGATCAAGCTCCCATAACTGGTAATCCAGAGAGTCTCACCATCTCTACTCTCTAGAACCAATGGAGCATTAACAAGTTGTCAGCCAAATAAGCCCTAAACTTCACCAACACACACTTTGGTAATTAACACCAAGCTGATGAAGATAGTGACATGAAGGAAGATGAAAATGTTGATCTTGCTTCACAGCAACTCATAACTAATGTTGTCACACATTCATTGAATCGGTCCTCTTTGAATGAATGTGAGACAACAGCTGGTGGTGGTGTCCATAATCCTGAGCAAAACATCTCTAACTTGGTTCTATCTATGCAACCAGATATGATTCCCAGGCTCAGGATCCACAACACCCACCCAACTGAGAACATCATTGGGGATGTCTTAGAGGGAGTAAAGAAAAGAAGTTTGTATTTAGGCTTCCTTTCTGAAATTGAGCCCAAGAAAGTGAAAGAAGCCTTAAAAGACAATAATTGGGTTGAAGCAATACAAGAGGAATTGCTTCAATTCAAAAGACAGAAGTTGTGGAACTTATGTCGACTACCACAAGGCCAAGTCCCTCTAGGCACAAAATGTGTGTACAGAAATAAGAAGGATGACAGAGGTCTGATCATCAAAAACAAGGTCAGACTTGTTCAAGGGTACACACAAAAGAAATGAATTGCCTATATAGATGTCTTTACACCTGTTGCAAGACTTGAGGCTGTTAGGATATTCCTTGCTTTTACAGCATCAAAGAACTTCACTATGTACCAGCTTGATGTGAAATGTGCATTCCTGTATAGGGATATCGACAGAGAAGTCTATGTGTGCTAGCCACCTGGATTTGAAGATCCGCAGCATCCCAACTATGTGTGCAAATTGGACAAGGCACTCTATAGCCTACACCATGCACTTAGGCTGTGGTATGAGACTTTGTCTCAATTCCTCTTAAAGAATGGCTACACCAGAGTCACCATAGATAAGACATTGTTCATAAGGAGGTCTGGAAAAGGCATGTTGCTCGTACAAGTTTATATAGATCATATCATATTTGGTTCCTTAAATGACCAAATGTGTAAGGACTTTGAGAGCACCATGAGGAAGAAGTTTGAGATGGGTTCAATGGGCAAGATGGACTTCTTCCTTAGAATTCAAGTGAAGCAGATGAAAGAAGGGTTTTTCATTAGTCAATCCAAGTATGTCAAGGACATTTTAGAAAGAATTGAAATGAAGGATTGTAAGACAGCAAGGACACTTATAGCCAGGAATCATAATCTTTGTCCTGACTTTGAGGGAGATGATATTGATTAGCATCAGTATAGGGCAATTATTGGATCCTTGATGTATTAACTGCAAGCAAACCTGATATCATGTTTACAACTTGCATCTGTGCAAGATATCAAGCTGCTCCTAAGGTGTCTCACCTGGTGCTGCCAGGAGGATTCTTAGATACCTTAAATTAGCTTCTAAACTAAGACTCTGGTATCCTAAGAACAAGGACTTCAACCTCTATGGTAATACTGACAGTGACTATGATGGCTGCAACATCAACAAGAAATCAATATCAGGAGGATGTCAATTTCTTAGTGGAAGAATCATTTTATGGAAATGCAAGAAGCAATCCTGCGTCTCTATATCAACTGTGGAGGCTGAATACATTGCTGCTGCCAGCTGTTGTGCTCAACAGCTGTGGATTCAGAATCAGATGATAGACTACAGATTCAATGTAACGCCCGTACTTTTTGTTGTTTCAGTTTTAGTCCTTGTACCTTGTAATTCATCAATTCATACCCTTGTATACACATGCTTAAAAGAAACGTTATATGCATTCAAATATACTTACGACACGCTGTAAATATAAATTCAGTCGGAATCATACGTAACCGGTGTTCATGAACGAACCCAACCAACTTGTAAACAAGCCAAATATTTAAATATAATTAAGGTTCTTAAAACACGTAAAATAACCTAAAAGAAAAGCCCGAAACCAAGTCCAATGGTCCAAGCTCAACACAAACACAAGTTTGTGATCGTAACTCTCGAACCATATCAAGATCAATGCACCAAACCCAATTCTCAGTACCATGAATGTTAAATTAATTTTCTCCATATGAAAGTACTCTGAAAATGGTGAACGTAAAAAAAAACCGCGTGCGAAACGTAGTTATAACGAAGCGGGAATCGCGAAAAACAAGTTTGATGGTTTTGTTGACTAGTCAAACCGAAACCCACTCGGGTTTAAGCCCATTTTCTCTTTTTTTTAACCTAATTAAATCCCATTAAACCCAACTCCTTCCCTTTATAAACTAGCCTCCACCCCACAAAACACTTTTACACTCCACATCCCACCAAAACACTCTCAAATTCTCTCAAGGTTCTCTTCTTCTTCACAAAAATTCTGCACAAACCTTCAAGGTTAGAACACCATTCTAACTCATTTTTCTTGCTTCTAACACTTAAACCTTGCATCTCGCTTCATGGATACACCTCTAGGACTATCCCAATGACTTTGACTTGGCAACATTGAGTGAAAGCTATCTATAATGAGGTCCAAAACTAGTTTTACAAGGCTGAATTTTAATTTTTTGTTTTTGTCCTCGATGTTTTTAATCTTTTAACAAGCTTTAAACTTATTTTAAAACATACTAAACCACTTGGAACAACCCATGGACTATCCTCTAGGTTTACAATGGTAAACATTAAGGGGAGGCACCAAAAATGGGTTCTCAAGTGGCTAAACTTTATGAAATTATTGCTCTTGAGTTTACCTTGTTCAAACTTGAATTTTCTTTGAACCAAACCTTGTCTCCAACAAACCTCATCGTTGATGACTTGAGTTAAGGTAAAAATCCAGAAATGAATGAGTTTTGAACTTAACTTTATATATTTTATTACTCAAGTAATCTAACATAACAACAAGTGTGATAAACCAAACAAAGTATTCAACTTTACCATGTTGAAAAGCTTATGTTAAGGTTCAAATGGCGATCTTGAAGAATTTGCTTCTTCAAGTAGGGCTTTCCCACCATAACTCACCCGGATTACTTGAGATATTATATATAGTATATCTATACTTTAAACATTAAACTATTATGTAAGTATTAACAAAGGTTTGTGGATTATTACCCTACCTTCGTATCTCATGACCTCCTTCGAGGAAGGTACACTAATATACTAACTTTACCATCCGAATCTCCAACACTAGCTGGTGAATTGTGTTTTGGTCCACCATTGGAGATACATGACTTCTATGATTCAATATACATACGTACAAGTACTCTAATCCGACTCTAAGACAAACCGTTTTCCTTGTTAGGTTAACCGGTGTCTAATCCTCCCAAATCCATCTACTCACGACTCGGAACTTTCCTATCAAACCCGTGAGTCATACTTCACCCATTTTGTTTTAACACTATTTGGGTTGTAACATGTATCAATTATCAAATACACTCAAGTATTCATTCAATCAAATCATTATAAAACTCAATTCATACAAACATGCTTACTTGTTATACTATTTGTGAATACATTCTAGAATACATTATCTTGCAAGCAATCTAAACCTCCCGTAACATGTATAGCGCTATAGGACTAGCACATTCGCCCTATTATGATGGGTTTATGCTAAGTTATCAATCTTTACGGCCTTGCTCACTTTTGATGCTAAGATTACACTAGTGGACACTTTGGTATGATTATGGCTTTGCATGCTAGCAATGTACAAACTTTAGTATACTTACTCATGTTGAATTGAGATTTATTCACTATTATGCTATGTATACAAATTTGTATGCTCACCAACATATTCATATGTTGACCAAATATTTTATACATGTTGCAAGAAATGCTTGAACCTTTATCAAGAAATTCAATTCGGAGGACTTAGAAACACACCAAATCGATCATTTTGTTATGTTTGTTTTAGACTTTTTTCTCCAAATTATTGTATGTTTATTTTAAACATTGTAATGTTACGTTGATTAATGGAAATGAAATTTAATCTTAATTTATTGTCACTTTAGTTCTATGATGTCTTTGAACAATCTATCACTTCTCGCGCCCCGATGTTTCCGCCATCGGTTGGGGTGTGACAGATTGGTATCAGAGCCATAGTTATAGGGAATTAGGAAAACTTCCATGTTTTAACCTAGACTATGACTAAGAACTCCCATTAGTAATGCTTATGATTTGTTTGATTATCTTATGTTTATTCCTAAAAAAAAGAAAAAAAAGGAAAAAAATCCCTCAAATCTACCTAATCTTGCTCCTCATCTTATTCTCGGCCAAAAAAATACACCTTTCCTAAGGTGTAATCATGCAACGACGATCACGAAATATGAGTGAATCCCTTACCTTGGTGAAGACTTTCAATCCGCCATTATTGTTTTTTTATGAAATTAAACCATTAAGATAGGAGTGATTTCCTTACCTTGATGGCAATTTCACTTATCTCACTCTTGTGGACCCTTCCCAGCGAGTTAGGATCAAACTCCTTACTTTGATGGATAAGTACCAACCACGTTTAGGGAACGACACCACAAGTTAGGAGTGATATCCATATCTTGGTGACTAGTTCCATTCTTTGATTTTCAATCCACCAAAGTCTCGAGATTTTGATTGACAAGGGACATACAGTAACTGGAAGGGCGAATACCGTTACCCGACTTGTCGGTGAGAGTATTCCAACCCATTAAGCCAAAGCATGATTCCCGAACTCAAAAGAAGTCTTGACTACTTTGGATTAGTATTGGTTACAAAACCGGAACATTCCAAGCCTTAATCGAATTTCTTTTATGTTTGTATTTATTTTACGCATTTATGCTATCCTTCCTTGGATTGGCTGGTTACTACCGTCGATTCATCTCCAATTTTTCAAAAATCGCCATACCTCTCACCTCTTTGACCCAAAAAGATAAACCTTTTATTTGGGGTCCCAAACAAGAGGAATCCTTTCAAACACTCAAGCGTATGCTCTGTGACGCACCCATCTTAACCCTTCCCGATGGAAATGATGATTTTGTGGTTTATTGTGACGCTTCAAATCAAGGTCTCGGTTGTGTCCTTATGCAACGAGCCAAGGTTATCGATTATGTGTTAAGACAACTCAAAACCCACGAGAAGAACTACACGACCCATGATCTTGGACTCGGAGCTGTTGTTTTCGCTTTAAGGATTTGGAGGCACTACCTTTATGGTACTCAATGTGTGGTATTCACAGACCATAAGAGTCTCCAACATATCTTTAATCAAAAGGATCTCAACATGCGTCAATGATGATGGGTTGAATTGTTGAACGACTATGATTGTGAAATTCGTTACCACCCTGGAAAAGCAAATGTCTTGGCCGATGCTTTAGCTGAAAGAGTCATGTCAATGCTCAAAGCATTTGTGTAACCAATCGTCTTTGTTGTTTTAAAATCCAAAACGACATTCAAACTCGTATTCGTGAAGCCCAACACTCATCGGTCGTTGAAAACAATTTGTATAACGAGATGCAATGTGGTGTTGAAGACCAACTTGAATCTAAATCTAATGAAATTCTCCATTACCTTGATCGTATTTGGATTCCAAACCGTGACAACCTTCGTACTCTTGTAATGAATGAAGCACATAAGTCACGATATTCCATTCACCCCGGTGCTGACAAGATGTATCAAGATCTTCATCGTACTTATTGGTGGCCAGGTATGAAGAAGGATATCGCTCTCTTTGTGGCTAAGTTTCTCACTTGTTCAAAAGTTAAAGCCAAACATCAACGTCCTTCTAGATTACTTGAACAACCAGAAATTCCGGTGTGGAAATGGGAAAGTATTGCCATGGATTTCATCACCAAACTCCCACGAACATCATCCGGGCATGATAGTATTTGGGTGATCATTGACCGATTGACCAAAGCTGCTCACTTTCTCCCAATTCGTGAAGATTACTCTGTTGAGAAACTAGCTCGTATCTATACTGCAGGAATCGTCAGCCGTCATGGTATTCCTCTAGACATCATTTCCGACCGAGATGGTCGTTTCACTTCCCGCCTTTGGCGATCTTTTCAATCGGCTTTAGGAACTCAACTCAATCTTAGTACGGCTTTTCATCCTCAAACGGATGGTCAATCCGAACGTACTATCCAAACCTTGAAGATATGCTTCGATCGTGTGTCATTGATTTTGGTGGAAATTGGGATGTACATTTGCCATTGGCCGAATTTTCGTACAATAACAGTTATCACTCGAGTATCAAAATGGCACCATTTGAAGCTCTTTATGGACGAAAGTGTCGATCACCCATTTGTTGGCATGAGATTGGTGAGGCACAAATCACTGGATCCGAACTTATTCAAGAGACGACGGATAAGATCTTGCAAATCCATGATAACATGATCAAAGCAAGACACCGTCAGAAGGATTATGCTAACAAAAAACGTAAACCTATGGAATTTGAAGTCGGTGATCTCGTACTCCTTAAAGTATCTCCTTGGGAGGGAGTAGTGCATTTTGGTAAGAAAGGAAAGCTTACACCCCGATACGTAGGTCCTTTCAAAATCCTTGAAAGAGTGGGTAAAGTGGCTTATCGACTTGACCTACCGCAAGAGCTTAGCAATATTCATCCAACATTTCATGTCTCAAATCTCAAAAGATGTCTAGCTGATGAAAGTCTTCATGTCCCAATTGAAGAGATTCGTATTGATGAGACCATGCACTTCATTGAGAAACCCGTAGAAATCATGGACCGTGAAATCAAACAACTCAAGCGTAGTCGTATTCCTATAGTCAAAGTACGTTGGGAAGCAAAGCGTGGTGCTGAATTTACTTGGGAACGGGAAGACCAAATGAAAGCCAAGTACCCGCACCTTTTTTATTCAAAATCTACTTCTTAGTGAAATTTCAGGACAAAATTTTCTAAAGTAGGGGAGACTGTAACGCCCGTACTTTTTGTTGTTTCATTTTTAGTCCTTGTACCTTGTAATTCATCAATTCATACCCTTGTACTCTTGAGTCTTGATAAATGGAAGTATTATTAAAAGTTATTCTATATACTTATATGTTACACATACTTAAAAGAAACGTTATATGCATTCAAATATACTTACGACACACTGTAAATATAATTTCAGTCGGAATCATACGTAACCGGGTGTTCATGAACGAACCCAACCAAGTTGTAAACAATCCCAAATCTTTAAAATTTAATTAAGGTTCTTAAAACACGTAAAATAACCCAAAAGAAAAGCCCGAAACCAGTCCAATGGTCCAAGCTCAACACAAACACAAGTTTGTGATCGTAACTCTCGAACCATATCAAGATCAATGCACCAAACCCAATTCTTAGTACCATGAATGTTAATTACTTTTCTCCATATGAATGTACTCTGAAAATGGTGAACATAGAAAAAACCGCGTGCGAAACGGAGTTATAACGAAGCGGGAATCGCGAAAACAAGTTGATGGTTTTGTTGACTAGTCAAACCGAAACCTACTCGGGTTTAAGCCCATTTTCCCTTTTTTTTAACCTAATTAAAGCCCATTAAACCCAACTCCTTCCCTTTATAAACTAGCCTCCACCCCCACAAAACACTTTTACACTCCACATCCCACCAAAACACTCTCAAATTCTCTCAAGGTTCTCTTCTTCTTCACAAAAATTCTGCACAAAACCTTCAAGGTTAGAACACCATTCTAACTCATTTTTCTTGCTTCTAACACTTAAACTTTGCATATGGCTTCATGGATACACCTCCAGGACTATCTCCAATGACTTTGACTTGGCAACATTGAGTGGAAGCTATCTATAATGAGGTCCAAAGCTAGTTTTACAAGGCTGAATTTTAATTTTTTGTTTTTGTCCTTGATGTTTGTAATCTTTTAACAAGCTTTAAACTTATTTTAAAACTTACTAAACCGCTTAGAACAAACCCATGGACTATCCTCTAGGTTTACAATGGTAAACACTAAGGGGAGGCACCTAAAATGGGTTCCCAAGTGGCTAAACTTTATGAAATTATTGCTCTTGAGTTTACCTTGTTCAAACTTGGATTTTCCTTGAACCAAAACTTGTCTCCAACAAACCTCATTGTTGGATGACTTGAGTTAAGATAAAAATCCAGAAATGAATGAGTTTTGAACTTAACTTTATATCTTTTTATTACTCAAGTAATCTAACATAACAACAAGTGTGATAAACCAAACTAAGTATTCAACTTTACCATGCTGAAAAGCTTATGTTAAGGTTCAAATGGCAATCTTGAAGAATTTGGTCTTCAAGTAGGGCTTTCCCACCATAACTCACCCGGATTACTTGAGATATTATATGTAGTATATCTATACTTTAAACATTTAAACTATTATGTAAGTATTTACAACGGTTGTGGATTATTACCCTACCTTCGTATCTCATGACCTCCTTCGAGGAGGGTACACTAACGTACTAACTTTACCATCTGAATCTCCAACACTAGTTGGTGAATTGTGTTTTGGTCCGCCATTGGCGATACATGACTTCTATGATTCTATATACATATGTACAAGTACTCTAATCTGACTATAAGACAAACCCGTTTTCCTTGTTAGGTTAACAGGTGTCTAATCCTCCCAAATCCATCTACTCACAACTCGGAACTTTTCCTATCGAAACCGTGAGTCATACTTCACCCATTTTGTTTTAACACTATTTGGGTTGTAACATGTATCAATTATCAAATACACTCAAGTATTCATTCAATCAAAATCATTATAAAACTTAATTCATACAAACATGCTTACGTGTTATACTATTTGTGAATACATTCTAGAATACATTATCTTGCAAGCAATCTAAACCTCCCTTAACATGTATAGCGCTATAGGACTAGCATATCCACCCTATTATGATGGGTTTATGTTAAGTTATCAATCTTTACGGCCTTGCTCACTTTTGATGCTAAGATTACGCTAGTGGACACTTTGGTTTGATTATGGCTTTGCATGCTAGCAATGTACAAACTTTAGTATACTTTACTCATGTTGAATTGAGATTTATTCACTATTATGCTATGTATACAAATTTGTATGCACCAACATATTCATATGTTGACCAAATATTTTATAAATGTTGCAGGAAATGCTTGAAGCTTTATCAAGAAATTCAATTAGGTGGACTTAGAAACACACCAAATCTATCATTTTGTTATGTTTGTTTTAGACTTGTACTTCTCCAAATTATTGTATGTTTATTTGAAACATTGTAATGTTACTTTGATTAATGGAAATGAAATTTAATCTTAATTTATTGTCACTTTAGTTCTATGATGTCTTTGAACAATCTATCACTTCTCGCGCCCCGATGTTTCCGCCATCGGTTGGGGTGTGACATTCAACTTCATAGAAACTCCTATCCACATAGATAACAAGAGTGCCATTTCCATCATAGAGAATCCAGTGAAGCTCTCAAAGACCAAGCATATTGACATCAGGTACCATTTCATCCGAGATATTCATGAGAGCATCTCATAAAATTAGTTAAGGTTGATTCAAATGAACAATATGCTAACTTGTTCACAAAGACATTTGATGAACAAAGATTCAAATATTTAATTACAGCTATTGGGATGATCAACCTTAACTAGATCTCTTTTGAAAACCTTTTTAAATATGCAATGGCCTTCTTTTTTGTCTAACAATTACGATCTAAGCCCTGTTACAGAAATTTTCTTCAAGATTTTCTAAGTACAAAATCTTCCGAAGAGAATTTTACCTACGGAAAAAGATTCTCTCAGTTTTCCACAGGTAAATTACTCTAAGTGTTTCTTCTTCCGAAGAAGCTTTTTACTTCTGTTCTTGAAAACAATCTTACTCTCGGAAGCAAATTTGTCTTAAACTATATTTGCATTCGGAAGTAAATTTGCTTTGAAAGAAACACTTAAAGAGAAACACAAGTGTTACCCTTCGGAAGACATGTAACCTTCGGAAGAAACTTAACTGTAACGGAAATCTTTTGGGTCCCACTCTGTAAAAAGCTAAAAGATTTGTTAGTAAATGATGTTGGGATATTATAAGGCTGGTGCAACCAAAACCACTTCACATAGTCATTTTGATGCTACATTCAAGGGCTTTCGAAGCTAAGTATTAGATCTTCCGAGAGTCTGAAGAACAACAGCTGAAAGCAACAGCTGAAGTCAACAGCTGAAGACAACAGCTGAAGTCACAGCTGAAGACAACAGCTGAAGTCAACAGCTGAAGGCAACAGCTGAAGTCAACAGCTGAAGACAACAGCTGAAGTCAACAGCTGAAGACAATAACTGAAGCCAACAGCTGAAGACTATCTTCCATAGACAAAGTCTGAAAGCTTCCGAAGACAAAGTCTGATGAAAGAGCTGAAGACAAAGTCTGAAGACTTCCGAAGACAAAATCTGATGAAAGAGCTGAAGACAAAGTCTGAAAGCTTCTGAAGACAAAGTCTGATGAAAGAGCTGAAGACAAAGTCTGAAAGCTTCCGAAGACAAAGTCTGATGAAAGAGCTGAAGAAAAAGTCTGAAAGCTTCCGAAGACAAAGTCTGAAGAGGAGCTGAAGACAAAGTCTGAAGACTTCCGAAGACAAAGTCTGAAGAAAGAGCTGAAGACAAAGTCTGCTTTCGAAGACAAAGAAGACTCCAAGCCTCGGAAGAAGCAGTCTTCCGAAGTATAAATGGCTTCGGAAGAAGTTATTCTTCCGAAGAAGTTATCCTTCGAAAGACACTGCTATGTCCAGTAGACATAAGTATGGTCTCTGACAGTCCGCTGCAGACCTCTGATACAGCATGGCTTCTTCCTAAAGAACCATGTTGTTGACCATACTTTATTCTACTGTATACCTTTTAATAATAGTACATGTTACCAACTTTAGTTGGTGACAAAAGGTAAGTCAGGGACATGTCCTGACTACCAACTCTTAGGCAAAATGTCTAAGATACCTCACCTATAGTCTTGTAGTATAGATGTTTGGTTAGAGGTTTCCAGCCGGTATCAAAGTATATCCGGCTGTAGGTAGTATTATATATATCTTCTCCTTGTAACTCATTAGGTAAGTGATTTAAGTAAAAAGAGTCCTGTAATCCTTTAAGTTGAGAAGCAATATATAAAAGTACCTTGAAAATTTACATCCTGTGTTTATTTACTGCTTGTTACTTGTTATATTGTGATCAACTCTTATAGACTCTTACTGAGTGTTGTTCAAAGTGAGTTTGAGAAAAAAACCACTTGTTGAGTGACCATAATCGATCCTGCAATTGGTATCAGAGCTTTCAGGCTCTTGATTGTGAGATCTTACCATCCAAATCAACCTGTTTTTCACTCCTCACTACAAACCACTCACTCAAATGGCCACTCTCTCTAAGGCAGATATGGAAACCGGTACCATGACCAAGTCCCCACTGATCACCCCTGAAGACTTTGACACATTGTTCACTAGAATGGAAGGCTTCATCAAGTGTCAAGACACAAGGATGTGGGACTCCATTGTCAATGGTCCTTTCATACCAAGCACTACTTCTGCTACTGGTAATCGCATCATTCCAAAGATGTTGATGATTACTCAGAAGAAGATAGGAAGAGAATAGAGCTATATCAAAGGGCTATGACTTCTCTCCAAACTGCTCTCCCCAACTCCATCTACAGTGGCTTCAAGAAGTGCAAGACTGCCAAAGATTTATGGGATGCATTGAAGCTGATGTATGAAGGATCCAAGGAAACCAAAGAGAAGAAGAAAGATCTCTTGAAGCAGCAGTTTGAGAACTTTACTTTAAAGGTTGGTGAGACCTTGACTCAACAATACTTCAGGTATGTTGAGATAGTAGATACTCTGGTGGATATTGGAGTACCTCTTGAGAACAGAGACATAGTTAGGAAGTTCATGTCTTCTCTTCCTAAACTATGGACACACTATTGTGTTGTGATCAAGAGAACTTCGGACCCTAAGACTTTTTCTCTCACAGAGTTGTATGGTATCCTAAGTGCATTCCAGATGGAGATGAACATGCAGAACTCCTCTGGTAACTACATGAACCAACTGAGTTCAGCCCTTCATGTGGTTGAAAGGGAAATCACAGAACCACAACATCAGTTGCTGTGTTACCCTGACAACTCAAATAGTGGACCCTACAATACTCTACCTGAGACACCAAAGTCTCAAAAGGTTCAACACAACTCCTTTCAGGATAGTTGTGCCTTTGTCTCTGGAATTAGACACTCTGGTGATTTTCAATATTGCTTTGATGATCTTGAGTGCTTCAATCCAGATGATGTGGAGTATGTGGACATTTTCCAATAGATGGCTCTTTTAACTTACAGAGCGAAGAAGTTCTTTAAGAGAACTGGAAGGCAATTCCTTCAAAACCCAGTCAACACAGTTTGGGTTTGACAAAAGCAAGGCAAAGTGTTACAACTGCAACCAACTTGGTCACTTTGCTAGGGAATGCAAGGCTCCCAAGAACAACCCGGGAACCCCATAGGCCTCCATACATCCCACTGCTTCAAAGCATGAAGAGAAGTCAACTAAACAGCTGCTGTAGCTTAAGAAGTTGACTGGAGCTTCATGGTACAGGATGTGACTCCTGCTCAAGCACTCATGGCCGGAACAGATGATGATCAGGTATATGAACATCTTTGTACTGCTGCCTGTATTGCTAAAGTTAAACTCTATAAGGATTATATTTCGGAAATCAAATCTGAGGTTGAGTCTTTAAATGTGTTAAAATCTGATTTTAAGAGAGCTGAATCTGACTATCAAAAGAAAATTGAAGAGTTAGAGAAAACTGTGTCTCTTTTAATACATGAAAAGACCAATTATAAGACTCAAATTAAAGATCTGATATCCAAACTGTCTGAAGTTCAAGCCCAGTTGGTCACTGCTGAGGCACAGGCCAGGAAGCAAGCTATTGCTGAGCAAAACTTCCAAACTATTCTTGCATCATCCTCTCATTCCAAAATGTTTTATCAAAACAAAGAAGGGTTGGGAACCAATGAAATAGCTCCACCACACTCTTATGAGTCTATTAGACTACCTAGATGTGGTACTGAAGAGCAAGAGGTTCCAACTACTGGCCTTTCTCCATTGGATCTAGAGGAAGAGGCAAAAATAGTGGCCACCACAGGGGAGAAACAGGAAGATACACTCATCTCCACCTGTGAAGACCAAATCCTAACCACCAAGGCAAGAAGAAGGAGAGCTAAAGCTGCTAGAAGGACTGCCAAGAAGGTTGCAGAGTCCAAGCTTAAGATTGACCCAAAGCAAAAGGGTGTCTTCATTTCTGCCAGATTCCAAATGGTAGGTACTTCTGATCAGGAAAGGAGTGTAGTACCAGTACTCCTGTCCTACCAAAGGATCAGAAGTTGAAAGGGAAAGTTGCTGATGAAGAGAAGAAATCCAAGAAACAACAACCTGCAAATTCCTAGAAGGCTAACATCATGCATAATGTGTGGTCTGCACAACCATATGGCTAAAGATTGTTACTATAATCCAGCAAGCACACATTATGCAAATAATGTTAGAAGAGAAGGAGTCAGGGAAGTTTCTCATTTGGACCATCTCAAATGGTCCAAGTAATGAAGAAGGGAAAGTTGGTCTCGGAAGCCAAGTTGCTTTCGGAAGAAAGTACCTCTTCCGAAGGGAAAATGGCTTCGGAAGCCAAAGCTTTTAAAGTTCGGAAGAACAAGAAAGCTCACTTGAAACCATCCCAGAAGAAGACTACTTCGGAAGAAAAGATGGTGAAGGCTTCTTCCAAAAAGAAAGAAGCTTCGAAAGAAGACCATGCTGCAAAAGCTTCAACAAGCTCATCCTCAAAGATCAACCAAGGGATGGATTGGAAGATCAAGGAAGATACTGCAGCCCAAACCTCTTCTTCAACGACCTCTGTTGAACCCAATGCATATCTTTTGGTTCAATTATGTCATTATATTTAGAAGAGCCCGAGACCAGCAAGGCTTGGGCTTCCAAACAAAACTAACCATCTCATCTTATGTGCAGGGACATCCATTTGACAAGAACAACAATGTCTGTATTGTAGATAGTGGATGCTCCAGGCACATGACAGGGAACAGATCTCTCCTTCAACAATTCCAGAACTATGATGGAGGGCCTGTCCAATTTGGAGGTGAGGCCGGAGGATATATTTCTAGCAGAGGAAGTATATCCAATGGCAGAATAAACATTGACAAAGTTCACTTTGTCAAACAGCTTGAACACAATCTGCTAAGTGTTTCTCAATTCTGTGACCAAAAGCATCAAATGCTTTTCACAGAACATGAGTGCATTATCCTCAAACCAGGGATGACAATTCCTCCGGAATGGGTGCTTCTTAGATCTCCCAGGAAAGGGGATATGTACAAGCTGGATATGAACAATGCTTCTCCTATGGGTGAAGTATCATGCTTTCTTTCCAACGCTGATAGTGATGAGTCAACACTATAGCATAAATGCATGTGTCATGTGAATTTTAAAACAATGAATAATTTGGCTAAAAATAACTTGGTACATGGTTTGCCTAAAAATGAATTTTTCTGCAAAGATAACCGTGTTGCATGCCTGAAAGGGAAACAACACATGTCATCTCATAAATTCAAATGTGTCAACTCCATCACTACTCTATTACACTTATTGCACGTGGATCTCTTTGGTCCCACAAGTATAATGAGTATTGGAAGGAAATCATACTGCCTTGTGATTGTTGATGATTTTACAAGATTTACATGGGTATTCTTTTTAAGAAGTAAAGATGAAACTGCTGAAACGTTAAAATCTTTTATTCTTAAAATGGAAAATCAAATTGATCACAAGGTTAAGATCATTAGAAGTGATCAAGGGACTGAGTTTAAGAACTTTGTTCTTGACTCATTCTGTGACTCAAAAGGGATTGCCAGACAATATAGTGCTCCTAGAACTCCTCAACAAAACGGTGTTGCTGAGAGGAGGAATAGGACACTTATTGAGGCAGCTCAGACCATGTTAGCTGATTCAAAGCTACCTCTAACATTCTGGGCAGAGGCAGTCAGCACTGCATGCTATGTGCAGAACAAGGTTCTTATAGTTAAGCCCCATGGAAAAACCCCTTATGAGTTATGGAACAAGAGGCCACCGTTCATTGGCTTTCTAAGGTCCTTTGGCTGCAGGTGTACCATACTTAACACAAAGGACAACTTAGCAAAGTTTGTTGAGAAGTCAAATGATGCTATCTTTGTTGGATACTCTTCTAGCTCCAAAGCTTATAGAGTATACAACGTCAAGAATCAACAATTTGAGGAGTCATCCAATATAGTTGTTAATGAGCACACTCCTTGTGTTAGGGGGAATGGACCTGATTATATCTTTGATTTAGAATTGTTTCCAAACTATTCTAACCATCTTGTGAGAATGTTTCAGCTGGAACAGGTGCTCAAGGTGATGCTAATGCTGATGCAGATCAACTATTTGAGCTTCCCAGACCTCTTCCAAATTCTCCAAGAGCTGAAAGGCAACAAGCTTCAACCATTCACAGATCTGACAGTGTAACTATCTCCAGAAATGATGAAGCTTCAACAAGTGAATCACTTGATCAAACTCAAAGTTCTTCAGGTGATCCATTACAACACCAGGTTGAAGGAAGTAGTATTCTGAAAGAACAGGAAACTGTTAATACTACTTCACGACCAACCATTGATGATGTTTCTCAATCATTCAATCAGTCCTCATTGAATGACTTTGAAACAGCAGTTGGACTGAGTGATTCAGTTCCTGATCAGAATATGTCCAATCTGGACTTATCTCTGCAACTGGAAGTGATTCCTCGTCTTAGGATTCCCAACACTTATCCAACTGAGAACATCATAGGGAATGTTTTCGAGGGTGTGAGAACAAGAGGGCAAACTCTTCATGGGAATGTCTGCTTGTACTCAAGCTTCTTGTCTCAGATGGAACCCAAGAAGGTGGAAGATGCCTTAAAGGATAGTAGTTGGGTTGAATAGATGCAGGAGGAGCTGCTTCAATTCAGAAGACAAAAGGTCTGGAATCTATGCTGTTGATACACATGTTCCCAGTTCTAGTCTAGTGAGCTTAAATGTAATAGAACTTCTTCTTGTAACACATATGTAATGTTGATCAATATAATGAGAATCTCTTCTATATATGTTTGTTGGTTGTGTAATGTTATATCTATTAATATTATTTATTGTTACACGCATATATGACCATGTTATATAGGTTTACAGTTGTTAGACATAGCTCTGAATCATTAAAGGTTCAAGAATGTGTTTAACTAAGTATCCTGATTCAGTCGCACGACTGGACCATGCGAATGGGCCAATCGAACGACTGAACCAGGTGATTGAGTAAATCGCACGGTTGAGTCATAAGACTGATTCAATCGTACGAATGAACCAATCGTATGACTCAGTCGCATGACTGAGCCAGTCGTAAGGCTCAGTCGTACGAATGAGAGCTGTAACCTATAAATACCACTTAATTCGTGGAAAAACAAGACACTTCGAATACTTGAAACCCTAGTCGACCCAGAGCGTCCTGTTCGTCCATTCCAAGTTCATAAAACGTTTCAGATCATTCCTAGTTCGTTCTTAACGTTTTCTAATCGTTAGGTTTGATCTTGTTAATGTTTTCCCTGATTGGATCACCAATCAAATAGGATTCCGCACTATTTGATTTGGCTTCACGTTTGAATCAGTTAGTACTCCGTCCGTACACGGTCCTAACAAGTGGTATCAGAGCCCCCTTATTCCGGATTTTCAACGCGCTAACCTCTACACCAAACCGTTTGATAAACCTAGATTTTTCTATCTGTTAGAGGTCAACGGTGTTAAAAAGAAAAGTGACGTTATCTCAGAAGAAACAGATGCATAGTCCGACACTAGTTCTGTTGTCTATTTGTTCTTTCTATTTTTTTTAATTTTTTTAATTTCCTTGTCTTATAAAAATCCAAAAACACAAAAAGGTTTTCTGTTTTAGAATTTTAGGGGGAGATTAGGTTAAATTCAGTATTTTCAGTATTTATTTACTCAAAAAAAAAGGGGAAGGGCGGATAATCTAAAAGGCAAAAACAAAATAGACAAGACTGTAATTCTACACAATGGAAAGTGATAGTATACAGGTGTCTAGTTACTTGTAACACCAAAAAGATTTTGCATTTTTAGAATTTTTAGATTTATCAAATCACAGGAATTTGTAAGTCAGAGGACTCTAAGTCTAACAAAATTGGGAAAATGATAGTACGCTTGTGTGTTACTGTAATTGCACGGAGAAAATTGATCTAGGGAGGTGCTAGTTCACTATACGATGTGTCGGTAGATTCAACACAATAGACAAGTAGACGTCATTGGTGAACTTAATCTAAACTAAACGGTTCAATCAACTGTTGGCTCCCATCTTATCACTGGTTAACACAATCAGCTATTTCCAATAAGGGATAACGAGCAAATAAACGCCACCAAAAGGTGTGCGTATGACCACAAAAAAGAGCAAAGCATAAAAAAATTGAATACAAGCGCAATCAAGCTGATAACTTAAGTTGTTGGTGCATTATGTGCAAAAGAAATTAAGAAATGCTCTAACAAGGAGATACGTTGTGTACCTCTCTGCTATGCGATGGCATTGACCTGAGGATAAGCATAACTTACATATTCTAGAACTCATTGTTGTTTGCCGCCTCTCTGCTGTGCGATGGCACTGACCTGAGGCTTGGCTTCTCTTTGAAAGGTCTAAGAATAGTCTCTTCTTGTAAAAATACCTAAAGACCGCTCAAAAGTCCTCTAAGGAATGTTGATTACCATATAAGCTTGGGATCCACAAATGTTGTTTGAAATAATATAACTTAATTCATCACCAATACGGATCAAAAGTCTGTGTATGGATTTAAGTGGACAAGTATACTGAAAACTGTTGTGAAAGCACCGACTGAAGTTGACAATCAAAGTGTGTTACGTATCACATCAAGCATGATTCCCAGTTAGAACTTAGAAGTATAAGATGAGTGA
Source organism: Flaveria linearis (assembly GCA_024085815.1). Classification (NCBI taxonomy): domain Eukaryota; kingdom Viridiplantae; phylum Streptophyta; class Magnoliopsida; order Asterales; family Asteraceae; genus Flaveria; species Flaveria linearis. The sequence goes on along the minus strand of CM044014.1, from coordinate 63,473,778 downwards.
TAAACTGTGATATGTAAATATGTTAGTTTTCCTTTCGATAAATATGAAAGGTTCAAAGTAATTTAGTTTATGCCTGTATGATTCCATTGAATCGGTCTTGAAAATGATGTTAATGCTAATAGGATTATCTACCCAACCCTAACAAAATCACAAAAATATTTTCATTCTGTTACTTAGATTAGTGTTTTACTTTAGTTGTTAAGTGTGTCTGCGTCGGACTATGCTATGCTATTAATTGTTGAAAACGTCACAAACTGAACTTAACGTTTAATCAATAATAACTTGTTTCTGAAAGGTTAAAAGGATCACGTCTGAGGTGATCAGGTGGATAAATGGATCACGTCTAAGGTGATTGGGTGGATAAATGGGTCACGTCTGAGGTGATCAGGTGGTTAAATGGATCACGTCTGAGGTGATCGGGTGGATAAATGGGTCACGTCTGAGGTGATCAGGTGGATAAATGGATCACATCTGAGGTGATCAAACCGTTTGTTTTAAAATGGTCATGTCTGAGATGGTTAAAATGTCACAAGTATGGCTATTTGCACGACTGATCCAGTCATCCGATTGGAACATACGATTGAGTCAAGTCGTTCGAATGGACAGTGCGAATGAATCCAATCGCACGATCGGAGGTGACCGACTGTGACAGTCGTTTTGATGAACTCAATCGCCCGATTGGAGATGAACGATTGGGTAAATAGCATGACTGAGACTCAGTCGCTCGACTCACTCATGCGACTAGGTTCAGTCGCGCGACTGACCCTATGCGACTAGGCTCAGTCGCCCGACTGAGATTTGCCCTAGTATAAATACAGGGCGAATCGACATCAGTCGATCATTCACCCAAATCCCCCTTATTCGCACGACCTAGACGAACTGCTGCCAAATTTTGTTTGATTCATATCTTCATCTATTTGTGTGTTTTAACGTTCAAGTGTTCTTATACGGGTAATGTGCGAGTTGGTTCATCAATAACACCAATCAATGACGTCTTAAATCTCTCAAATTTCAACCAAACAGTACCCGAGAACATAATGAACAAATAGACTGTCCAAACTAAGCTAAAAGTTCAAACAAATCTTAAAATATGCTTAATCGGTCGTTTCTGAAAGTAATGAGCCTAAGTTCGACGTTTAACATCAAGTAAAGCTCAAAACAAGAATTTTAATGAACAAACTGTCGAGTAGGCGACTGGACACACTGATGAACTTCAATCGCCCGACTGAGAAGACGACTAGTCTCAGTCGCACGACTGAGATGGACGAATGGTTCAGTCGCACGACTAAGTCCATTCGGTTGACTTAGTCGCACGTATGAACTCATTCGCACGCATAAAGCTCAGTCGTCCTACTCAGTCGCACAACTAAGTTCATTCGTGTGCTCAGTCGCACGACTAAACCAAAGTACAAAGTTCATTGACTTTAATTTGCTATCTTCTACAGGCACTAACGTTTTACTTACATTGTGTTACAGATGGAAAGTCGCTGGGTAATGAGCACAAAGCACAACATCTGTGCTCATGTGGATTGACATCCAGGAACGCAGCAGAGTTCTCTGGCATTATCACATTTTTGAGGAGATCGAGGATATTCCGAGCGATCTCTGCACAATGTACACCATACAGGTCGATACAGCAGTCGTTTTTAGGAAAACGTTGTGGTCGACAGATCCAGGGAGCCTTATACTATTAGAAGCTCTATCTTTGGACAAGATATCGAGCTATCTGAGGAAGATATACGGACAATACTGGAGCTTGGGGACGATGCAGAATACCCAACTAGACTGCATCCCCTTACTGTCCGAGGTTGTTTTATGAGGGCAAAGTACTCGGGGGACATCAACTCGGGTATGCTTAACAAAAGCAACTTTTGCCCCTAATTCAAGTACCTTGCCCATGTGCTTCTACAGTGTATAGCCTCAAGGAAGGGCGGGTTTGATTAGCTATCAGACCAAATGCAGAATGCATTCGCTGCTCTGGTACTGAACTTCCCGTTCAGCTTCTCTAGGATGATCTTCACCTATTTGGTGGAGAACATCGAAGCAAAAGGGAAAGAGAGCTTCTGTATGTACCCGAGGTTCATCCAGATGATTATAGACCAGAAGCTCCCCAGCTCCCGAAAGCTCAAGATGATGCTGTCATCCTGGAGATCATGGACGACACTACATTGGGAAGGATGAAAGTATACCAGGGCAAGTAGGTCAAGCCCTTGGTGAGGAGATTGTTTGGGCATCTGGCCCGTGAGGATTACGTGGCGCCATCTAGGAGAAAGTGGCGTCATGATGAAAGTGACTCGGATGCTGAGCAGATTGCTCTTCCCTCCGATGACTCCGACGACGATGATCACGGTACTGATCAGGGAGGAGATGGTCAGGGAGGACCTGAACCAACTCCAATACACCCTGATTTCCATATGCAGGAGGAGGAGGAATCTGATGAAGTGCCACTTACCCGGACAGTGGGCAGTCGGGAAGTGGCAACTGAGCAGGGATTACGGGCTGTTGGCGGACGCCCAGGAGAGTCTGGGAGCTCTTCAGTCGATCCATCTTACACCCCAGCCTCTCCCAGCAACCGAGGGGGAGCATCGGTGTCCAGAGGGACACGGAGGAAACGCATGGCTCAGCCTCATGGGTTGAAGCCGAAACGTAGGAGGATTACTCTCATTACTACCTCCCTGCTACCACCACCACACCAATTACCATTACACCACCCACTACAACTACCACCACCACACCCACTACCACTACACCACCCACTACCACTACCCACCACAGCCAACACCACTCCACCACCCAACCACCCACTAGCTCAACACCACCCACTACCACAACACCACCCACCATTACCATCCCACCTTTCACAACCACAACCCATACACCTCCACCGATATTCACTGCCGCCACTACTACCACCACCCATCACCCAGCAGGACCCTCATCTTTTACCTTCTTTCCATCTGCATCTCCTCTACCTCAAAGTGGGGTAGAGGAACAGCTCTCAGCACTAAATCGTATGGTGCTGAGACTGCTAGCAGCCGATGACGAGATACTGCTCAGATTCGCCAGTTAGTAGATATTACTGCTGCACAATCTTAGCAGATATCTCAGCAGGCCCGACTGATTGAGAAGCAGGCACAGCAGATTGCTGCTCAGAGATCCGACATGTCCCAACTCCAGGAGCAAAATGTCATATCTTCAAAGAAGATTGAGGAGTTGGAAGAGGCCAAGAAGACCATCATGCTCAAGCTGAAGGGCACTAAGGATGAGCCACTGAAAATAAAGGAAGGTGATGGTGATGATGGTGATGATGATGGTGATGATGATGATGACGAGGATGAGGATGAAGACGACGAGGATAATGATGATGATGATGATATGGATGGTGACGGTGAGTCTCACGACAGGGAAGGTGATGACGAAGATGGAGATGCATCTACTTCTCCCTCTGATCCTGCGCAAGAACAAAGAACTAAAAGAAAACAATATCAGAGGGCCTCTTCTTCTGCTCCATCAACCTCCCACTCTACTGAAGAGCCAGCTCAGATTCAAGGCAAAGCTCAGGATTAAATGTTTATTCATTATTTGAACTTCGTACTTGAACACTTGTATTAAATTTTGTGCTTTATAATAAAATCAAGAGGTTAAATCACATCATTTATGTGCGTAATGTATACTTACTTGTATTGTAATTGGTTGTTAAACAGGTTCAGCTAAACTAGTAGATGAAGACGATGTAGTGCCCTTCCGTCACATTGATTCTAAATTGACGATGATCCTCGATCTACAAGGGATCGTTCAACGATCAGTCAGCTACACTGCTGAGGAGGGGGAGATTATTCATGACTTAACAGATGAACAGATTGCAGAACTGTTTAGTCTGAATCCGGACGAGCTGGTAAAAGATGCCCCAGAAGTCGACATAGTCAGTGACGATGAATTACAAGACGTTGATGACGTGGAAATTAAGGATGTGACCGCTGATCACTACCCTCAGTATACTAACGCCGAAGGCGAAGTTCTCCCAGATCTGGGGGAAACATTTGACAGCAACATCTTCGATAAGGTAGAAGAAATGACTGCTGCGAAAGCAGCTACAGCAGAAGCTCCTCAGGCAATTGATGCTGATCTAGCAGTCAAAAAGGCTGAATGGATAGCCTGCCTGGAGGAGATGAAGAAACAGCGTGTGCGAAACAAGTCAAATGCCTACACCAAGCTTTACAAGATAAAGAAGCATCAGAAGGTGTCTGGCAAAATTATCAGCTGGGCATACCTTAAGGATCTCAAGGTGTATGCTATCAAGAGGGAGAAGGGAATTGAGTATTTTAGATTCCCACACGGTCTGAAAACTCTCCCTGGATTTGAGCTTAATCGTCTAGCCAACTTGAGCCTCCTGTATGCTATTCCAGGTAAGATGTTAGGATGGTTTGAGTAGGCACTGAAGAAAGAGTATCATACGAGGTGGGTAAACTTTAAACCTCAACAGCCCAGGAGGTTGATTCACAAGACAGAGGTTGATCCCACCTCAGGAAGACCAAAGGTGGTCTTGCGATGGCACCCTCCACGCACAATGTCGCGTATTCCATTGAGGGAAATGCCACAGGATTTTGCACCCCGTTTTAAATGGTGGTACTATGACTGGCGCACTGGTGAGGCCGTCATAGTTTTGGAGAAATACGGGAAGGTTGAGACAGTTAGGGTATTTGACCCTATGTGGCTAACTAACTTGTCTGCTTCAGATGTATACATCTTGTACAAGTGGCCACTGTTTTTTGACACTCAAGATATCGAGCAAGCACTTCAGTTCCAACACGTCATACGTTTATGCTTTGCACTCGATATTCACTCTGGGGTTCTAGAGAAGATAGGAAGAAGAGATTTGAAGAATTCAAGAAAGAAGTCAATGTCTAGATAGAACTAGGTCCAAGGGGGAGTTTGTTGATACACATGTTCCCAGTTCTAGTCTAGTGAGCTTAAATGTAATAGAACTTCTTCTTGTAACACATATGTAATGTTGATCAATATAATGAGAATCTCTTCTATATGTTTGTTGGTTGTGTAATGTTATATCTATTAATATTATTTATTATTACACGCATATATGACCATGTTATATAGGTTTACAGTTGTTATACATAGCTCTGAATCATTAAAGGTTCAAGAATGTGTTTAACTAAGTATCCTGATTCAGTCGCACGACTAGACCATGCGAATGGGCCAGTCGAACGACTGAACCAGGTGATTGAGTAAATCGCACGGTTGAGTCATAAGACTGATTCAATCGTACGAATGAACCAATCGTATGACTCAGTCGCACGACTGAGCCAGTCGCAAGGCTCAGTCGTACGAATGAGAGCTGTAACCTATAAATACCATGTAATTCATGGAAAAAACAAGACACTTCGAATACTTGAAACCCTAGTCGACCCAGAGCGTCCTGTTCGTCCATTCCAAGTTCATAAAACGTTTCAGATCATTCCTAGTTCGTTCTTAACGTTTTCTAATCGTTAGTTTGATCTTGTTAACGTTTTCCCTGATTGGATCACCAATCAAATAGGATTCTGCACTATTTGATTTGGCTTCACGTTTGAATCAGTTAGTACTCCGTCCGTACACGGTCCTAACATATGCTCACTACCATCTGGTCAAGTACCCATAGGCACTAAATGGGTGTTCAGAAACAAGAAAGATGATAGAGGCTTGATTATCAAGAACAAGGCAAGATTAGTAGTTCAAGGATACACCCAAGAGGAGGGAATCGATTATACTGATGTCTTAGCACCTGTTGCAAGACTTGAGGCAGTTAGGATCTTCCTTGCTTATGCTGCATCCAAGAACTTCACAGTCTACCAACTTGATGTCAAGTGTGCATTTCTATATGGGGATATAGATAGGGAAATCTATGTATGTCAACCTCCAGGATTTGAAGACCCACAGCACCCCAACTATGTGTGCAAACTGGATAAAGCTCTATATGGGCTGCACCAAGCACCTAGGCTGTGGTATGAGACCTTGTCTCAGTTTCTCCTGAAGAATGGATACACCAGAGGTACTATTGACAAGACTCTATTCATTAGGAAGTCTGGAGAAGACATTTTGCTTGTACAAGTCTATGTTGATGACATCATATTTGGTTCCTCAAATGACCAAATGTGTAAAGACTTTGAGAGCATTATGAAGCAGAAATTTGAGATGAGTTCCATGGGAAAAATGGACTTTTCCTCGGAATTCAGGTGAAACAGATGAAGGAAGGGTTCTTCATAAATCAATCTAAGTATGTCTGAGACATCTTAGATAGATTTGAAATGAAGGACTACAAACCAGCCAAGACACCCACACCCAGAAACCATAATCTTTGCCTTGACCTTGAGGGGGAGGATACTGATCAACATCAGTATAGAGCAATCATTGGTTCTCTGATGTATCTCACTGCTAGTAGACCAGATATCATGTTTGCCACATGCATTTATGCAAGATATCAGGCTGCTCCTAAGGTGTCTCACCTGGCTACTGTTAAGAGAATCCTCAGATACCTCAAAGGAGCACCTAAACTAGGTCTCTGGTATCCAAGAAATAGTGATTTCAATCTCTATGGATACTCTGACAGTGATTATGGTGGCTACAACATTGACAAGAAATCAACATCAGGAGGATGTTATTTCTTGGTGGAAGGATTATCTTATGGCAATACAAGAAACAATCATGTGTCTCTACATCAACTGCTGAAGCTGAATACATTACTGCTGCTAGCTGTTGTGCTCAACCGCTATGGATTCAAAATCAGATGTTAGACTATGGATTCAACTTCATGACTACTTCTATCCATATTGACAACAACAGTGCTATCTCCATTACTGAGAATCCGGTGAAGCACTCAAAGACAAAGCACATTGATCTCAGGTATCATTTCATTAGAGATATTCATGAGAAGAATTTGATCAAGTTAATCAAAGTTGACTCAAATGAACAATATGCTGATTTGTTCACAAGGCATTTGATGAACAAAGATTTAAGTATCTCATATCAGCTATTGGGATGATAAACATTGATTAACTACCTCTTTTGAAAAACTTTTTAATGTGTAATGTCTTATGTCAATACAATTTTAAGCCCTGTTACAAAAGATCTTTGAATTATTCTAAGTGTAAATTCCTTCCGAGAGGAATTAACTCTCGGAAGATATTCTTAAATACCTTCCGAAGCCAAATTCCTCAATGGAAATTTTCTTCTCGGAAGAGTTTTTAGTCTCGGAAGAAGCGATTGATTTTACATCAGATCTATTTCCGAAGCTTATATAACTCTCCATTCGGAAAAGACAATTTTTACCTTCGGAAAGCAATGCCTTGCTTCGGAAGAGAGAATTGCCTTCGGAAGAAAATTACCTTCGAAAATGTTTTACATTCGGAAATAGAGATTTTTACTATGTAACGGATATCTTTTGGGCCCCACTCTGTAAAAGGTAAAGATTTTGCTTATGATGGTCAGATTATTTAAAATTATCCCTTGCCGCCACTGTCATTTCTCAGCCGTAAACCACCATACCACCCACAGTTACCCAAACAGTTACCCTATTACCACCACTACCACAATTCATCCCCTTTAAATAATCCAGACTGATCAAATTCATTTTCTTTTACCAAATTACTGCCCTAACTATTCCCTTCACTGTCAAACCTGCAATTTCACCCAAATTCAAGCTTACTTTTTCTGCAATGGCATTAAACCCTCAGCACAACCAAGTCGCATTACTTGATTCGTCAAGAGATGCCGACTTCACCCAAATCATCACCTTTCTTACTGAATCCACCTACCTCACGGCGCTAAATGTTAACCCCACCGTCTACTCCAACCAAATGACCGAATTCTGGAGTAACGGTCAAGCTGAAGTCCTGAATGGGGTTCGCGTCCTGAGAACCGCATTTGTGGCCAGGAGTTGATCATCAGTGAACAACTCATTAGGGAGCATCTCGAGCTTCATGATGATGGAGCTCCCACTGAGTTCCCCAAAGAAGACTTGGAAGACACCTACATCCTAATGGGATATGGTGGGGATGTAAGCAGGTCAACCGTCTACAAGTTCAACTTCTCATACCATTGGAAGTTCCTGCTGCATATTGTCCTGCACTGCTTATCCAACAAGTCAGGGGGATGGGATCAAATCCCATATGAACTAGGATGCCTAGTTCACGGATTGGTGAGAGGTCTGTGCTTCAACTACTCCCGATTTGTGTTGACCAACCTAATTGGCAATCTAAGAAGGGATACATTCTTCATGTATCCCCGATACATTCAACACATTATTACTGTGAGTTGGAACCGAGCAAGCTTGTCTATGCAGCTGCTCTTTCAGTTCCCCAAGTGCGGCCTGCCATCTTCAAGACATTGAAGAAGGTGTCCATCAACTTTACTGGACGGTACACTCCTTTACCTCCAGAGATGATTGAGCGCATAGCTCCTGGTGACATCCCTGTTAACCCCATAGGTGATGAACCCACACCAGCAACCTCCACCACAATGCCAACAACACCTTCTCCACCCATCAAAATTACATACCAGAGACACCCCAAACGAACCCTTGTTCAATCTACTCTGATTGAACAAGCTCCTCCAGTTCAAACCAAAAGGCTAGAGTGGAAACATGGGCTCCCACTCAGTCCGAGGTCACACCATCCTTCACCATTGACCTCAATATGGGTTTTGAGCCTCCTCAGTCTCAAACCCAAGAGCCCGAACCCCAAGCCTTTAGCCCACAGGGTGAGTCTCTACACTCCCCTGTGCAGCCTTCAAAGGACAGCCCCACCATAGGCTCAATGCCTGTAGACATTGATCTATGTCCCGGGTCAGTAGGTTTAACCTCCTTATCTTTCACTGACCTTTTACTCCGCACTGATGAAGAGATTACATCTCTCCATGGCCATGAAGTTGATCTACAACACCCTCTGAAAGATCAACAGAGCCAAGAGAGATCCCTTATCTCTATCCCCCATCAGCAACCAACTACTGAGGTGAGTCCTACTGATGTGGAGGGGACTCAGTAGGCTCAGCTGCCACTACTCAGAGTATCTCATTGAGCTCTCAGGACAGTGGTAACATCCATAGGACTGAGTCTACGACAACTTTGCCCATTGACATCTCTGAAGAGATGACTTTGAGCAAAGGTATCCAGGGTGCCAAGAAGCCACATCTGGTGGTGAGAATGAGCATACTAGGTATGTTATCTCATCTCCCCGTGATTCTTCTCATGAAGATGAGGAAGTATGAAACTCACACTTCAGTACTTGCTTTCTAAGATCTCCAACCTGGAATCACAGGTGAGGATCTTAGAAACAAAGACAGCCACTCAGCAACTTGAGATTAACAATCTCAAGGCTAAACTAGCTGAGAAATAGACGGAGAGGTCTGTTAGGCATGTACCTGTTCAGGTCTTACTGACTTCTTCCTCTAGCTCATCTAGCTCTCAAGATGATGCTACCAAAAAGGGGAGAAAGATCAAAGACAAACATCCCAGGAACCACAGACCCAGTCCTTTACTTCCCAACTCATCACACTCCTGAGTCATCTCAATCAACTTTGAAGATTGACTCACAGATGCTTCATGATCTCTACAGACTTTTCACAAAGTTTGTATTGAGATCCTCCTTAGAACAGCCCAGCCCTGACACAACATTTATATATTTTGGGGCTGAGGAGCTTCAAAGACTGACTGCACCTTCTACCACTGTGGAAGAAGTTGGTCAACCTAAGGTCCACATGGAACCTAAGATTAACTTCGAAGGGGAAATGGGGACTGATGCCCAGCAACTAAAACAGTTGGGACAGAACTTACATCAGCCTCCTCTTCCGAAGCTCAGGCTGAAACTTCCGAAGCTGACATTGAAGCCTCGGAAGAACATGACAAGTCTTCCGAAGCAGAGATGGAAGCTGCGGAAGGTTTGTTCTAAATGTCCGAGGAACTGACCATCACAGATGTTATTGCTGAAATAGCATCTGAGGTGAGCAGGGAGGACATCTCTGATATACCTCCATCCCAAACACAGCTGAACCTCTCTCTCAATCTGAACCCTCTATCCAAGAACCACCACAGCCAAGTTCTGCCAAAGACAAAGGCAAAAGGAAATTGACAGCGGAAGAGCTTCAGGAAGAGGAAAGGATTGAAAAGCTCAAGAAGAAAGGTAGGTTTCCTGCTGAGAAGCTACTAGCTGCTAGTTCTAAGACAGCTACAACTAATCAGGAGGAAATCAACACTAAGAGAATGACAGCACTCATTGACCAGCTCATCAACTTAGGAGCCGCCAAGGAGGAAGTACTCCTGCTACCACTAGAGGAGTTGGTGACTTTGGAGAGGACAACCAGGCTAAGGCTAGAAGAAGAAGCCAGGTTGTCCTTGGAGAGGGAAGAAGAAGAACAAAGGGAAGCAGCCCTGTAGCTGAGAGAGGCTAGGATTTAAATTCCTACTCTCAAGAGGCTTTAGTCTTCCTGAACTGTCTCCACTGATGATGACATGATCCTGCTGCTCCACAACAAAGAGCAGGATCAAATGGAGAAGGAAGGAAGAAAGCTGCCAGGGAGAAGATGAGGGAGAAGAAGCCGAGGGAGGAAGAAAAGGGGGTTACTGCCACCAAGAAGTCCAATGACAAAGCCTGGATGAAAGACTATCTCCGGGCTCATGGCTTCTCTAGTAGGCAGGTGGGACCTATGTCCGAAAGGACACTCCAACGGATAGTCAGTGAAATAAAAGCTGACATCCGTATGGGGAAAAGGAAGGAGATGTACAGGAGGGGACAGGGAATGGTCTTCACCTCAGCCACTCAACCACAGCCAACCACTCAACCACAACCCACACCAGAAGAACCAATCCCATTTCCTATCAAAACCGAACCCACATATGAAACCTTCACCCAGAACCCACAACTCTACCTAACCTAACCTCATCACCTCAACCACCTAAACTTCCCATCCTAAAACCCAAAACACAACCCAGAACCGCTAAACCTAATCCTACCCAACAGAAACCAAGATCATCCCCTCAGCCTTCTCAACATCTCTCCTTTGAGAAGATAAAGGAGTTCAAGACGAGGCTCATCAACTGCACCACTATGAGCAGCATCTCCTGTGAGGGAGACCTTATCAACATCACCTATGTTAATAACTCTTCAAGCTCCCTCACCCTAGGCCAATTTCTTGAGTTGCCTAGAGATACCTTGGGCCAGGCTGCAAGACTTCTTGGTCTCAACTCTGATACTCTCAATGCTGAAGAAGAGAAGAGAGTAAGAAGGAAACTGGGACTCTACTGGATATAAGGAAAGAGGACAGGATTTCTAGTCAATCTCCTAGACCTAGGAAAGCTATAATCCAGTGGAGGTTCAATGAACCTTCTCACAACTTTGTTTTGGAAAGGGAGAATGGTGAAACCAACAGGCTTAATGCCACTTCTCTATTACATCTCAGCAGATTTGACATTGCTGAGCTTGCAGAAAAGCCATTCTCCAATCCCTCCAACTCTGAGACTGCTGCTCACATCAGAAATCATATCAGCAGTCTCCACTTGGCTGAACTAATACAAGAGCCAAGATTGAAGAAGAGTTGAAGTCGAAAAGACCGGAAGACAAGGAAAGACCTACCACCAAAGGCGCAGCCTTTCTACAGATGGTGGAAGGTCCGGAATTGGAACCAATAGTTAGATGGGAATATGACTATAGTTCCCATCAACTAACTCTTTTGGAGGGCCATAAGAAAGGGTACACATAATCCAAGGTGACAGACTGGATGTTCTGTCTACTAAGGATTTGTACAAACTTCTCAGCACCACATCAGAAAGGACGAGGAAACTGATAAACACTTACATTCCATGGTGCTGAGAGTTTTGAGAAAGAGGGAAGTGAAGTTTTGGTAGCATCAGCCTAGGTGGAGTTTGTTGGGATATTATAAGGCTGGTGAAACCAAAACCACTTCACATAGTCACTTTGATGCTACATTAAAGGGCTTCCGAAGCTAAGTATGAGATCTTCCGAGAGTCTGAAGAACAACAGCTGAAGGCAACAGCTGAAGTCAACAGCTGAAGACAACAGCTGAAGTCAACAGCTGAAGGCAACAGCTGAAGTCAACAGCTAAAGTCAACAGCTGAAGACAACAGCTGAAGCCAACAGCTGAAGACTATCTTCCAAAGACAAAGTCTGAAAGCTTTCGAAGACAAAGTCTGATGAAAGAGCTGAAGATAAAGTCTGAAGACTTCCAAAGACAAAGTCTGATAAAAGAGCTGAAACAAAGTCTGAAAGCTTCCGAAGACAAAGTCTGATGAAAGACTGAAGACAAAGTCTGAAAGCTTCTAAAGATAAAGTCTGATGAAAGAGCTGAAGACAAAGTCTGAAAGCTTCCGAAGACAAAGTCTGAAGAAGGAGCTGAAGACAAAGTCTGAAGACTTTCGAAGACAAGTCTGAAGAAAGAGCTGAAGACAAAGTCTGCTTCGAAGACAAAGAAGACTCCAAGCCTCGGAAGAAGCAGTCTTCCGAAGTATAAATGGCTTCGGAAGAAGTTATTCTTCCGAAGAAGTTTATCCTTCGGAAGACACTGCTATGTCCAGTAGACATAAGTATGGTCTCTGACAGTCCGCTGCAGACCTCTGATACAGCATGGCTTCTTCCTAAAGAACCATGTTGTTGACCATACTTTATTCTACTGTATACCTTTTTATGATAGTTCATGTTACCAACTTTAGTTGGTGACAAAAGGTAAGTCAGGGACATGTCCTGACTTCCAACTCTTAGGCAAAATGTCTAAGATACCTCACCTATAGTCTTGTAGTATAGATGTTTGGTTAGAGGTTTCCAGCCGGTATCAACGTATATCCGGCTGTAGGTAGTATTATATATATCTTCTCCTTGTAACTCATTAGGTAAGTGATTTGAGTAAAAAAGAGTCCTGTAATCCTTTGAGTTGAGAAGCAATATATAAAAGTACCTTGAAAATTTACATCCTGTGTTTATTTACTGCTTGTTACTTGTTATATTGTAATCAACTCTTTATAGACTCTTACTGAGTGTTGTTCAAAGTGAGTTTGAGAGAAAAACCACTTGTTGAGTGACCATAATCGATCCTGCAAAAGAAGATGTCGTTGAATTATTTAAATGTATTTCTCTTGCCGCCTAATCTTATCAAAACTAAGCCATCTTATCTATCATCATTACCCCTTATCCAATAAGATTTTACCTCCATTTATACATAAACTACGGCCATCTCTCTCCTCTCTTACCGTTACAAAACTTTCTACCCATGATTTACAGGGATAACTACCAAATTTCCCCCACTATCCTTTGGCTTCTTCAACGTTCCTCCAATCAAACAGATACTCAGAAACAATGGCCCTGAATCCCAACACAACCAATCACGATCCTTGATTCCACAAAGGATGTCGACTATGCCCCAATCATCCAGTTTCTCAATCAATCGACATACTTCACCACCCTCACCGTGAACCCCTTGTTTACTCCAACCATATGGTCAAGTTCTGGTCAAATGCAAGGAGTGAAACCCACAATGACAAAAGGGTTATTCGGTCGACGATATGCGGCCAAGAGTTGATCATTAGTGAAACCACCATCCGGAGCATCTGAAGCTCCATGATGCAGGAGCCCCTATTGATTTCCCCAACTCGAATTTGGCAGACTCTTATCTCCAAATGGCTATGAAGGTGATGTGCACAGGTTACAGTTTATAAGTATAAATTTTCTTATAACTGAAAGTTCTAGCTGCATATTGTTCTTCATTGCCTATCAAACAAATCTGGGGGATGGGATCAAATCCAATATGATTTGGGGTGCCTGGTCCATGGAATGGTGAGGAACCTACGGTTCAACTACTCAACAGTTTGTGCTGCTGAATCTGATCAGCAATATCAACCGGGATTCCTTCTACATGTATCCTAGGTTCATACATCATATTATCAACTGTGAACTGGACTAGGATAGGCTTCAGTTTGCCCACACTCTTCTGGTTTCTCAAATGAAACCTACCAACTTTAAAACTCTGAAGAAGGTTTCAGCCAACTTCACTGGAAGATTCACTAATCTTCTTCCAGGTATGTTTAAGCCAATGGCTCATGGTGACACCCGCAGACCGAGCAGGGGATGAACCCCCACCAGATTGAACCATTATCCAACTTCCCATATAGTTCACCTACCAAAGACACTGCAAACGAACCCTTCAGGATAGTGGTAACATCAGTCAGCCTTTATCCATGGCAACTTTGCATCTTAATGTTTCCGAAGGAGACATTGAATTATAGAGGAAACCTGGGTGCCAAGAAACCATATCAGGTGGTGTGGAGGAACATGCTAGGTATGTTATCCCATCTTCTCATGATTCCTCATAAGAGGATGAGGGTAGTGTGCAACTCACCATAGAGTATCTACTCTCCAAAATCTCAAACCTTGAATCCAAGGTTCAGATTTTAGAAAGTAGATCTGCCACTCAGCAACTTGAGATTAACTTTCTTAAGGCCCAACAAGCTGAGACACAGATTGAGAGGTCTGTCAGGCATATACATACTCAGGTCTCTACAAGCTCTTCCTCAAGCTCATCTGACTCTCAAGATGATGCTACAAAAAAGGGGGAGAATGTGCAGGACAAAGATCTGATGAGGAGATATCTGCTCATTCTTTGGAACAGATATCAACTCAGGGGGAGGTGTCTGTTCACTCTTTAAAATAGGCATCAACTCCTATGGAACCCAACATTGTCATAACCTCTCCTTTTGGAGCCACTTCTTTACATCCAACTTTCACTGCACCTATCTTTCACAAACCACCTTCTTCTATTCAAATGGATCCCAGGATCTCATCAACTTCTTTAACTTGTTAAACCATTTTTTGATGAGATCCTCATTTGAATATCCATTACCTAATGTTAAACCCTCAACCCAACCATCCTCTAAACCATCCAGTCCCTGACCGTGAAGGAATATGAGGAAATCAGGAAAGGTTCAACCACTTCATAAGGTTGAGTTCTATCTCTTGGGAGGACAAGCTGATAGAATTAAGATACATTAATGATTCTATCGGCCTTCTCTCAATAGAAGCTTTCCTTGATCTTCCTATTAGAACCCTGGTCCAGGCTATCACCCTTCTTACTCTAGACAAAAATGTCTTAACAAACGAAGAGAAGAAGTTAAAGAGAAAACTAGTGACTTTATCGGACCCTAGGAAAGGAAATGACTTTCCTACCACTCTCCAAGTTCCTAGGAGCTCTATAGTCTGGTGGAGGTTTCATGAATCTTCAAGATGTTTCAGATTGATTAAAGAGAGTGGTATGGTCAACATATGGGACACAGCCCAACTGCTACACAGCAGCAGATTTGATCTTACTGAGCTAGCAGACTTACCACTCTCCAATCCCTCCAATTCTCCTACTGCATCCTTCACCAAAAATCACATAAGCAACTTGAGGGAAGCAGAGTTGAAGAGAAAAGAAAAGGCAATTGAGGAGGCAGCTCTCATCAAAGGTAAAACTTTTCAGCAAATGGTCCAAGGACTAGCCTCTGAGCCTATACTTTAATGGGTGTATGACTCCAACACCCATCAGCTAACTCTTTATAGGGGGATTACCACTGGATTCATGTTATCCAAAGTAACGGACTTGATCTGTCATCTAAGGAAGAACTTAATCAAATCCTCACTATTGCCACTAAAGAAAACAAAGAAAAGAGTGTAGACTTTATAGCATTAGTGAGGGAAATCTTGAGGAAGAAGGATAAGCGAATGTTTTGGTAGCATCAGCCTAGGGGGAGTTTGTTGGGTCTGAAAAGGTTGATGCAACCAAAACAAATACTTAACTTGATTTTAGTACAAATTTTGAAGGTCTTCCGAAGACAAAGCTGCATTTCTGAAGATAAGTCTATCACCTTCCGAAGCCAAAACTAGAAGAACTTCCAAAGAGAAACTTAGTCTTCCGAGACTAAATTTACTATTCCGAAGTATAATGACTGGAAACAGCTGATTCGAAGGAGTTGTTCCTTCTGAAGCCAAAGTAGCTTCGGAAGACTTTGTCTTTGGAACTTTACTTACCTTTAGAAGTAACAAATATGATAAGTGGATAAAGTAAGGTGTCTGTCAGTCAACTGCTACACTGACAGGCTGCATGATACTTCTCCATACGGGTATGTTTGACCTTACTTTATCCACTGCTCACCCATCATAGATTAGTACAGTTGCCAAACTTAGTTGGTGACAAAAGGTAAGTCATGGACTTGTCATGACTACCTAATACCATGATCATACTTTATCTTAGTTTACATACTTCTAGCATCTGTAGTATTTTGTCTAGTTGTATTTTCCAGCTAGTTTTCCAAGTATAACCGGCTGTATATAGTAGTATATATAGTTCTCATTGTAAGCTCATAAGAGCATGCTTGTAAGAGTCTTGTAAAACTTTGAGTTGAGAATTCATATATACAAGTATTTTGAAAACCTGTTCTTGTGTCTTGTTTACTTAGTATATTATTATCAACTCTTTAAAGATTCTGCTTTATCTTTTGAATGTAACTTAGTGAGTTTAGGAGAGAATCATTGTGTTAAATGACTTGTATCGATCCTGTAGTAGAAGCTCTCTTTATATATATATACCAGGTTAGATACTCGTGTGTTACACAATGGGTTGAAATAAAAAAATTATATAATAGATTATATATATATATATATATATATATATATATATGTATGTATGTATATATATATATATATGTGTGTGTGTGTAGTGTGTATAATCTATTATACGTTATTAGATAACGTATCAATGAAATTTTTATAAATTATTAGTATAGATAGCAAATATATTTTAGTTATAAACAATAGTATAAAAAGAAAAAAGATATTTTTCATATATATCCACAAATCTATTTGTATATATTTTCAAAGTATTTAATTTTAACAATGATTAGCTACAAGTTCAATTTTATTTTAATAAAATTAAATCTCGTTAAAATATTTTAAATGAAATCTTATTTATTTCTCGAAAGAATTTATGATTAATATAGTACTAAATAAGCATTATTAAATTTTCAGTCAAGATTTTTACCAAAAATTATAAATTTATTGTGATGATACACGTGAAACATCTTATGTGGAGATGATGTGGATGTGCTAAAAATAGTCATGTAATTGATAGTTATTTTGACAGTTATTTTGTGCTAAAAATAGTCATGTAATTTATACATGTAAACCTATTGGAGATCGACGCACATGAGAGATTGGAATATAAGACCATTTTATTGACTTTTGTAATTCGTAGCATCAAACATTGGGCATCACGGCACTGAATCAAAACTTCTATGTAAGTAGAAGTTTATCTAGAAAACTAGAAAGTTTATACAAGTAAACAAATCGGTTATATAAATTCATGTTAAATATCGATAAAAATAATCGCTGATACATGTACGATGGACCAGATTAAGATGCATATTTGATATCGGATCCGTTTGTGCTTAATGCAGGGAATAATTTAGAGGCGCCTTTGCCGTGCACTTGTTTTAACGTAGCGGATAATTTATACCAACGATTAAATGTTGTATGTGGTGAAACCCATGGATAAGTTGGCGATGAATAGTTTTACATACGGGGACTTTCAAAGAAATACTATTTAATTTTTTATATTTTATTTATAGATGAAAATTAAAAGTGAAATACCGCCCGAGCGGGAAGAAAACTGAAAAAATTGCCTAAAAGGAACGGGTGAACCAAACGCAACGTAACAAACTTTATTAATGACATTTGAATCTCTATGCATTTATAAAGATAAAAAAATGTTTGTTGACAGTTGATTTCTCGAACGATAGTGCTATTTAAGGTGTTGATTAGGTTACAAACCATATTACACGAGTTGAAGAAATTTAAGCCCCCTTGAGTTGCGACGGGGGCGTAAAACCATACCAAACATCACCAATGTCATACTGTTGCCAGCAACCATTAATTCAAGTTGTGATGTGTTAATGCAAAGAAATTAAGCTGAAACGTAAAACATATAAAAGTATAACTAAGTCGATCTAGGACCCGCGCGTTGCGACATACCTGTCAAACGGGAAAAACAGATGTAAAAATGTTGAACCACACACGCATGCTACGTCGTGTTAACTCACAAAATTTAGACGAAACGTAAAGCGTAATGTAAAAATATTGAACCACACATGCATGTTGCGTCATGTTAACTTGCAAAACGTAGAACGAAACATAAAATGAATATTTAAAGTAAAAAAGTTGTAGTGTTTAATTGTAAAAGATGAAAAGTTTTAAGTTAGAAGTATAAAAACTAAAATTTGTAAGCTTACATTGCAAAAACTTAGAAGCTTTGGGTTAGAAATGAAAAATATATTTTTTTTTTGAAAAATACCCAAAGCAAAGGTACATACCATTATGCATAAATAAGTTGCAAATTAGGATAATATAAATTTAAGAAACTATAAATAACTAAGTATAAAAAATCAAGAATTATAATATTACATTTTAAGATAAGATATAATAATATATTATAATTTAGCATGTATTAATTATACATTAGAACTAGTTTTTATCATGCCACGCTTTGTGACGGTATTATACATGGTGTAATAAAGTATAGAATACAATTGATTTGATTCGTTTTTAAACTATAATACGTTAAAACGTAAAGTAACTTAAATTTATACCGCTAAGTGAAAGACGTACTATATTTGACCTAACTTTTTTATAAATAAATTTATGTTGAAACATAAAACAACTCAAAATGTACATAAAGAAAGCACATGCAGCAACGTCGTATACTGAGTGTCCAAAGGATCAATCTTGTTGGGAGGTACTACCCAAGGAAAGAAAAGGTGACTTCTAAAAGGACACGTCCATCTATCGGTCTTATTTCCTCCGGCTCCCGCTTTTGCTATTGTAGCAGCTCCGGCCTTTGCCTCATCTAAGGGGTCGGGGTGGGTTTTAGAAAGAGTAATGTTACTAGTTATGACTACACGACAGTGAAAAAGCAATTGATCGTATGACCCCTTCAAAGATCTATCTAGATTTCCTTTCTTCTACCAGGCTGGGATATAACCTAAGGTAAGGTTGTTTTCTATGTAGGTAGAAGAGCCTAATCTCTGTACTCGCTCTATCTATCAGGAAAGAAGGAAGGCGATTTCATCTCCAGCTTCTACTATTGTTGCACCTCCACTCTAGCCTTGATGTGCGAGGGGCTCTCGTATCGATAAGGTTAGATTACAATCACCCCGGTTTGTTTTCGAATTAAATTTACGTCAAAACGTAAAGTAACTTGGATTTATACTATCGAGTAGAAACATATTATAAATGACCCAACGCATTTTTCAAATAAAACTTACGTCGAAACGTAAACCAACTCAAATTGTACATAATGATAAGCGCTGAAAAGTTTTATATTTGATCTCACTCATTTTTGAACAAAATTGACGTTGAATTGGTCGGGCACGACCTCGTGCTTGAGGCGGGGAA
This sequence comes from Flaveria linearis, assembly GCA_024085815.1. Classification (NCBI taxonomy): domain Eukaryota; kingdom Viridiplantae; phylum Streptophyta; class Magnoliopsida; order Asterales; family Asteraceae; genus Flaveria; species Flaveria linearis. Next base: position 63,454,306 of record CM044014.1, on the reverse strand, counting down.
CGCTTTCATGCTTACTTTTCGGGGGACAATACTTTTGTCCTCTAAGACTGCCGAACATGAGGGTGTGATAATTTTAGCACGGGGTGTGTTTCAAGCTTCGCATGGAGGCGTGCTTAATATGATACGACCCTGTGCTTGGACTCCGAAGCTCGGTTTTTTTCAATGTCTTCTTAATTATGCTGATTTTTTCCATCTTAGTCTTTTGAAAATCCAACACAATTTAACACTTTTAATTTTAATTTAATCATTTTATATAAGAGTTTTAGGACTAATTGATCTGCTTTTAATATGATTTCTATGTATAGTTTATAACAAATCATCGTAACCCGTGGAAACTAAGGAACCCGAGACTATTCTTCTCCAACTGATTTGATTGTTTGTTGGTTATATCAGTTATACATTATAGGAAGAATTGCATATATTCCTTTTTACACCATTTTTATTACATATTTCCCCAAACATATATAATATATTAAAATTGCTTACATCCCCTTAATAATAAAAGTTCACAAAATAACAAAGTTACTCTTTACGAATAAAAACCCTTATTATGAAACAACTAGTTAAACAAGGTGTTAGATTCGATCGATTAAAACCCTATGATAACTTCTGAGGCAAACCAACGTCTGTTCATCTATCATCCTAAAATTATTCTGTGTCTTTTAACATAAGATCATTGCGTTCTCTAATTGAATTTTATATAACTTGTGTTTATTAAATCGGTAGGTGTGTTTCTTACTTGCTACATGATGATAGTATTAATGGTTGATTGCATTTTTATTTCTATAATAAAATAAAATATGATTTTTTGTGACCTTTTCGGTTGTTTCATTGGATATCGTAATCGTCAAATGTGTTTCTACTTTTTTACATGATGACAAAATCATAGCCTAATTGCATTTTGATTTCTATAACAAAGTATGATTTTTTTATGAGCTTTTCAATTATTTTCATGGATTTTATAAACGGCGTAACAGGATGGAGATGATAAGACCTCGTTTCTTATTAGTTTTATGTAACGATAGGAGCAAATTCATTTTAAATAAGGATAAAATAGTTATTATATAATTTTGGAAAAATTTCAATATAGTAATCAAGTTTCACATGTGTTTCAATTAGATCACTCATGCATATTTTACTAAAATCAAATCACTAAACCATCAAATCTAGTAATCATCGAATTTTATGAGTTAAGAAAGAAATAGAGGATAATATGTGGGGGTTTGGAGTTCCAATATATGTAATTATATTTAAAAAATTAAAAATACATGTTAATTATTTTTAAAAAAGAAAAACAAATTCTTAAATCTACGTCATCAAACTACATGTGCATAAAAAAGAAAAAGATATTTTATAATTAAAACAAAAAGAAAAATATGTAAAAAACATGCTAAAACTTTTAATTCAAATAAAACATAAAAACTGAGTGACAAAAGTTAAAAAAAAAATATTTTTTTTTAAAATTGAATGATATAATAGAACACTTTAAAAGTTGATTTACTATTTTGTAAAGTTACCTCTATAATTTACTTCTAATAGAATAACTAATGAGTATATCTGTAAACTTTTTATTAGAAAAAAAGATATATGCAATTTAACATTTAGATTGAATAAATATGCAACTAATAACGTTCGAAATGAAATATATGCGGTGGCCCTATTGTTATATTGGTAGCCAAATATTTTAATGAACTAGACAACGTGTTTTTATACAATATAATCTATGTCAAATTTGATAACCTCAATGTTTATTGAATAGGACGGGTTTTTAACTTACCATGACGCCTATTGTAATGAGAAACCCTTCACCAAAGGTAAATAAAAAACCTAATTTAGTTTTTCTTTTTTAGAATTAAGATTTAAATAATTAAAAATTATTAACCGAGAACAAGAAATCTTCTTTATATAGGAATAATTTTTGACTAATATCATCTTCTCCCATCCATTTAGTTATAAGTCACTAACATAGTAGCAAGTGAATAATTTAATGATAATATTAAATATTAATTATAATATCTGTAACATTTTTAAATTATAAAATAGATTTTTTTTTATAAAAATAAAAAGGCATGTTTTTATTATGAAAAACGTTATTTGTTAATAAAAATTTCTTTATTAGAAATGAAGTGTTTTAGTAAATAGATTATTTTTAATTGACATTGTTTAAAAATAGATTGTCATTTAACTCGAGTAGTACTCCAGTTTTTAAACAAGTATGCTATTAATCAGAAAATCTAATATTGCTTTGAGTAAATTACGTTTTTCGTCCCTATGGTTTGTTGGTTATAACGTTTTTCATCCAATAGTTTAAAAACGCCCGATTTAACCACTGTGGTTTAAAATATGTTACAATCAAGTCCAAGACACTAACTCTCATCTAACTTTTCTGTTAAGTGTATGCAAAAAGACAAAAATACCCTTGGACTTAAATTGTTACTTACACACACTCACTCTCTCCCTTCATCCTCTTCACAACCCTTTATTCCCCCTCCATCACCACCACTGCCATTACCGCCACCATCGCCTCCGCCTCCGCCTGCCACCACCACACTGTCACCGCCACCACACAGCCACCGAGCCACCGCCACACAGCCATCGCCAGATGGCGGGTCCGGCGTCGTTACGAGCTTCAAGTCCGGTGGCGGTGAAGATGCCTTCAAATCAAGAAACCAAACCCTCAATGTGTTGCAATCAACTCAACTGTATTGTTAAAGCACTCTAATATCCTTAAGATCATATGCTTCAAGCTTTCAATCAATAAACTCAATCTTCAAGCATTCTCCACTAGTGAGTACACAATTACACAATCGACTAATTATCAACAATCGGTACGAAACTGATGGATTATAAGTTTATCCACCATCACACTATCATGTACAAACCCCGGATCCCTCCACCCGACACTACTATTCGCCGGAGAATCACATATATCTTCCCTCTCATACCGTCGGACCCGGGTCCCCACCACCCGATCCATCCGACCCGAACTCAACCCATATCTCACTACACATTCCCTCCCATCCCCAATCACAAACACAACCCGTATCTTGTTGGACCAAAAGAACCAATGAGCCAAGATCAGGAAAACCTCTAAGTCCCACATGTCATCACAACAACTGCTGAAAACCTTATTCAGCAGTTTGACAAAGTCTGAAGAATCAAAGTCTGAAGATCAAAGATCTGAAGTACAACAGTTGAAGATCCCAAAGTGCTGAAGATAAGTACTGAAGTCTGAAGTACTGAAACATACAAGTACTGAAGACAAGTGCTGAAGATCAAAAGTTGAACTGAAGAACTGAAGATCATCTACTGATGCACAAAGTCTGAAGACAAAGACTGAAGACATCAGCTGATGGCATCTACTGAAGTCATCAGCTGATACATCATCTGAAGCCCAAGTCTGAAGAACAAGTGCTGAAGCTTCAGAGTTTGTCACAACAGCTGAAGATGGTTTTTCTCTTTCAGTAGTTTTGTTTATCTTTTCAGTAGTTTGTACAACAGCTGAAGAGCTTGTTCTTCAGCTGTTATAGTTCAGTAGTTATAAGCGACTGAAGAGTTTGTTCTTCAGTCGTTGTAGGCTTTCAGTAGTTTCCTTTTTCTGTACTTGTAATAGGTAGACAGCTTTTGTAAGAAGATGTCAGATGTTGACATCTTCAGTAGTTTTATGTTCTATCAGCTGTTAGTTTAATAATCGGTTGATGTCACTGTCAAGTGACATCATCATCCATCCTTTGCCATCTATAAAAGGATGGTGAACCATGCTGTATTAGGTGCCGAACGTGTGAAGTTATAGAAAATATCTTTTGCAGAACTTTTCTCTCTCTCTATGTTTGTACTTTTACATGCAAAATCTTTTGTGTTCTTGCCGTAATCGCTAATTACTGTGCTAAATCCGCTGCGAACATAATCTAATTGATCAAACTAGAGGCTGAGATCCTGTCAAATGGTATCAGAGCAGGTTAATCATTGATCAATTTCACTATTGATCATTTGAAACTGCTCTATTGATCTCTATGTTTGATCGAATTAGCAATTTGCAAGAATTAGCTATAGAGAGTAAGATTCTACTGTTTCTGGCCATAAACTTGAGGTTCTCTGGTGGTTTCGAGCTATATTTGTTTTGCTTAAACTTGTTTTTGACTAAAATCTGAGATGACTACACCAACGAACGATCCTCACAATACTGGTTCCTCAACCAAGCCTCCGATGCTTGTGAGGAATGAGCATAACATATGGCAACGTCGTATGCTTCACCACTTGTCTGTCAACAGTGCTGGTTGTTGGAAGTCAGTGGTGCATGGACCATACAAGCCTATGGTGAGCGTCCCTGAATCTAATGAACTGGTTTCGAAGAAACCTGAACAATATTCGGACGAAGATCTTAAGCTGTTCGAAATTGATGCTAGAGCCCATGGAATTTTAGCCATGACTATTCCAAATGAGATTTATTCAGGGCTTTTGCATCATGACACTACTCATGACCTATGGGTTGCTCTGAAGGAACAATTTGGAGGAACAGATTCGGTCTTAGCAAATACTAGGGAAATCCTCGCCCAACCATATGAGACATTCTCTCATAGGAAGGGTGAGACTCTGACTCAGTAGTTTGAGCGGTTCTCTTGTTTGATTTCTGAGTTGAAGATGGTCAAACAAGAGTACTCCAACAGCCAGATGAACAACAGGTTCCTTAGATCACTGCCTGAGAGATGGGACACTTATACCATTGTCCTACGCTCCAGTGCAAATCTGGATACTCTATCTCTTACCCAACTTCATGGGAAACTGCTCACATTTGAGAGAGAGATAGAGCAAAAGAGGAAGTTGTCCACCTCTGGCAAGCTCGCTGATGACTTTGTCCAAGGCAATGCTGCCTTGATAAGTCAGGAGTCAGAATATGCTACATCAGAAAGTTCTTATGATGAGCATATTGATTTCTCTACCAACTTTGAACAAGCTTTTGTTGGTGTTAGTAGTAGTTCAGGAAGCAGTGGTGATAATCTGTGTTTTCTGGTAGAGGACTTGAAGGGCATTCCAGATGATGATCTGGAAGAGATGGATATTTTGAACCAAATGGCAATGATAAATATCAGATCTCAGAAGTTTTACAAGAGAACTGGCAGGAAATTCCCTGGTCTCTCTGGCAAAACCAAAGTTGGTTTTGACAAGAGCAAGTTGAGGTGTCACAAGTGCCAAAGGCTTGGACACTTTGCTAGAGAGTGTAGATCATCTGGATCTAACTCCTCTGCATCCTTTGTGACTTTTCCCAGCAATAGCTCACAGCACAGAGGGCAACATTCCTCCAGTTCTGGCCATCCATCACAAGCACAGGCATCACCTGCCTATTTTATGCCTCAGGGTCATATGCCATACCCTTACCCCTGCTACTATGTGCCTCAGCCCAGTCAATCTCAGCACCTTCTGCTCAACCACCGCATGCTCTTCCTGAGCCTCAATCTTCCCAATCTCATCATCAAACACAACCTCAACAACACAGCTTCTTCACCCCAGGAGTTGTTGACTGGAGTAGTCTGCCAGATGATCTATCTGGTCAGGAACAACTACTCCAAGGTGCTGGTCAACATGGTGGTGATAATCCATTTGGAAATCTTGCTCTGATGGCCCTTGAATCTGCTGAGGGGTCATCATCCAATGCCTCATCGCAGGTATCCTCTGAGGCCAAAGCCAAGCTTTGTTCTGAATCATGCATAACAGCATTTGCTTCTATTAGAGAAGCAAATGTAGCTTTAATAGATAAAAATCTTGAGCTAGAGCACACAATTTCCAAAAGAAAGCTGAATTTGAGGTTGCACTAAATGAGAAAAATGATGAGATTTACAAGCTTAATGCCAAATCAATTATGATAAAGCTAGGGAAGATGTACTTCTAGAGAAGTACAGAGACCTTAAGGAAACTCTTGCAACCACCCAAGTTGAGTGTGATCGATGGGTGCAATCATGCAAGGGTTTTGAAATGCTTCTTAGCAAGCAATCAACTTCCAATGTGAAGTTTGGCATTGGTTATAATCACACTGCTCCTCCTACAGATTTTACTTCAAGAGCAGAAGTTGAATCTGATGGAGAGAGCAATAACCAATCCTTCTCATCATGTGACCTACTATCTTCTGATTTAGCATCATCAGAGATAGAAGTCAGCATTAACTCCTGCCAAAACCAATCAGCTGATGCTACAACAACTGATGGTTCAAATGCTGACTGTCACATGATCAAAAGGTTGATCAACTCAGGTTTTATAACTAGAAGTACTGAAAGTACTGGAGAGCAAGTGATAATATCTGAAGTTCAAACCTCAACTACTGTTAGCACTAAAGAGAAGAAAACTAACAGTAGAAAAGGTTTGAAGACAGCTAAAGAGGAAGTCAGGAAAACAGGCACTATAAGGAAGAAAACTGCTAGTACTGATGGCAAACGGCTGAAGAATAAGTCTTCAGCAGTTTCATCCTCTTCAGCTGATGATCAACATAAGATGAAGAAGAAGCCATGTGAGATATGTGGCTTGTTCAATCATCTTACTGATGATTGCTGGTACAAAAGGGGTTCCAAACTCAAACATAAGGAGAAAATTAATGAGGACATAACTAAAATGAAGAATGAGTTTGAAACCAAGTTTGTACTAGCAACATCAAAGCTTGAAATCCCTAAGCACAAAGCTAAATCTAAAAAGAAAGTAGGGGTTACTCAGGCAACAACTGAGGTTGCTCAAAAGAAGGTGGTGCAACATAGGAATCCATCATCAGCAATTCCTAATGTGTCTGAAGAGCTGAAAGCTTTATCACAAAGTCAGACACAACTGGTGATGATGGTTCAGCATCTAATGGGAAGAGTCAACCATTTAGATGCTCCTGTGTTGAAACCATAGAAAAGGAAGTCCAAGCCAAAGGGTTCCTCTTCTGTACCATCTCCTTTACCTCAGGCTGTTACACATAACACACCTGTTAGTGTTGCACCTGTAGTTGAGAACAGACCCAAAACCAAACAGGTTTGGGTCTTTAAAACTAACTAACATGTGGTTATGATTGCAGGGTTCTTCAACATGCCAAAGAAGCATCTGGTATATAGACAGTGGAGGATCTATGCACATGACAGGAAGCAGCTCCCTTCTTAATGATTACTCTCAAGGAAAGAAGGGATTTGTCTCCTTTGGCAATGATGCAAAGGGTTACATCATCGGAAAAGGCTTTGCTTCTAATGGGGAAATAAGGTTTGATGATGTTAACCATGTGGAGAATCTCAAGTACAACCTCTTGAGTGTCAGTCAAATGTGTGATAAAGGCCATGTAGCCCTTTTCACAAGCAAGAACTATCGGATTCCGTCATCCAAAGTTCTAAGTTTTATTGACAAGGTATTGGATGAATACACTCTCCTGAAGGCCAACAGGATAGGAAGAGTGTATGCCTTAGATCTTTCCAAAAAGATAGATCTAAAAGGCCATCCTTGCCTATTCTTCAAGGCCTCTCCTCAAGAATCTACTCTATGGCATAGGAGGCTGGGGCATGTTAATTTCAAAAACATGAATCAGCTGATAAGTCATGGTTTAGTAAGAGGATTGCCTTTGAAGGAGTTCAAGTGTGAAGATGACTGCACTACTTGTTTAAAAGGAAAACAACACAAAGTTTCATTCCCTTCAATAGAAGAACCAAAGTCCACTGCCTGCTTGCAGCTCCTGCACATGGATCTCTTTGGTCCTGTCAGAGTGATGAGCATGGCAAAGAAGAAATACTGCCTGGTAATTGTGGATGATTATTCCAGGTTTGTATGGACTTTCTTCTTGCACTCCAAGGATGAAGCAGCCAAAACTATCATGAACTTTGTGTTATTTGTAGAAAAGCAGTATTCCCTGCAGGTCAAGTGTGTGAGGAGTGACAATGGAACAGAGTTTAGAAACCACACACTTGATGACTTCTACCTGTCTAAGGGAATTAAAAGGCAGTTTAGTATTCCTAGAACTCCTGAGCAGAATGGAGTAGTGGAGAGAAAGAACAGGACTCTCATTGAAGCTGCAAGGTCAATGTTGGCTGACTCAGGGCTGCCACTGACCTTTTGGGCTGAAGCTGTCAATACAGCTTGCTATGTACAAAATAGAGCTTTAGTGAATAAGAGGTTGATGAAGACTCCTTATGAAGTTCTTCATCATTTGGCCCCTCTAATTTCATTCTTTAGAGCCTTTGGGTGTCCATGTTTTATTCTCAACACTAGCGACCCACTCCAGAAGTTTGCTAGTAAGGTGGATGCAGGGTATTTCGTTGTTATTCATCAACTTGCAAAGCATACAGAGTCTTCAACTGTAGGACAAAGAAGGTTGAAGAAACTCTGCATGTTAAGTTTAATGAATCTCCAAAGGACAAGATTCCATAAAACCCTGTGGAGTTGTTTGATTTAGACATACTGCAATATGTTCCTTATCAACATCCAGCTGTTGAGCCTGTCAACAGTTCTCCACCTGGTGGTACTGATGATGATGAAGTCAGTACTCACCTCTTCAGGTTCAGTGACAACCTGCCTGAGTTCACTAAACCTGATGCTCCTGTAGCCTCAGCAGCTCCATCCACAACTAATGCTGATGAGATTTCTGCTGGCTCTACTTCATTTGAGCTGCCATCCTCCACATGGTTTCAGGAATCTCCATCACCATCTGTTGCTGCTGATGGGTCTACAAACACTTGCACAGATATTATAGTTTATCAAGAGTTGAAGAATCACCCCACATCTCAAATCATTGGTGATATCAATGCTGGAGTTTGAACCAGGAATCAATTGTCCAACTTCTGCTTCTATGCTCTCTTCATTAGTCAGCAAGAGCCAAAGAACTATCATGTTGTCTTAAGAGACAATGGATGGGTGGAAGCTATGCAGCTTGAGCTTCTTCAGTTCAAGAAACAGCAAGTGTGGGAGCTTGTTCCATTACCCTAAGGTAAGTGTGCTATAGGCACCAAATGGGTATTTAGGAACAAAACTGATGAGAAGGGCCAAATCGTCAAGAACAAGGCCAGGCTGGTTGTCCAGGGGTTTGCACAAGAGGAAGGCATCGATTATGATGAGACCTTTGCCCCTGTGGCCTGACTGGAAGCAATCAGACTATTCTTAGCTTATGCTACTTTTCACAGTCTTAAGGTTTATCAAATGGATGTCAAAAGTGCCTTCTTATATGGAAAAATAAAAAAGAAGTTTATGTGTGTCAACCACCAGGCTTTGAGGACAATAAACATCCTGATTGGGTGTACAAGCTTGATAAGGCTTTTTATGGGCTGAAGCAAGCTCCTAGAGCGTGGTATGAGACACTATCAACTTTTCTTCTCCAAAATAAGTTCACTAGAGGCACCATTGATAAAACCTTATTCATCAAGACTGTGGGACAACATAAGCTCCTTGTTCAAATTTATGTAGATGACATCATCTTTGCATCCTCTGATCTAAAGTTGTGTGATGAATTTACAAAGCTCATGAAGCTAAGGTTTGAAATGAGTGCTATGGGAGAATTACAGTTCTTTCTAGGTTTGCAAATCAAACAACAGGATGATGGAATCTTCATCCATCAGTCCAAATACTCTAAAGAGTTGTTGAATAAGTTTGATTTACAAACCTACAAACCTTGTTCTACTCCCATGAGCAGCATCACACAACTAGATGTAGATCAGAAAGGTAAAGCGGTTGATGAAACCCTTTACAGATGTATGATTGGGTCCTTGATGTACCTTACAGCTTCTAGACCAGACATCATGTTTGCAACATGTGCCTGTGCTAGATTTCAGGCTGCACCTAAAGAATCCTATTTGATTGCAGTCAAAAGGATCTTCAGATATCTGCAAGGTACCCAATCACTAGGTCTTTGGTATTCAACTGAGCATTCTTGCAAATTAGTTGCTTTCTCTGATAGTGACTATGCAGGATGCAAAGTCACTAGAAAATCCACTTCTGGTGGTTGCCAATTCCTAGGCAATTGTTTAGTTTCTTGGCAGAGTAAGAAACAAACATCAATTGCTACATCCACTGCTGAAGCTGAGTACATTGCTGCTGCAAGTTATACATCTCAGATACTCTGGCTTCAGAACCAACTCTTGGATTATGGCATTACAAAGACTAAGACTCCATTACTAATGGATAGTGCTTCAGCTCTTTGTATTGTTAAAAATCCAGTCCAGCACTCTAGGACCAAACATATAGAGGTCAGACATCATTTTATCAGGGATTGCTATGAAAAAGGTCTGATTGATCCTAAGTTTGTGCCTAGTGCTGATGAGCTTGCAGATATCTTTACTAAGCCTTTAGATAGTGCCACATTCCAAAATTTGGTACTAAGGCTTGGTATGCTGCAGCTAGATTAATTTGACCAATGCTGATGCTCTCACTTCACAAGTACTAATGAGCATAGGTCAATTATAAGTACTGATCAGTAATTTAGTCTTTAGCCTTTCCCAAACTACTGAAGACTAAAATGCTTTAAAGTACTGATGTACATTATTTGTTGAAAACAACTGATGTAGTGAGGTGGATTACAACTACTGATGTATTATTTTCAAACAAATAAGTACTGAAGAACAAATTTTGTTCACAAGTACTGATGTGTAATCTTACACAAGTACTGAAGACAATTTGTTCACCAGCTCTAAAGGGTATTTCATCAGCACTTGTGAACATCTGATCACAAGTGCTGAAGGCATAAATACTCATAAGAGCTGAAGGGTCAATGAAACATCTAAAAGTCAGCCAAAGAGCTGATGAGTAAATGTGGAGGTCAGCATGAAATAACTGATTTGACGGAAACAACTGATGAGTAATTGTACTCTTCAGCTGATGCCAACAGCTGCTGTTTCATACCCAAACAACTGAAGGACAAAACCATATCCTCAGTAGTTTCACAACTACTGATGACTAACACCAAGTCCTCAGTTGTTTCCAACAACTGAAGCAATACCATGTCCTCAGTAGTTCACAACTACTGATGTCAGTAGTTCACAACTACTGAAGGCTAACACCAAGTCTTCAGTTGTTATAACCACTGAAGGTTAAGACCACGTCATCAGTAGTTTCAACAACTGATGACTAACACCAAAACCTTCAGTAGTTTTCTTTCAGCCTTTGCCCTACCCTATATATACCCAATCTTCAGAGCTTTTAATTCTCACTTGACCTAACTTCTCAAAAACCTCTGACCTTCCCATACACCATTAATGGCGACCATGCAACTCAAACCTCGACACAATTGTGTCGCTCATCTCACAAAATTGCCATTCTGGGCCAAATTTCACAACGCCGTCGATCTCATGAATGATTCTCCATACCAAACGGCTTTTCTTCTGAACCCCACCATCTACACCGACTCCCTATCAGAATTCTGGACGAACATCACCGTCCAAACCGGAGAGAATGATGGTGACGTCTCTCTCCGGTCCTCCGTCAACAACCACCCAGTGGTTATCACTCCAGCTACTATTCGCCAAACCCTAAAGCTGGAAGATGCCACCTACCCAACATCTTACCCCAAAGGCGCCCTTGATCTATCTTTCACAGCCAACGACTATCAGGGCGACCTCTCTGCCACCACCTTGTTGAAGAAAAACTTCCCAGATCCTCAACGTCTCATCTTCCACATGGTGAATGTGTGTCTAGCCCCCAAAACATCTTCATGGGACCAGATGTCAACAAGGTGGCAACAGGTATTATATTCTATCTTTGAGAAACAACCACTGAACTTAACTGAAATTATATTTTTGGAACTTAGAGACATGGCTGCTAAACCTATTTTAAATAGATGGATTTTATATCCTAGGTTCATTATGGCCATGATAGAAGACCAGCTTCAAGCTGAGGGACTTGTTGGCACTGGGGTCCCTGCCATGGCTGTTCTAGCCGAGGTATACTCCAGGCACAACACCGACCAATCACTAAAACAGGCTGGCCGGCTGCGAAAACCCACGCAGCAGGAACCCACAGCCTCCACCTCCAAATCCAAAGTCCCCACCAAACCAAAAACCAAAAAGAAGCCCACAAAGGCTACTCAGGGAAATGAGTCCCCTGAGGATGCCCCTGCAACACAAAGGCAGGATGTGGCTGCTGGTCCGATTCTCCCAGCAGTCACCACGACTCCACCTACCACAACCGCACAGGTTTCTTCTCCACAAGAGCCTGATGCAACCACTTCCGAGGCTGCCACACATCTGGGGTCTTTCTCACTTGAGGAGACTACCATTGAAATGCACACTCCTCCCCATGTGCACACTGCTTCAAGCCCATCTCCCACTGAAACCGCCCCACAAAGCCCTACACTCATAATAGCCAAAGTGTTGACCCACCTGAGCACTCCACCCTCTCCCCAGAAACCTATTACAACTGGGGAGACTCCAACCGAAGAGAGGGTGGACACAAGTGCCGGTGGGAGCCCCCAACACAGAGAATCACATGTCCAATCTCCCAGTGTGGCTAGGGAGATAGGACATTCTGGTGAGGCTGCCACTTCCTCTGCATCAACATCTGAGCAGGGTGAAGCTGGTAACATCAATAAGACCTCACCAGAGGCAACTGCCGATGATGGATACAATCCGGAGGCTGGAAGTCCCCAGTACCAAGAACAAGGGCACATGCAATATCTGAGCCACACTCAGAGCATGTATATCCTGACACAGTCAGGAGGTCAGGTGATTCAGTTCACACTGATGATGACCTGTGCTTCTTCTATGATGTAGTTGCACAAAACACTATCTTAGAGGATGAGGTAAGCAGACTCAAAGAGCTGCTTGCTAAAATGTCTCAGGATAGAAGTCCATCTGCCACCACTGACCCACAGATGGCACCTTCACCCGAAGGTCTCATAAACACTGAGCCACTCCCACAAACTCAGCCACCTGCCTCTGCTTCTGGCTCTAGCTCTCAGGAACAGAACCCTCCTGAGCAGCTAGATGCTATCCTCCAGAAATCCCTGCCTCTCATCACTCCTATAATCACAGAAATTGTGATGAAAACCATTGATGAGAGGCTTCCCACACATATACAACCCCTGGTGGAGGTTGATGTAACCAAAGCGCTTGTTGATAGTCAAACCCCAACCAATGCACCCAAAAAGGGGGAGACATCAGTGCAAGCTAAGAGGAAGAGGGGAGAGGAGGAGATAGAAGTAGGAAGAGAGGAGGTAATTGAGAGGGAGAAGACTGAGGAGAGTGTTAGGGTGAAGGGGAAGGAGAAGGTGAGGGAGGGAGTGAGCGAATTGAAGTGGCTGAAATCCAAAAGATTTTAGTGTCACTTATCAAAAGAAAGAGAAAGAGAAGGTAGAGAAGGGTGATCCTGATCTAGCAGCCCTTGTCAAGGAGGCTGATGCTGAGCATAGCCGATCAATGGACTCTGTCATTGATCAGCTGTTCAGGCAAGGCTTTGACAAGGACACTGCCATGCTAGATCAGGAGATTAGAAATATGGAGAGAAAAGAGATTGAGTACCGATGGACTACTTATAGCCAAGAGGAAAGAAAGAGACTTGAGGCTATGAGTAGGTTCACTTCGAAGTATCTGGGCAGGCCAGTCCTTGATGTCAAGGCATGGACCAGGGACAGAATCTTGGCTATAGCCACCAAGATCTGTTCAGCTGGTGATTTCACCAAAAGACTGGTCGCTGAGGCCCTTTCTGAGTCCGGAGCTGGGAACAGGACCCTGCTAGTAAAACAAACAAAACCTACCCTTATCTCTAAGTTACTAGCAGAGCCTGCCAACATTCCCACACCAACAACCCAAACACAACCCACAAAACCAACTCCTTCACCATCAAAACCCGCAGCCAATGATCCACCCTTGCAGAAGAAGAGAAGGGTGTTGAGGCTGTAAGAAGAAGAAGATGAGGAGGATGGGGAGGATAGACTGCCCCTTTCTGCAGTCATTCCTCTACCCAAAGCCAAATCCAAAACCGTCACTCCCACCTCACAGATGGACACTGTGAGGGTGAAGTTAGAAGAAGAGGAGCAGCAAAGATTACATGATGAGGAAATGCTGAAAAGCATTGACAAATCCTATGTTGCTTCTACTTCTATTATGAATATGAAGAAGGAGGCTCTGAGACTATTCACTCTTAAGCAAACCTATCAATATGATAAGGATAGAGTGAGAACTTGGCCTGATCCTAGGGTGGCTCACAAGATAGTTAAGAAAGATATTCCTGTGAGATACAAGAGCCAACTTAAGAGAATCGTAGATGAAGTGATCTCTGTGGCTCTTGTAATAACACCCTGGAAAATAGTAGAGGAGTTTGAGAAAGCCTATAGAGCTAAGCAGCCACCCCAAAAATGTTAGACAATAGTGAGGTGAGGAAGGGCTTAGTCTATAAGAGGCTTGACTTCCATAGGGATGAGCTCAACTTGTTGTTAGAAGGAAGACACCCAGATGAATTTGCATATAGGCAAGTCACAACAGTTGAGCTCAAGAATGGCAAACAGGTCAAGTTTGTCTCAGAGCTGTACGGCCGGGAGGGGTTATTCGATGGTGTGGCTGAAGACTTGACTAAAGAAGAACAGATGATATTCCTTCAAGCCTACACCAGAGAATCCTACAGGCTTGTACGAGGGAGGTAGGTCTCATGGATGGGACAACAGTCCTGTGTCCAGTTCCCTAAGACAGGGCTCCTATCCATACTTAGCCAAACAATATCAGAGTCCTCCTCTCAGGTCGGTGCTTATCAGGTTCAACTTCTGATCTGATCCAGAAGGAAATAGACCAATATTTCTGCCAACAATAAGTGCGACAACAAATAATTAGAGGTTTTGGCTGCATTGGTTCAGGGGGAGTTTGTTGGACCAAAAGAACCAATGAGCCAAGATTAGGAAAACCTCTAAGTCCCACATGTCATCACAACAACTGCTGAAAACCTTCTTCAGCAGTTTGACAAAGTCTGAACAATCAAAGTCTGAAGATCAAAGATCTGAAGTATAACAGCTGAAGATCCCAAAGTGCTGAAGATAAGTACTGAAGTCTGAAGTACTGAAACATACAAGTACTGAAGACTTCAAGTACTGAAGACAAGTGCTGAAGATCAAAAGTTGAACTGAAGAACTGAAGATCATCTACTGATGCACAAAGTCTGAAGACAAAGACTGAAGACATCAACTGATGACATCTACTGAAGTCATCAGCTGATACATCATCTGAAGCCTAAGTCTGAAGAACAAGTGCTGAAGCTTCAGAGTTTGTCACAACAGCTGAAGAAGTCTTCTTCAGTTGTTGTGATGGTTTTTCTATTTTAGTAGTTTTGTTTATCTTTTCAGTAGTTTGTATAACAGCTGAAGAGCTTGTTCTTCAGCTGTTATAGTTCAGTAGTTATAAGCGACTGAAGAGTTTGTTCTTCAGTCGTTGTAGGCTTTCAATAGTTTCCTTTTTCAGTACTTGTAATAGGTAGACAGCTTTTGTAAGAAGATGTCAGATGTTGACATCTTCAGTAGTTTTATGTTCTATCAGCTGTTAGTTTAATAATCGGTTGATGTCACTGTCAAGTGACATCATCATCCATCCTTTGCCGTTTATAAAAGGATGATGACCATGCTGTATTAGGTGCCGAAACGTGTGAAGTTATAGAAAATATCTTTTGCAGAACTTTTCTCTCTCTCTATGTTTGTACTTTTACATGCAAAATCTTTGTGTTCTTGCTGTAATCGCTAATTACTGTGCTAAATCCATTGCGAACATAATCTAATTGATCAAACTAGAGGCTGAGATCCTGTCACATCTCACCAACCCCACCGGTCAACGCCAAATGGATCTGATCCGGCCGTGACCCGATCCGTACCCGAACTCCTTCGTCTCTGCCAACAGATGCTTCGGTTGGGGAAACGGGTTGTTGTCGTGATCTCAGTGGCGTTTTAATAATTTTGGTATAGAATCGATGAGCTCAGTGGCGTCGGATGAGCGGCGGAAGCAGCGGTCTTGGAGGCGGAGGAGGGTGTGGGAGAGGGCTGATTTGTAAGCTGTGAGGGATTGGAACGATGGCTCGGGGAAGAAGTCTTGTTTGTTAAATCACCAGTAGGTTTTGGTGGGTGATCCATGGTGGTGGTGGTGAGAGGTGTGCGGAGGTTTATATGTGGGTCGTCGGAGATGGTGGTGGTGTGGGGTTCCGGTGGCGGTGGAATCGCGATTCTCATCGGATTTTTTGCACCGGAGAGTGGGGGATAGGTGGTGGTAGCCGGCGGGTGGTGGCGGTGGAGGTTGCTGGTGAGTGGCGTGTGAAGGTGGTTCGGATGTGGTCAAAGGAGAAGAAAGTGGGTTAAGGTATAGTGGGGTGGAGTGGGACCCGCATATTGTTTATTTGTAATATAATAACAATTTTAGTTCAAGGGTATTTTCATCTTTTTCAAAAAAAATTAACGGAGAAATTGGATGGAGTTAACGGTTTGGACTTGATTGTAACATATTTTAAACCACAGTGGTTGAATCGGGCGTTTTTAAACTATTGGATGAAAAGCGTTATAACCACCAAACCACAGGGACGAATAGCGTAATTTACTCTATTGCTTTAGTTAAACTTTAGATGGTGATCCTTGTGATTTGGTCATTTAACTATTTAGGCTCAAAAGTAATATTTTGTCATATCAAACCCTGACGTAACCTCTTGTAATAGTTTTGACTCCTAACCAATAACTTTGTTAGTTTTGTTAGTTAAGTGCAAAAATAGTTTGGTCTTTCTTACTTTGGGGTTGTTTTGAATGTTAGAAAGTTATTTAACATTAAAGGGGGCTATAAATGTAATTATCTAAACTAACATAAACCACCTCAAGTTAAATTAGTTTATAATTGAAAACACTAGAATTATTTTTTTAATTTTTTTGGTTTTTTTATTATTTCGTTACTTTTTATTAATTTTAATAAAACATATTTTAAATATACAAATAAATACGAATTTTCCAAAGAACGATTTTAAAAACAACAGTTAAAAAACGATTTAAAAAACAACAACTTGTTTAAAAAAGAAAGATTTTAAAAAGAAAAGTTGTTCATTTATTAACCTTTTGTATATTACAATAGATTTTTAACTGCTCATTTCATCTAAATTTTTTTAACCTTTTATTTTTTTTAAAATGTTTTTTTAACGATTTGGTTTTTAAAGCATTTCATTTAAAAAATCAAAGCAAAAGTGATTTTTAAAAAGCAAATTTTAAAAGAACAGTATAAAAACAATTAAAAAACGGTCCAAAAAAGAATGATTTAAAAAAGAAAGGTTTAAAAAGAACGGTTTAAGAAAGAACAATTTTTTAACTACAAATAAAAATTGTTTAAACATTAATTAAAAGTTTTGAACCCCATGTAAACTAGTAAATTCAGAGCATTTTAACAATAAGAAAATGCATAACTACATCATTTAAGCTTCTATCAAAAATGATCTGATTTAAATAAAAATTATAATGAAACTGATGTGCAAAACCAGTTACCTGCTACAACATTTCATTACCTGTCATAACATTTCATTACCTATCATAACATTTCATTACCTACCATAACACTTCAATTCATATTTAAATGATCACATATATTCACATTTAAATGATCATATATAAAGAAGAAACATGAGACACAACATTAACTATTGATAACCACATCATATATCTTCAAATCAAATATTAAGTTTATTGGTGCATCTATACTCATTTGGAGTTCCATGAAAAGTACTATGCTCAGGAGAGTTAATGAAACCACAACACACGAATTAAAAATATTTAAAGTGTATAAGGAATGGATATTGATATTACCTAAAAGTTGCTACTATCATAAGTCGAAATTAATGCTTCAATATCTTCTACAATTTGTTCGTCCATCTCGTTTTCATTCTCCTTCTCATTTAATATATGAAAAAAATATTTATGATTTACTATTAACATTACATATGAAGATGAAAGAATATGCAATCTAAAGTTATAAATATAATAAATAAATCATAATACTTTCTAAATCGAACAACCAATCACATATGCATAACAACTCATTGACATTAGAAGATACAAGTGAACTTTGATATTTACTTATAACTCGGCCACCGTACTGAAAGATGATTCTGAAGCAACGATCGTCATTAGAGTGCTCAAAATATCACAAGTCATTAAAGTCAACCATGAATACCTTCCTTGAATAGCTTTCCAATATTGTTAAACATCAAGTTCTTGTTTTATATCAAATGAAGGTTACTCGAGATACATTGTTAAGTGTGATTTTTCTCTCTCAGTACTTTTAAATTGGCTTTCAAATGACTGAACCCATCCATTCATCAAATACATCAACACGAACATTTGAATTTCCCGCCAATGAAGAAGTGTACATCTCTAACCGAATATCATACTCCTTATCATATTACTTAAGAATACCATCATCAATACTCTTCAAATTCTCCTCACGTACTTCATTTGTCATGTTAAGTTTTAAGAAACAATACTCAACAATCTTAAACTAATATCGTGAATCTAAAATAATGACAAAAAATAAGACCAAACTATAACTTTCCTGGTATTTTTCAAACTTCTTTTTCATGTTTTTTCCATATCACTTATAACATGGTTCGTGTTATGAATTTCATCTTAAATAAATGATTAAATTGACCACACATTGTGAAAATATAAGTTGGAAGTAGATTAGGAATTTTCAGAAAATAAAGTCATGATATCATAAACAAGTTTCATAAATCTTGTGATTCTTTCTAGTCTTGTCCACTCATCTTCTAATAGAAAAATCTTGTAATTGGAATCAATTAGTCTAAACAAGCATAAACCCGTTTATAAGCTAATGTGTTATCAAGAAAAAGATATGTGGAATTACATCTTGTTATGACATCATGAAGCACATGTTGCCATATTGTAGTGAAAGTAGTTGTATGCATTCCGTGAGCTTGCACTTTCTGGTTGTAGTTCCTCGAACATATTTTACCAACTTCCAAACCTTCTTGATGGTTCCTTTTATTACTTTCAACCCGGCTTGAATAATAAGATTTAACACATGTGAAGAACAACGCAAATGAGTAAAATCTTCATCATAGACTAATATGCTATTCAGACGTAAATGACTTTTTAGGTAGTCTACTAAAACATCATATACATGGGATTATCTAGTATGATAGTAAAAATCTTTTTCTCAATGCCTAACTCCGCTAAAAATTTAATCAATTACTCTACTAAGATGGAACCATTATGTGAAGCGGTATAACTTGAAAGTTCAACACTTTTTCCTCAAAACCTAATTCTTATCGACGTAATGGCCGTTAGTGCCATAAATACATCCGTTATGATAGGACTCCATAAATCAGAAGTCAGACATATTCTACTTTTTATTTTTTATAACTCATCTTTGAGAATCTTTTTCTCTCTATCATTAATTATGAAGAAATCCTACTTTGCATTGTTTCTTGTTATGGGATTGCATCATGGGGTAAAAACTTATGTAAATATCTTGTTGCCTCATGCTCAACATAACTGAATGGTAGTTATGTTTGATGATCAAATATGCTAGTTTCTCCATATACATCTCTTGATCCAGAGGGCCATGTATCTTTGGTTAACAAGGTTCATGAAGATCAAAACACATCAGAATATGTCGTTTAATGTTAGATGTCCCCGAATTTGAAATGGCACTATATACTTTTTCACATACATTACAAATTTTCTTTATATCCCCATCAGCTCCAACAGATAGTTTTTCAAAGTACTCCAAACTGTAAGGCCCCGTTCCCGGGACGCTTACAGCTGGTCGATTATCGCACATAAAACATACATTCTCATTTATCTTAAATAAACATTGCAGCGGAAACATTCAAAAATGACATTTCATTTCATTATAAAGGCTTTTGTAAAATAATACATAGTTAATCAGTTACAAAATACATTGTTGCATTACATCACAAAGCATTATATGAATGAATGTCATCCAAAAGAGCCGAGTAGCCACCCCATGCCATCCTCAGCAAGCATTACCTGCCAACTGGAAACACATCAAAGTCAGCGTTACTGAGTGTGTTCTAATTTTAAATAAAACATACTTTTCTTTCGTTAAAACCGTTCTTTACTTTCATTCAAATCATACCATACTTTCATACATGATCACACATCATACGTAAACATAGATAATATCATTATTATCTTTCATTACGTTCGTTAATTTTTGTTCATTCAACGTCCATCATTATCAATCATTTCTCATATAGATCCCGTCAAGCTTTACCCTCCTCATGGCACACAACCACGATTACTGAGGTCGAATGACAAGGATCCCGTTTCGTTCTTGATTATGATATTTCGTTAACATTCAATTCATACATTCGTTCTTTTCTCTTACTTTCTTTTCATATGTTTATTTCGTTCGATGACATGTACATTACCCCGAACATTGTACACGAAGCGGGTAACTAAGCCTGAGGTCTTTCATAGTCCTCGAACATTAGGCACGGAGCTGGCTCCAGTACCTAGGGTAAGTACATTCACCACTTATCTTTTCTCTTTCATTTTGGATCAATGCCATATGCTATACCCCAAACATTGTGCACGAAGCAGGTAACTAGGCCTGAGGTCTTTCATAGACCTCGAACATTGTGCACAAAGCTGACTCCAGCACCTAGGGCAAGCAACAAAGATCCCATACATATGGTCAATCACAAAGATTAGACCCCAGTATGCATCCTTCGGGGTAGCTAACCCGTACACCGTTGAGCTAACACCTTCATTGGGTGTGCACCTCCATACATTTGCTTGCAAGTCTTTCTTACATTCATTCATTCATTAATGCATGCATTCAATCATCATGTTCCTCTTTCATTATCTTCCACTTTATGTTACATAATACTTTCGTTTCACTCATTAACATAACACGTAAAGCCACGGGAAAGATAAACATACATCATAATAAGGAACATCAATATACAGTAGCATCATCATATAGGGTATCATCATACATACATAACATACATCATGCAAAAACATGCAACATCATTATGCCCAACATACCCTCTAGGATCCCAACAATCATCTTACTTAAACTTACGGGAACCTCCACGTCAAAACTTACATCTGCACTTTCCCCCGAAAGGCAGAAATTAATCTACGCTTTTCCTCGGGTACACCAGCCCTATTTGGGCGTATGGGTACCCTTCAGTTGCATGACCCCCAGGCGACTGAACATCATGCGAATGGACCAATGCGGATGAACACCAATGCGGATGAACACTTATGCGAATGGGCTCTCAGTCACATGACTCCCCATGCGATTGGCCCCCCAATCGTGCGAATGAACCTCAATCGTGCGAATGAACCTCAATCGCACCCCATTCGGTCGTATGGCCTCCATTCGGTCTCCTAGCCCTAGCTGATGTAGAATGTAGTTCATCCCGAACCCAATCTGCCATTTTCGACCTCCAAGCTCATCCAAACCCATTCTAAGCGCAAATCAACCATCCTAAACCTTAGGAATGCATACCATAACACCATTCAAGCACACACAAGCCCAGAAACAAACTCCAAACGCATCACACACAAACACATACAAATGGGTCAAACACACACACATACAAATCGGGCTTTCAGATGTGTTTCAACCTCAAAATCAATCAAAACATGTAAAAGAGGTGTCCTAGAACTCACACAAACAACACCGAGAAGTAGAGCTTCGATTAGACCTACTACACGACAATTTTGCACACTTGAATCCACCCGAACCAAGCATTTCTCTTCTTTTCTCCCTTTTCTCTCTTCTTTTTCTCTATGGCTGATGTTTCAAGTGTGGGGAGAGGGTAAAGGCTGCCCTCTCCCTTCAAATACCTCCACTCACCCAGCTTTCTCTCTTTGGCGAGTTTGGTCCCTCGACTTTGGACTTTATTTCTTTTCTTCTTTCTTTGGCTTCAAAGAAAATATCCGGGCGTTACAAGTCCACCCCCCTTATATAGGTTTCGTCACCGACAAGATAGTCTAAGTCACTAAACTCTAGATGGTGGCCGGCTAAGGCAAATCGAGCAATTGGGCGACAATCGATTTAAGTCTTAGGGAGACCGCAATGTGAGAATCATGCGAGGTGACAACCAATTCAATTCAGTAAAGAGGGAAGATCAACTGAATGATTTAGGTTTAATTTTTTACAACGTTACAAGGATGGTAAAATGAAAGTTGTATTAAATATATAAAAAGAATGATAAAAATCCTATCGGACCAATGTTTTTTGAATGCTAAGCTTGAATTCAAAATTGATAACTAAACAAGTTATACTTTGAACTTGAGATCAAGCTCAGGTTCATTTACGCTAGACTCATTCGAGTTTTTCACCGATTCCTTCAAGGAGCTATTATCCTCATTTGATTTCTTTAATTTACACCACTCATTATTGAAATTTATCTTTATTCTGACCCATATTATAGAGTTGGCGGTCCTGTGGTGTCTCGAGTGCCACGCCTTATGATTGTGTGGATGTTTTTTAAATCCATTCATAATGCATCTTTACTCTACGATCTGTCTTCTTGTGTTCTTATGTGTACATATCTCTAATCTCTAATACTATATACTATATAATACATATTGGATGGGTAGAACCGTCATTTTCTCAAATCCGTAAGACGCGCCTCTTCACTCACCTCCTCCGTAATCACCGGGCCTTCACTTCCTCCGTCAGCGACCATCCACCTCCACCTCCGACCATTAATTGCATCGTTCCATGTCGATTGAACACTCCCCTTCAAATCCCCCTCCGTTCCATGTCGATTGAACACCTCCACCTCAGACCATTAACTGCGTCTGCCCCAGATCGGCCTCCACTTCGGCGTCGCCGCACACACAGAGGTTAAGTGATTGTTGTGTCAATTACCTGAATTGATTCTCTATTTGTGTTTTGGTTCAATTTTTGTCGGGGTTCATTGATTCAGTTCGGGTTGGGTTAACTGAATCCTTTGAATGTGATGTGAACTACCTCAATTGATTCTCTATTATGGTAATCTGTTTAATTTTGGTCGATGATATTTCTCTGAACTACCTTAATTGATTTTCTGTTTGGGTGTTGGTTCAATTTTGGTTCTGCTTCTTGATTCAATTGGGGTTGGGTTCATTTACTTCATTTTCCACTCCCTGGGTGTTCTTTTCGTGAGTTAGTGGGTGGTTAACATTTTTAGGGCATCTTCACAGAGACTTCGTTTTGATGCTAAGTGGTACGAATGAGTATAATCTGTCCAAGGAAGATGTTGGTTTGAGGCTGGCTTTTGTATATCTGCCTGTAATTTTTGAGGGTTAGTCTACATATTAATCCAGCAAAAAATTCGGTTTTGGGGCTTGAACATGGAATAAAGGTTTATTGCATGATTATAAATCTTTATTAATTATTTCATTAAACTGACAGGCCAGGAGGGGAAATCTGTTTCAACACCGTCTCCAATAGTCAAACGAGGTACTTATATACGTCTTATAAATCAATGATTCTCTTTATATATTGGGCAAGAATCATTCAACTTATTCATGTCTTTGTTTTTTTCTTGATTAAATTTCAGCTCCACCAAAAGTAACTAATCTAAAGATGGTCGGTGATATAATGGAGGGAAGTAAGATTACAGTAACTGCTAATGTAACTGGAGCTACAGAAGGATCTAGCAGAGTTCAATGGTTCAAAACATCTTGAGGCAAGCTCACTTTTATCTTTCACATCCATATGTGTAAATTAAATGAATTTTAGACATTAGTTGAGGAATCACATATAGTTGTTTGTTCTACTTTTGATCATCCCAATTGTCAATATCATATAATGTCCTAAGATCATACAGTAGCTCTATCTTTATTTTGCAACTGTATTATAAATACTTTTAGACACATTTGTACTTTCATACAAGATGATATGATATAATGTGAAATCTGAAACTGTACAAAGATATGAAAGCTGATCATGAGTGATATGTCATGTTACAAAACTCCATACTGTGTAAATAATGCAAGCAGTTCAAAACAGTTTTAAGAAATACAAAAAGGGTCCATACCTGTTCGAAATGTTACATAATAGTATAATACTATGACAGTGTGTAATATACTACGGAATGGTATGACACAGCACAAAATGAATGATATGATACAAAGGTGATGGTACAAGCTGTATGATCTTAGGATGCTTAATAAAGTACTACCTTTATAAATTATTAGATTCAGTTTTTGTTTAGTGACATATAGTACCTATTGTGGATACATTTCAGATACAGTTAATGTTTAATATATTTTTATGAGTAAGTAGTAACCTTTTTTGTTTGAGTATGAAGTTAGTAAATTAGGCTTCATGTTAGAGTGTGGGTTTATCTGATATATCTGCTATTGGTATATGGTGCATCATTTACGGTTAGAGGAGAATCCTATTGTTGAGATGGCACATGTAGAAGCAGCTTCTATTTTGCCTGTTGGCCCAAGCCTGAAAAAGTTCAATGATAGAGGTATGCGATGATCTTTAGATATTAAATTAACTACCTTAATTTATTTTTTTGTTGTTTTTGTAATTTATTCTGGTTCTCGTTCCAATCTTATTGATTGATATTTCGGCAACCTCATAACTATTCAATTAGAGTTTGCAGTATTTTAAATTGTATTTCCAATCTGATGATCATATATTATGTATTTATGTTTATTAGAAAGCACGAGCGTAGTCATTCTGGTAATTATTTACTGTGTTTCTTAGTATTAGTCTGATGATTATTTTAGTTAACATAGGCTCTGTTCTTCAAATATAGCAGGCTCTGTTCTTCGAATATCGTGTAACATGCAATCTTTTAAAATCATATTTTTATTGTTTCTTATATGCAAGTAATTTTTAGTATTTTAGTCTTTGTATGATTTCGTGTTTTGTACCGCTTTCTTCAAGTCTTTGTTGTTATTTAGGCATTGCTAAAGATCCGGGGTACTGAAGTACCATTTTAAATATAAATTCAGGCATTCAGCTTAATTCGGCATCATATTCTTATACAAAAAGTTGAATTTATTTAATATTTGAAATTTCTAACAATTCTCACCTAACATGCATCTGCAATGAAAATTTTTCTAGATCTTTCTCCTAAAGAAATCACAATTGCAAACATTATCCAGCACATACAGCAGTCTGCATTGCAGGAGGTTGGGAGTTTTGTATCTCTAAACAAGCCCCAGGTGAGTTGTCATTTTTTTGCTTGTTTAATAACGTCATTGATGAAATATTCAAATTCTGATTACGCTTTTAGAGGTTAAGTTGTATTGTTGATGGAATTCCAAAATAGCATTTTTTTATGTCAACTAAATCAGCTTGAAAAATTACATTTGTTGGAAGACAGGCGTCATCTATGTTATCTAATTAATCAGATTTGTTAAGTTTATTTTATGGCTGTCCTATGTTACTAAAAAATTATTAATCAATTAAATGAAATTCACCTTTAACTAACAATGATCTGTTTACTGATTGAACAGAGTCGACTTTTAATTTTCTAGTTGAACAATGGAAAGACCATTTCCCTCATGGTTACGTGCTCATGGAAGCCTCAGTTGATCAACCATTTGAAGATGATGCTTGTAACTGCCACTTTCTTTTCACCAAAGATAAAACCATAGATGAAAATTCAGAATTAGTCTTGAATTATCAATGCTTCATTGGAAGCACAACCCTTTCAAACTTCACCCCAATTCCAGATGCTACTGCTGAGGTAACAGGTGTTTTCACTTATCATTAATAGGAATTTTTTATGCAACTGTATTTCATTTTGTGAACTTACTAATTGCAAGGTGAACTGGCCAAAACATGATGATGTGGGCAAAATTTTAAGGGTTGAGTGTACACCTGTACTGGGAGATACTAAATATTCCTCTATTTTTGCTATATCTGCACCCTTTCTCGAGGTACATTATTCCTTACACAAAATATGTAGTTGACTAAAGTTTGAAGTTCAACATTCAGTTTTAACTTTTGTATAGGAACTGCATGCCCAAAGATTCTGAAGCTTGATATGCGTGGAGAATTGGTGGAGGGAAATATAACTACAGGCTACCCAGAGGTTAACTGGCGACTAAACTGAAGGTGGTCTACTGACAGCATCTTATGGGTACATAGGAGGTCATGAAGGAAAGAGTATTGACAATTGGTATCTTCATGAGGTATATCGATATTCATTCTTTATAATATTAAACTACTTATCATCCCCATATTTTTTCTTTATATTCATATTGTACAGGCTATCTGCAGGTTGAAACTGATCCTGGTATATTGATACCTGAGGTTTCAGGTCATCTTTAGTACAATGTCACTAAAGGTGCAATTGGTAAATGCATCTCATTTAAATGTACCCCTTTACGTGATGATGGGATTATGGGGGAATCCAAAACTTGCATGGGTCAAGAACGTGTTCAGCCAGGTAGTCAATAATGTTTATACTTTCTTAAGTTGTAGAGACACACTTCCGAGAACTCTTTTGTCACATGTTTATGTGGTAAAGAAAACTATGGTATACACCTAAAACTTATGTCTATGTGTATGTACTTTGAAATTTAAATCTAATGTTTGTTTGTATCATAATTATTTTTTATCAGGAAACCCTATATTGCTGTCTCTACAAGTGGTTGAGACTGTAGTTGAAGGCACAACATTATATGTTAACAAATAATATTGGGGTGGTGAAGAGGGAGACTCTGTTTTCCGCTGGTTCAGGGTATCAAACATATTGTATTCATTTCACAATAGTTTCTTGTATATGGTTTTGTTCTAAGCCTATGTGTAATAATTAGGGTTCAAGTTGTTTACAGTTTGTCTTATTATCATTTTATATAGTATACTGATAGTTAATTATATGTGCAGACTAGCTCAGATGGCATGAAAAAGGAAGTTGCAGATGCCACCTCATCATCATACTTGCTTTCAGCTGATGATATTGGGTATTTTATATCCGCTTCATGTAACTGGTGAGAAAGGATCGGGCCCGTGGGCCTATTGTATTATCTCAACAGATTGGACCACTACCTCCAGGTATTATGCAGAATCCTACTTATTCTATTTTTACAAAACCTTATGAATCAACATATAGTCACTACTGAGCACTCTAAACTGAACAATCTTGAACAAGACATGGCCAAATACTTTTCATTAGTAAAAAAATAGAAACTATTCAAGAGAATGATGACATCAAACAACCCACTTTTAGTTTAGACCCATATGCTAAGTTTCTTTGAATGATGACATGACTGTAGTCAAACAATGATTACAAAAAATCTGAATGCTTTAATTTTCAGGGCCACCAACTTGCCAATCACTCGAGTTTCATGGGTCATTGGTGGAAGGAGGGCATTTAACCGTTATTGCATCTTATAGCGGAGGGTAAGCAAATTTCCTTTTTTATTAAAGATGTTCAGGGTAGGAATATCTTATCATAAAACGTATATTTAAATATATATTGTATTCTTTTTAGGGGGAAAGGAGCTTGCTTCTTCGATTGGTTCAGAGTGAAGGATAATGGTTGCAAGGAGAAACTTCATTCTGGTGGTGAGGGGTTTTAAATAATATTTTTGCATGACTTAGAAGTACAGTTGGCTGCCCTGTTTACTTGCTTAAAGTAAGGTAAAATCTTAGCAGAGCAGTTAGATTTGACTTTAGAAGATGTGGGAGAGTGTGTGGAGCTTGTTTATACGCCTGTGCGTGAAGATGGACTTAAAGGGAGCCCAAAGAGCATTTTATCAGGTCCCATTGTTCCAGGTGAGTACATTCTGCTTGCAATTTGAAGTGGTGGCAAGACATTCTTTATAAGCATATAACTTGGTTAATCCATGTACTTTGTTTATGTATTTGGTATGTGTTACATGTTATTCTTGATCGAGTTCAACTTCTCGTGTTGTGAATGACCTTATTATTTTTATAATAAGGCTTGATAATCACAATCAAGACAAATCACCTGCACAACCAAATTACCAATTTGCATCAAAAGGTAATGATAACCACAATAAAACACTATATACAATACAGTCCTAACATCTTCGAAAATAAACAATTAGTGCCCTATTGTGTAGCAAAATAAAATTAAGAGTTGCCGTTCCAAAAAGAAGATTAAGAGTTATTAAAAGACAGTTGTTTGTATTCTTTAGTAATTAGTGACAAGTAACATTAACAAACAACAAATAAAGACTAAAAATTTTTCATTTGAATTATTAAAAAAAACAGCACTCTCTCTAGAAGTATTATATAAGAAATGATAATATCACACATTTCTGGGGCTAATTTTTCCAGAAGCATAGGATGTGCGTGAAACAACGAATAATAGGACATGTTTAAACACATTTAAAGGTATATAATTGGTGCTTAATTATGGTACACATACATAATTATGATACATGTACATTTATTACTTTTTGGTGGTGCCTGACTTGTCGACATCAGTTTTGTGTAGTATTCAAAGATGGACTTTGCAAGGGCTAAGATTAACAGATAAGGGTGACCGTTATTAAAGAGTCCTCGTCACAATGGCAAGAAGACCGCAGCAATGCGCGGGTTATAACACTAGTATATTTAAACTTGTATTATATTTTTAGTTGTGAATTTTTTATTTTATTTTTAATTTATATATAGAGAAACATGGAGTAGAATATTAATTCTAAATATGTAACTAATTTTAAATAGATAATCATGATAACTAAACAATTGTATTTTTTCGCTTTAAATATGATACATAAAATGATATATAAATGCTCACAACTGATAATCAGAGAATAGGTTAAGGTTTAAGAATAGTGAGATTGTGAGAAAGAAATAGTAGTTCAAACCCCGCTCTTAGTGCTGAAAGTCGTTAGTTGGTTGCCTCATATGATATTTCGTAACAAGGGTGATACATGTATTGTTGATTAGTGAGTGTTTTAGTTACAATTCTAGCCATTACTATACAACTTATAAAGAAAGGTAGATGTTGGGTCTGATAAGGCTGGTGCAACCAAAACAAACAGCTAACTTAATTTTGGTACAATTTATGAAGGTCTTCCGAAGACAAAGCTGCATTTCCGAAGATAAGTCCATCACCTTCCGAAGCCAATTCTATAAGAAATTCCGAAGAGAAACTTAGTCTTCCAAGACTAAATTTACTCCTCCGAAGTATAAAGACTGGAAGCAGCTGATTCGAATGAGTTGTTCCTTCCGAAGCCAAAGTAGCTTCGGAAGACTTTATGTCTTCGGAACTTTACTTACCTTCGAAAGTAACAACTGTTATGGGTGGATAAAGTAAGGTGTCTGTCAGTCAACTGCTACACTGACAGACTGTATGGAACTTCTCCATGCGGGTATGTTTGACCTTACTTTATCCACTGCTCACCCATCATAGATTAGTACAGCTACCAAACTTAGTTGGTGACAAAAGGTAAGTCATGGAATTGTCATGACTACCTAATACTAGGATAATACTTTATCTTAGTTTACATACTTCTAGCATCTGTGATATTTTGTCTAGTTGTATTTCCAGCTGGTTTTCCAGTTTAACCGGCTGTAGATAGTAGTATATATAGTTCTCATTCTAAGCTCATAAGAGCATGCTTGTAAAAGTCTTGTAAAACTTTCAGTTGAGAACTAATATATACAAGTATCTTGAAAACCTATTCTTGTGTCTTATTTACTTAGTATATTATTATCAACTCTTAGAAGATTCTGCTTCATCTTTTGAGTGTAACTTAGTTTAAGAGAGAAACCATTGTGTTAAGTGACTTGTATCAATCCTGCAATTGGTATCAGAGCATCCAGGCTCTTGATTGTGATATCTTACCATCCCAAATCATCTTGGCTTTTCACTCATACACTCACCTCACTCAAAATGGCCACGAACCAGAAATCACCAGAATTTGAAATGGGAACGATGACTAAAGCTCCTATCATCACCCCTGAAAATTTCAAATCTTGGCGTATGCGCATTGAAGGTTTCATTAAGTATCAAGATAGCCAAATATGGAGATCTATCACTAATGGTCCTTACTAGCCAATGGTGGCATCACCAGATGGTAAAGGTTCCATGATAGAAAAGGCTATCAAAGATTACTCATATAAAGATGGAAAGAAGATGGACATCGATAGCAAAGCCATGACTGTACTGCTTACGGCCATACCAAACTCCATCATGATAGGCTTTGAGCATTGCAAGATAGCCAAACAACTCTTTGATGCTTTGACTCAGATGTACTCTGGTTATAATGACTCTAAGAAAGATTCCATGAAGCAGCAGTTCAAAAACCTGACCTATATTACCGGAGAGACTCTTAGCCAGCAATATTTCAGTCAGTTCAGTCAGTTGGAGTCTTTTTTGAGAAAAAAGATCTATCATGGAAGTTAATGAGCGCACTTCTTCAAAAGTGGTCTTTTTACTGTGTCTCTATAAAGAGAACAGAGAATTTGAACACTCTCATAATGACTGAACTATTTGGTTTTCTTGATAGATACCGTGTAGAGATGGAGACTTAAAAAGGCCATTAGATGAACAAAATTTCTGGTTCTTCCACTAGCATGCTCTAGTTGTTGGTAAAGGATCAAGAAACCCCCAGTCCTAATAGTACTTGACTTACCCCTAGCAGCAATCATGTTCTTTTAGTCCATACATTACTTTTCCTGAAACACCAAAGTCTCAACAGGCTCAATCAAGTCCCTTCCCAGATAATTATGCCTTTGTTTCGGGAAATGGACATTCTAGTGACTTTTAGTTCTGCTTTGAAGATCTAGAATTCTTCAGCCCAGATGATGTTGAATACATGGACATAGTTCAACAAATGGCTCTGCTAACTTATAGAGCAAAGAAGTTCTTTAAAGAACTCGAAGGCAGTTTCCTAAGAACCTAACCAACAACAAATTCAGGTTTGACAAAAGCAAGGCCATGTGCTACAACTGTAATCAACTTGGTCATTTTACTAGGGAATGCAGAGCTCCAAAAGCCAATCCAGGAGTCACTCAAGCCTCCACACATCCTGCCACACATAAAGCTGCTTTAACTGAACAACAAACTGTTGCTGTTGCTCAAGAAGTTGACTGGAGCTTCATGGTGCAAGAAGTGACTCCTACTCAAGCACTTATGCCTGGAACTGATGACAACAAGGTATATGAACATCTTTGCACTCCAGCTTGTATTCCTAAAGTCAAACTGTATTAGGACTATAAATCAAATCTGACATTGAGTCCTTAAACATTTTAAAATCTGATTTTAAAAGGACAAAATCTGACTATAAAATGAAAATTGAAGAGTTGGAAATCAAGGATTAATTTCCAAGTTAGTTGAGGCTCAAGCCCATCTAGTCATAGCTGAGGCTAAAGCAGAGAAGTATGCTATTGAAGAGCATAACTTCCAAACCATTCTTGCATCATCCTCCCACTCAAAATTATGTTATCAAAACAAAGGGGGTTGGGAACCAATGAAATTTCTCCACCATATTCTTGTAAGTCTATTAGATAACCAAGATATGGTATTGAAGAGTTTCCATCTGCTGAACCCTTATCTTATGAGTGGAAGAGTGATGCAATTATGAAGACCAATACAGGAAAGGATCAGATAGAGAAATCGATCCTCACCTGTAATGAACAACCCCTGACCACCAAAGCCAGAAGAAACAAAGTCAAGGTAGCTAGAAAAACTACCAAGAAAGTAGCTGACTCCAAGTGGAAGATAGACCCAAAGTAAAAGGGTGTGTTTATCTCAGTAGGATTTCAGGTGGTTGGAAGATCTGATCCAGGAAAGGAATGCAGTACCAGCACTCCTATCCAGCAAAAAGATCAGAAACGGAAAACTGTTGAGAAATGCAAGAAACAACAGTTAAACACACCCCATGAAAGGTAACATTGAATGCATAATGTGTGGTTTGCACAACCACATGGCTAAAGATTGTTACTATAATCATGTAAGCACACATTATATAAATAATGTTAAGAAGGAAAAAGTCAAGGAAGGTTTCACATTTAGACCTTATCACATGGTTCAAATGTTAAGAAAAGGAAAACTTACTTCCGAAGCCAAATTGCTTTCGGAAGAAAATCATTCTTCCTAAAGAAGAACAACTTCGGAAGAAAAATCAAAGAAGATTCCAAAGCATAAGAAAATTCATTTTGAAACCTTCTGAAAAGAAGACTGCTTCAGAAGAACAGGTTCTGAAAGCTTCTTTTGAAAAGAAAGAAGCTTTGGAAGAAAGCTATGCTGCTCAAGCCTTATCAAGCTCATCCTCACTGATCAACCAAATGATGGAATGGAAGATCAAAGAAGATGTTACAGCCCAAACCTCCTCTTCCCAAACCATAATTGAACCCCATGTCTATATTTTGGTTCAATTATGTCATCCATATTGGAAGAACCCAAGACCAACAAGGCTTGGGTTTCCAATAGCAACTGGCTTTTTCACCTTATGTGCAGGAACATCCACTTGACAAAAATGGAAATATATGGATTATAGACAATGGATGCTCAAGGCACGTGATCGGAAACAGATCTCTTCTTCAATAATTTTAATATTCTAATGGAGGACCTATTTAGTTTGGAGGTGAATCAGGAGGATACATTTCTGGTAGGGGAAGTGTATCCAATGGTAAGTTAAAAATTAACAAAGTAAACTTTGCCAAACAGCTTGAACATAACCTGTTAAGTGTCTCTCAATTCTATGACCAAAAGCACCACGTGTTTTTCACAAAACATGAGTGCATCATCCTCAAACCTAGGATAACAGTTCCTTAGGAATTGGTGCTTCTTAGATCTCCCAGCAAATGAGATATGTACAAGCTTGATATGAAGAATGCTTCCCCACTGGGAGAAGTATCATGCTTTCTTTCCAAAGCAAATGGTGATGAATCAACTCTATGGCATAAGAGAATGTGCCATTTTAATTTTAAGACCATGAACAAGCTGGTCAAAAATAACGTGGTACATGGTGTGCCTAAAAAGGAATTTCAAGGATAATTATGTTGCTTGCCTGAAAAGGAAACAACACAAGGTTCCTTATAAATCCAAAGAAGTGAACTCTATCACCACTCCATTACACTTGTTGCATATGGATCTCTTTGGTCCTACAAGTATAATGAGCATTGAAAGGAAAGCATACTGCCTTGTGATTATTGATGATTTTACCAGATATACACGAGTTTTCTTTTAAGAACTAAGGATAAAACTACTGAAATTTTAAAATCTTTTATTCTTAAAATTGAGAACCAGATAGATCATAAGGTAAAAATATTAAGAAGTGACCAAGGGACTAAGTTCAAGAATCAAGTTCTTGACTTATTTTATGACTCTAAGGGGATCACCAGAAAATATAGTGCTCCAAGAACTCCTCAACAAAATGGTGTTGCTGAGAGGAGAAATATGACACTTATTAAGGCTACTAGGACTATGTTGGCTGATTCAAAGCTTCCTCTAACATTCTGGCTAGAGGCAGTCAGCAATGCATGCTATGTGTATAACAGAGTACTCATAGTTAAGCCCTATAGAAAAAACCCTTATGAGCTATAGAACAAGAGACCACTATTCATTGGTTTTCTTACGTCCTTTGGTAGTAGGTGTACCATACTTAACACAAAGGACAATTTAGTAAAAATTGCTAAAAAGTCAGATGATACTATCATTTTTGGATATTCTTCAAGCTCCAAAGCTTATAGAGTATACAATATTAAGAATCAATATTTGAGGAATCATCTAATATTGTTGTTAATGAGCACACTCCTTGTGTTAAGGGGAATGACCCTGAATATATATTCAACTTAGAATTGTTTCCTAGATATTCTAAACCTTCTTGTGAGATTGTTTTAGCTAGAACAGGTGGTCAAACTGATTCCTATAAAGATCAATTGTTTGAGTTGCCAAGGCCTCTCCTAAGATCTCCAAGAAGACATGAAGATCAAGCTCCCATAGCTGGTAATCCGGTGAGTCTCACCATCTCTAGAACCAATGGAGCATTAACAAGTTGTCAGCCAAAAAGCCCCAAACTTAACCGACACACAACTTTGGTAATTAACACCAAGCTGATGAAGATAGTGACATGGAGGAACATGAAAATGTTGATCTTGCTTCTCAGCAACTCATAACTAATGTTGTCACACATTCATTGAACTGGTCCTCTTTGAATGAATATGAGACAACAGCTGGTGGTGGTGTCCACAATCCTGAGCAAAACATCTCTAACTTGGATCTATCTATGCAACCAGATATGATTCCCAGGCTCAGGATCCACAACACCCACCCAGCTGAGAACATCATTGGGGATGTCTTAGAGGGAGTAAAGACAAGATGTTTGTATTTAGGCTCCTTTCTCAAATTGAGCCCAAGAAAGTGGAAGAAGCCTTAAAAGACAATAATTGGGTTGAAGCAATACAAGAGGAATTGCTTCAATTCAAAAGGTAGAAGTTATGGAACTTATGTCGACTACTACAAGGCCAAGTCCCTCTAGGCACCAAATGTGTGTACAGAAACAAGAAGGATGACAGAGGTCTAATCATCAAAAACAAGGTCAGACTTGTTCAAGGCTACACACAAAAGAAATGAATTTACTATATAGATGTCTTTGCACCTGTTGCAAGACTTGAGGCTGTTAGGATCTTCCTTGCTTTTATAGCATCAAAGAACTTCACTATCTACCAGCTTGATGTGAAATGTGCATTCCTGTATGGGGATATCGACAGAGAAGTCTATATGTGCTAGCCACCTGGATTTGATGATCCACAACATCCTAACTATATGTGCAAATTGGACAAGGCACTCTATGGCCTACACCATGCACTTAGGCTGTGGTATGAGACTGTCTCAATTCCTCTTAAAGAATGGCTACACCAGAGGCACCGTAGATAAGACATTGTTCATAAGGAGGTCTGGAAAAGGCATGTTGCTCGTACAAGTTTATATGGATCATATCATATTTGGTTCCTCAAATGACCAAATGTGTAAGGACTTTGAGAGCACCATGAGGAAGAAGTTGAGATGGGTTCTATGGGCAAGATGGACTTCTTCCTTGGAATTCAAGTGAAGCAGATAAAAGAAGGGTTTTTCCTTAGTCAATCTAAGTATGTCAAGGACATCTTAGAAAGATTAAAATGAAGGATTGTAAGCCAGCAAGGACACCTATAGCCAGGAATCATAATCTTTGTCCTGAATCTGAGGGAGAGGATATTGATTAGCATCAGTATAGGGCAATTATTGGATCCTTGATGTATTTAACTTCAAGCAAACCTGATATCATGATTACAACTTGCATCTGTGCAAGATATCAAGCTGCTCCTAAGGTGTCTCACCTGGTTGCTGCTAGGAGGATTCTTAGATACCTTAAATGAGCTTCTAAATTAAGACTCTGGTATCCTAAGAACAAGGATTTCAACCTCTATGGTAATACTGATAGTGACTATGGTGGCTACAACATCAACAAGAAATCAACATCAGGAGGATGTCAATTTCTTAGTGGAAGGATCTATTTATGGCAATTCAAGAAGCAATCCTGTGTCTCTATATCAACTGCAGAGGCTGAATACATTATTGCTGCTAGCTGTTGTGCTCAACAGCTGTGGATTCAGAATCAGATAATAGACTATGGATTCAACTTCATAGAAACTCCTATCCACATAGACAACAAGAGTGCCATTTCCATCGTAGAGAATCCAGTGAAGCACTCAAAGACCAAGCATATTGACATCAAGTACCATTTCATCCGAGATATTCATGAGAAGCATCTCATAAATTAGTTAAGGTTGATTCAAATGAACAATATGCTAACTTGTTCACAAAGACATTTGATGAACAAAGATTCAAATATTTAATTACAGCTATTGGGATGATCAACCTTAACTAGATCTCTTTTGAAAACCTTTTTAATATGCAATGGCCTTCTTTTTTGTCTAACAATTAGAATCTAAGCCCTGTTACAGAAAGTTTCTTCAAGATTTTCTAAGTACAAAATCTTCCAAAGAGAATTTTACCTACAGAAAAAGATTCTCTCAGTTTTCCGCAGGTAAATTACTCTAAGTGTTTCTTCTTCCGAAGAAGCTTTTACTTCTTGTTCTCGAAAACAATCTTACTCTCGGAAGCAAATTTGTCTTAAACTATATTTGCATTCGGAAGTAAAATTTGCTTCGAAAGAAACACTTAAAGAGAAACACAAGTGTTACCCTTCGGAAGACATTTAACCTTCAGAAGAAACTTAACTGTAACGGATATCTTTTGGGTCCCACTCTGTAAAAGGTAAAAGATTTTGTTAGTAAAAGAAGATGTCGTTGAATTATTTAAATGTATTTATCTTGCCGCCTAATCTTACCAAAACCTAAGCCATCTTATCAATCATCATTACCCCTTATCCAATAAGATTTTACCTCCATTTATACATAACCTACGGCCATCTCTCTCTTCTCTTCCCGTTACAAAACTTTCTACCCATGATTTACAGGGATAACTACCAAATTTCCCCACTATCCTTCGGCTTCTTCAACGTTCCTCCAATCAAACAGATACTCAGAAACAATGGCCCTGAATCCCTAACACAACCAAGTCGCGATCCTTGATTCCACAAAGGATGTCGACTATGCCCCAATCATCCAGTTTCTCAATCAATCGACAAACTTCACCACCCTCACCGTGAACCCCCTTGTTTACTCCAACCACATGGTCAAGTTCTGGTCAAATGCAAGGAGTGAAACCCACAATGACAAAAGGGTTATTCGGTCGACGATATGCGGCCAAGAGTTGATCATTAGTGAAACCACCATCCGGGAGCATCTGAAGCTCCATGATGCAGGAGCCCCTATTCTAGTTCCTCAGATGAAACCTACCAACTTTAAAACTCTGAAGAAGGTTTCAGCCAACTTCACTGGAAGATTCACTAATCTTCTTCCAGGTATGTTTAAGCCAATGGCTCATGGTGACATCCGCAGACTGAGCAGGGGATGAACCCCCACCAGATTGACCCATTATCCAACTTCCCATACAGTTCACCTACCAAAGACGCTACAAACGAACCC
The DNA here is from genome assembly GCA_024085815.1 of Flaveria linearis. NCBI lineage: Eukaryota > Viridiplantae > Streptophyta > Magnoliopsida > Asterales > Asteraceae > Flaveria > Flaveria linearis. The sequence goes on along the minus strand of CM044014.1, from coordinate 63,417,407 downwards.
TTCAGGATAGTTGTAACATTAGTCAGCCTTTATCCATGGCACTTTGCATCTTAATGTTTCCGAAGGAGACACTGAATTGTAGAGGAAACCTGGGTGCCAAGAAACCATATCAGGTGGTGCGAAGGAACATGCTAGGTATGTTATCCCATCTCCCTATGATTCCTAATAAGAAGATGAGGGTAGTCTGCAACTTACCATACAGTATCTACTCTCCAAAATCTCAAACCTTGAATCCAAGGTTCAGATTTTAGAAAGTAGATCTGCCACTCAGCAACTTGAGATTAACTTTCTCAAGGCCCAACAAGCTGAGACACAGATTGAGAGGTCTGTCAGGCATGTACATACTCAGGTCTCCGCAAGCTCTTCCTCAAGCTTATCTGACTCTCAAGATGATGGTACAAAAAAGGGGGAGAATGTGCAGGGACAAAGATCTGATGAGGAGATATCTGCTCATTCTTTGGAACAGATATCAACTCAGGGGAGATGTCTGTTCACTCTTTAGAACAGGCATCAACTCCCATGGAACCCAACATTGTCATAACCTCTCCTTTTGGAGCCACTTCTTTACATCCAACTTTCACTGCACCTATCTTTCCCAAACCACCTTCTTCTATTCAAATGGATCCTAGGATTCTCATCAACTTCTTTAACTTGTTAAACCATTTTTTGATGAGATCCTCATTTGAATATCCATTACCTGATGTTACCCTGACCTACTTTGAAGTAGAAGAGATTCAAAGGTTAACTGCACCTTCTACCTCTGGGAAAGGTGTTAGTCAACCTAAGAGGAGTGTGGAACCTGAGATTCATTTCAAAGGGAAAACACAAACTGATGGCCGAGCACCTAACTTAGAAGGGATAGGAAGTGCAGTTGCTTCCGAAGCTTTGGAAGTTACTTCCAAAGAGGAAGTTAAAACTTCCGAAGCAGATTTATCACTTACTTCCAAAGCCACTAAGGCTACTTCCGAAGCCAATGAAACCTCTTTTGAAGCTGAGATTAAGGCTGCGGAAGTAATAGTAAACCTATCCACTATTAAGGCTGCTGAAATAATAGTAAACCTATTCACTACCATCTCTTCAATGCCACCAACTCAACTTCCACTTATCCTATCTGAATCCTCCAAGCCAGAGTCTCCAAAAGCTTCAGCTTCCTCTGACCCTAAAGGAAAGTGAAAGTTGACAACTGAAGAGCTTGAAGAGGAGGAAAGGTTGGCCAAACTCAAGAGGAAAGGGTGACCTGACTCTGAGAAGCTATTGGTTGCCAGTAGAAAGGCATCAATAACTGCTTATGAGCAGATTGATAATCAAAGAAGGGTGGAGATCATAGACAGGCTCATCAGTATAGAAGTAAAGAGTGAAGAAATGCTCTTACTTCCATATGATAAGCTTGTAAAACTAGAGAAGAAAACCTTGTTGCTGAATGAAAGAAAGGAATCAGTAAGGTTGGCTAAAGAAGAAGAAAGGAGGAGGAAGAAAGAGGAGGACAGGGCAAAGGCAAATGCCAGGGAAAGAGCAGAGAAAATAGCTTTTCTCTGCTCTAAGGGATTCAAGGAAAAAGAGTTGGTCCCTCATGAATTAGACATTATCTTGTTATTTTTCAAACAAGAACAAGAAAAGATCATGCAGGAGAGAAAGAAGGCAGCCAGAGAAAAGCTGAAGGATAAGAAGATGAAGGAGGAAGAGGCTGAGAAAACTACTACCAAAAGGGCTAAGGACAAGGAATGGATAAAATCCTACCTCAAAGCCCATGGCTTCTTAGTCAAGCAGGTTGCCTCCATGGCAGAAAAGACTCTCCAATGACATATCAGTGAGATCAAGGTTGATATTCATTTGGGGATCCAGCAGGAGGTGCCCTGGAAACCAAGCAGCCAGAGGATGGTCCCAAAACCAAACCATCACCCAAACCTAAGCCTTTACTCAAACCAAGACAAACACCCTTATCTTAAACCACTAAACCACCTACACCTTTCCCTTTCCCTTTCCCTATAAAACATGAACCCATTGATGAACCCTATACCTAAGAACCAGCCCCTTCAACCACCTCAAAACCAAAACCAACTATCTCACAATCACTACCACCACCACCACCACCACTTATCATAAAACCTAAAACCAAACCCAAACACAACCATCATCTAAACCCAAACCTCAAACCCAAGCTAAACCCTCAACCCAACCATCCTCTAAACCATCCAGGCCCCTGACCATGAAGGAATATAAGGAAATCAGGAAAGGCTCAACCACTTTATAAGGTTGAGTTCTATCTCTTGGGAGCACAAGCTGATAGAATTAAGATACATTAACGATTCTATCAGCCTTCTCTCAATAGAAGCTTTCCTTGATCTTCCTATTAGAACCCTGGTGCAGGCTGTCGCCTTTCTTACTCTAGACAAAAATGTCTTAATAAACGAAGAGAAGAAGTTAAAGAGAAAACTAGTGACTTTACTGGACCCTAGGAAAGGAAATGACTTTCCTACCACTCTCCAAGTTCCTAGGAGCTCCATAGTCCAGTGGAGGTTTCATGAATCTTTAAGATGTTTCAGATTGATTAAAGAGACTGGTATGATCAACATATGGGACACAGCCCAACTGCTACACAACAGCATATTTGATCTTACTGAGCTAGCAGACATACCACTCTCCAATCCCTCCAATTCTCCTACTGCATCCCTCACTAAAAATCACATAAGCAACTTGAGGGAAGCAAAGTTGAAGAGAAAAGAAAAGGCAATTGAGGAGGCAGCTCTCATCAAAGGTAAAACTTTTCTTCAAATGGTCCAAGGACCAGTCTCTGAGCCTATAGTTTAATGGGTGTACGACTCCAACACCCAACAGCTAACTCTTTATAGGGGGATTACCACTGGATTCATGTTATCCAAAGTAACAGACTTGATCTATTTTCTAAGGAAGAACTGAATCAAATCCCCACAATTGCCACTAAAGAAAACAAAGAAAAGAGTGTAGACTTTATAGCATTAGTGAGGAAACCCTGAGGAAGAAGGATAAGTGAATGTTTTGGTAGCATCAGCCTAGGGGGTGTTTGTTGGGTCTGATAAGGTTGATGCAACCAAAACAAATACTTAACTTGATTTTGGTACAATTTATGAAGGTCTTCCGAAGACAAAGCTGCATTTCTGAAGATAAGTCTATCACCTTCCGAAGCCAAGACTAGAAGAACTTCCAAAGAGAAACTTAGTCTTCCGAGACTAAATTTACTATTCCTAAGTATCATGATTGGAAACAGCTGATTCGAAGGAGTTGTTCCTTCCGAAGCCAAAGTAGCTTCGGAAGACTTTATGTCTTTGGAAGTTTACTTACCTTTAGAAGTAACAACTATGATAAGTGGATAAAGTAAGGTGTCTGTCAGTCAACTGCTACACTGACAGGCTGCATGATACTTCTCCATACGGGTATGTTTGACCTTACTTTATCCACTGCTCACCCATCATAGATTAGTACAGTTGCCAAACTTAGTTGGTGACAAAAGGTAAGTCATGGACTTGTCATGATTACCTAATACCATGATCATACTTTATCTTAGTTTACATACTTCTAGCATCTATAGTATTTTGTCTAGTTGTATTTTCCAGCTAGTTTTCCAAGAATAACCGGCTGTAGATAGTAGTATATATAGTTCTCATTGTAAGCTCATAAGAGCATGCTTATAAGAGTCTTGTAAAACTTTGAGTTGAGAATTCATATATACAAGTATCTTGAAAACCTGTTCTTGTGTCTTGTTTACTTAGTATATTATTATCAACTCTTTGAAGATTCTACTTTATCTTTTGAATGTAACTTAGTGAGTTTAAGAGAGAATCATTGCGTTAAGTGACTTGTATCGATCCTGCAGTAGAGGCTCTCGTTATATATATATACCAGGTTAGATACTCATGTGTTACACAATGAGTTGAAATAAAAAAATTATATAATAGATTATATATATATATGTATATATATGTGTGTGTGTGTAGTGTGTATAATCTATTATATGTTATTAGATAACGTATCAATGAAATTTTTGTAAATTTTTAGTATAGATAGCAAATATATTTAGGTTATAAACAATAGTATAAAAAGAAAAAAAGATATTTTTCATAAATATCCACAAACCTCTTTGTATATATTTCAAACTATTTTAATTTTAACAATGATTAGCTACAAGTTTAATTTTATTTTAATAAAATTAAATCTCGTTAAAATATTTTAAATGAAATCTTACTTATTTCCTGAAAGAATTTATGATTAATATAGTATTAAATAAACATTATTAAATTTTCAGTCAAGATTTTTACCAAAAATTATAAATTTATTATGATGATACACGTGAAACATCTTAGGTGGAGATGATGTGGATGTGCTAAAAATAGTCATATAATTGATAGTTATTTTTCTTTAATAGTATGGAGTAGATAAGATATTAGTATGTTATACAGATTGAAATATAAAAATTATATAATTGATTATATATTAATCTAATATGTATTATTGATAACATATCAGTAACATTATTGTATATTATTAGTATAGATAACAAACATATTTAAGTTATAAACAATAGTATAAAAAGAAGAAAAGATTTTATTATTAATAAATATTCTTAAACCTCTTTACATACATTTTAAAGTATTATAGTTTTAACAATAATTAGCTACAAGTTAATTTATAATTTAACAAAATATAAGTCTCATTAAAGTATTTTTAATATAGTATTAAATAACCATTTATTAAGGAAACTTTTTTAAAATCAAGATTTTTTATCGAAATAATAAATTTATTGTGGTGATCACACATGTATAGTCTTAGATGGATCCTATGTGGAGATGATGTGGACGTAATAGAAAATAGTCATTTAACTGATAGTTATTTTGATTTTAGTATAGATTAAATTATTATATCTCATGTATCACTTTTAAACAATAAAAAAAATAAATTGTAAAAATGATATATTTTCGGTTTGCTTAGTTCATAATTATGTAATATAGTTTTCAGTTTACATAAATGCTCATCAGAAGTAATATTTTATTTATTAGTTTTTTTTCATCGTCATAACTTTTGATTCATTTTTTCCCTTTATAGATTTATAAATATTAATATTTTAGAAAATTTGAAATATATTATTATGATGTCCTTAGTTTTATCTAAGTTTTGGTGTAAATTTCATTTACAATGGACCCATACGTTATAACGTACGAATTATCCACACATAGAAACGCAAGTCTTCAAAGCTAATTAAAGCTTTTGATTTTTTTACAGTTTTTTAAATTTTTTCCTCCAACTTTTAGCATATGATTTTTATAAAATTCAAATTTGTGTGTGTTAATTTTTATCAACTCTAATATTTTTAATTGTTTGTTTTTTGTTGTGACGTACTATTTTTATCAACAACCCAAAAATAAATTTTTTAATGGTTTTATTTTTTTATATTAAGTTTCAACTATTATCAACAGTCTCGTTGTAACACAAGTTTTTCTTACGATTTCGAAGTTAGCTTTTCTTACTTTTTACGCCCTGTTGCAACATTGAAAATCTCGATACTAGAAAAAGTTTGGAAACCAAGAACATTTTGGATAATAAGTTAATGGATAGGGTTATACTAAAAGGATGTTTGATCTAAAAAGGCTAAGAAAAAATGTTGTATTGACACGTGTACTTTAATTGTTTTAAATAAAATGATATTTTGGGTATTGTGTTAAATAAATCAGCTTATTATGTATTATACGTTTATTGTGTCATATATTTAACATCATTTGTTATGTATATTAATCATTTATGTTTTACGTTTTAGATCATTTGGTGTTATTTTTGTCATAGTTTTTATAGATTATAAACTTGTTATCTACCATTGTGTTTAACAATTAGAAATACACAATAACATACTTTCCCCAATGTATTTTTCAAAACTTATAGTGTTGAAAATAACACAATGTGTTATTTGTTTTTGTTATTTATTTTTCAATTGATTATATAAAATTATTATCTATCATTATGTTTTACCATTAGAAGTAAATAATGATGTTGTTTCACCCATGTATTTTTTTGAAATTCATAATATTCAAGAAAACACAATGACGTTCAAAAAACACAATGATTCATTGTGTTATTTGATCATTATTTTTATTGTATTACACTAATTAGTTATTGGTTTATTATTATGTTTTACATATCGGAGATACATAACAATGTTATTCCATCATTATATTTTTTAAGATTCATAATTTTAGAAAAAACAAAATAGTATTCAGAAAAACACAATAACTAACAAAAAGACATAATGAACTGCACTAAAAACACAATGACGAGATATAAGCTTAATAAAATAATTTTTTTAAATCTTTTATACAACAATACTGTACTCGTTTTAAACACAAAAAAGGCTCATTTTTAGTGTAATTTTAAAAAAAACATAATGTCGTACATAAAAGCTATGAATGCTTAAAAAAGGAGTAAATTTCGGTTTTGGTCCCTGTGGTTTAACCATTTTAACCATTTCAGTCCAAAAAGGAATCTTTGATCATATCATGCCCTGTGGTTTCATTTTCGTAACGGTTTTGGTCCCTGATACTAACTCTGTTAGTTTTTACAGTTAAATGTGAGGGTACTTTGGTCATTTTACATTTGAAGGGCTAGTTATGTAAATTATATTAGATTATGATAATTGTTGTAATTTTTTAAAACAATAAAAAATAAAAAAACAAAACTTAAATCTCATGCAACCCAAACCCCCAACACACCCACCATCCTAAAATCGGAACCCTAACCCCACAACCCCTTCCTCCCCTTGCACCACTCCCTGTACTACCTCCACCACCACCTCCACCGCCTGCACCACCTCCACAATCGCCGGAGATCCGACGACATCCACTTCGGGAAGTGGTAATCGCCTCTGTAGATCTTCTTATACAGCATCATCAGATTCAGATCGTTGAACGGGAGGTATCCAGCGGTTAACACAAACAATATCATGCCACACGACCACAAATCCGTCTTTGATCTGTTGTATCCTCTCTTCGTGAGGATCTCCGGCGTGACGTACGCCGAAGTACCACACAACGTGTGCAACATTCCGTCGTCACGGATCTGACCGGTGACCGCACTCAAACCGAAATCGGAGACCTTCAGATTACCGTTTTCATCGATCAGGAGATTCTCCGGCTTCATATCTCGGTGATACACACCTCGTGAATGACAATATCCGATCGCGGAGATCAACTGCTGAAAGTACTTACGGCTCTGCGATTCACACAACCTAGTTTTCACGAAGTGGATGTCATCGGATCCCTGCCGATTGTGGAGGTGGTGTAGGAGGTGGAGGTGGAGGTGGTGTAGGCGGTGGAGGTGGAGGTGACGATGGAGGTTGTGCAGGCGGTGGTGCAATGGGAGGAAGGTGTGGTGGGGGTTAGGGTTCCGATTTTAGGATAGTGGGAGTGTTGGGTTTGGGTTGGATTAGATTTAAATTTTATTTTTTTATATTTAATTATTTTAAAAAAATTACAACAATTATTCTAATCTAATATAATTTACATAACTAGTCATTTAAATGTAAAATAACCAAAGTACCCTCACATCTAAATGTAAAAATCAACAAAGTTAGTGTTAAGGACTAAAACCGTTATAAAAATAAAACCACAGGGCATGATATGATCAAATATTCCTTTATGGATTGAAATGGTTAAAATAGTTAAAACACAGGGACCGAAACCAAAATTTACTCCTTAAAAAATAGTCAAACTTGCAAAAAGTAAACAAAAGTAAATATTACTAAAATAGCACTCTAACAAACTTTATTCTATAATTTTTATTTCAACCATTGATTATAGTTAAGATTATTTTTTATACTTTTTAGTTTTAAAAAAATTATATTTAAACCATTTTCTAAAGTTAATAACCAATTAACCATACATCAGGGTGAGTGCATATATAAAAGCAACCGGAGTGTAGGTGATGACAGGATGGGTGTGGGCCCGGACGGTTTTATTCATGACTGGGAATCTGGATTTAAAAAACGTTTAAATTTTAAAAAATAATTGCGTTGTAATATTTCTATTCTAATTAAAACCTTATGTCGGTGCTTTTGGCATGTGAGTTTCACGTGTGTGTGTTTAAAGCCACATCCGATGGCTTTTCCCTTCTTCTCCTGCTCATCTCTTGCCCCCCGGAGAGGGTGTCCCTGTTCCGGCGAAGGTCACCGTTCCAGATCGACCTTCATTTCCCCCTTTAACCCTAATCCCCAAAGGGTTTCGATCAAACCCCAATTTTCAATTCAATCTTTTTTTAACCTTCTTCGTGATCTTCTAATTGAGGAGTTGGAATTTGTCAAATTTGGGTCGAATTTCAGAGACCCAGTTGAAATTTAGGGCAGTGATGGTGGGTTCGGAGGCTTTGAGTTCACCGAGGCAGCATGGAGTTACCAAACTCTTGTCTCTAGCGGGGCCATCTGAGGCTGATTTACTCAGAACTAAAAAGTTGAATAAGGTAGCGTTTGTTGGTTTGACACTTGATTTGAAGAGTTTGATTCAAGAGTTTCTTTGTTTCATTACGTTAAAATGTTTGCAATTTTGTTGTTTTTTTGAAGTTTTTGGTGGATGCTGGACTTTATGAAAGTCAAGAAGAAGCAGCGAAGAGGGAGAAAGTTCTTGGTCAAATTAAGCAGGTTTTTGTGATTAGTGTTATTGATATCTTTTATGCTGTTTTTTGCATTGATATTTCTTTTTTTCCCATCATACGAGCTATATACCCACTTGATTATTAATTAGTGTTTGAATTAAGTTATAACCTTATGTTTTATTTTCCTAGGAAAGAGTGGGTTGCGATGGTTTGTTTTGACAGTCGATTATATGATGAAATGTGTAGAATTGTTACACGACGCATGAAGTAGGTTGATTATTAGGATGTTTTGTTTCGGGTTTGTTGATTAAGTGCGCCTTGCATATGTTGCTGTAGCACAAATGCAAGACTTTCTGTAAATGAAGTATCTTAAATTAGTAGATCTTATCTATTAGGGATGATGTATTTGTATCATTTAACCTCAATTAACAATAAATATAGATCATTGAATATATTAGCCTAAAGGCCATAAATTACTATGCCAATGGAAGTGATGAGATGAATCTGAGGCCTTAGTTTGAGTTTATATTCTCTCTATATGGTAAGTTATACAAAAAGATGTCTGATGGGCATGCTTTGTATTGTCTAGGTACTTGCTTTTTTGTATTTTCTTTCACGGGGTTGTCACATTTGTTTTCTAACGGTTCGTTTAAAGTTGCCTAATGTTGATATGACATTGTTTGGCAATCTGATGATGGCATAGATTGTAGTTGACTGGGTGAAGGAACTTACTCGCCTTCAAGGGTACTCGGATCAAATGGTGGAGGATGCAAATGCAGTCATATTTACCTTTGGTTCTTATCGACTCGGGGTAAGAAAGTATTTGAATGCAAAATGTTTATATCGTCCTCAAAATGAACTGCAATACCATAAATACAGTGTGTACATATGTGTGTGTGTGTTTATGATGCATCCTTGATTTTTTATTATGTGTTTCTTAAGTGCTTAAATGTTTATTACTTATGTTGCAAGTATCTTTTTTTTTGACAGTGCACTTATGGATAATATTACCATGATGTTGGTGCTGGGAACATCAGCTCATCTGAGGCTAATGTGTTGCAGAACTTCAACCATGTTGTTAGTCTATTGCTTCTGTTGGGGATGTTGTTTTCCCAATGTTCATGAGGTCCAACATGGTTCTGGTCGATGATGATATGAATATGAGACCGAATGCTCAAAGGGCCTCACGATACTATTCCTGTCGTTTGTTTTAATAATATATAAAATAATGCCTCAACTATTCACATTGGTTGTTAGATTGCATTAGTTGATGTCATTAGTTGGTGTAGTCAAACCATTAGTTGATGTCATAATATTAGATTGCATTAGATTGCATTAGATTGCATTAGTTGATGTCAAACCATTAGTTGTCTCACATTGATGCCGAGTAGAGTATTAGATTGCATTAGTTGATGTCATTAGTTGGTGTACTATGTTCTCTAATCTCATCAACAAAGAAAGGCTTTCAAAGATGAAGAAGGTAAGCTCAAACCAAAGTATAAGAGTTATATTATACTGAGTTCTTATAAGCCAAAATGGCTAATTTATTTGAACTTAAACACACAGGAAGCGATCCTTATAAACTGTAGCAGAGGACCAGTGGTTGATGAAGAAGCTCTTGTGAAGCATTTGAAACATAATCCCATGTTCCGAGTTGGTCTTGATGTTTTTGAGGATGAGCCATACATGAAACCTGGCCTTGCTGACATGAAAAATGCTATTGTTGTCCCTCATATTGCTTCCGCGTCTAAGGTACATAATTTCTTTACTTAAATTATAATTTTTTTACTGTTTTTCAGTTGCTAATGAATGCCAAAGTTGAATATATCTACAGTTAACTTTTCTAAATTCCTGTTTTTAATTTATGCAGTGGACTCGTGAAGGAATGGCCACACTTGCTGCATTGAATGTACTGGTATGCGACTTCTTAATACATTATACATATAAATCGTTTTGGCCATCCTGCTGGTAAAATAGTATTGATATTTATTTGATTTTTTGCTCTAACTTTGCACTAACATAACATCTAGCAATTTCAAGTTTTTGACCTGAAAGTGATGATGACATTAGGTCTGCTGGTTCCTATTAAAACATTTGGTCGGTGGTTTTTTTTTGTTTTGTCTTTTTGTTTTTTTTTTGTTTTTTTTAATTTTTGTGAGTGTGTGTGTGTTTTTAAAGTTTGTTTTGGGTGTGGGTTCGAGGTTTGGGGGTGAGTTTTTTTTTGTGGGTTTTTGATGTTTGGGCACATGTTCGTTTATAGGGTTCGTTGACGTTGTCTTTCTCTGAGTTCATGCTTCCTTCTTTCGTTATTGATACCCTGACGATTCTCGCAATTAAGGTTTGGGTTTTCCTTTTGTTTGCTCTTTTCGGGGCTTTCATTTTCGTCGGCTTTCTATTTTGGACTGTGTCGCTTTCTTGTGACTTTGATTTTCGTCTGTTTTGTGTATGGTATTGGCCTTTGATTTACTTTTGGGTTCTGCATGTTCTTGTGTGTTATGGATTTGGGTTTTGTGTGTTATATTTTGTGTATTTTGCTGATTTTGTGGTTTCGAACCTTCATTTTGATTTTGATTTAGTGTTACATTAAAACTCGCACTGCCGCGGCAACTCGCGGCGTAAAAACCTAGTTTAATATTATATTTTTATATATGTAAACCTATTGGAGATCGACGCACATGAGAGATTGGAATATAAAGACCATTTTATTGACTTTTGTAATTCGTAGCATCAAACATTGGGCATCACGGCACTGAATCAAAACTTCTATGCAAGTAGAAGTTTATCTACAAAACTAGAAAGTTTATACAAGTAAACAAATCGGATATAAAAATTCATGTTAAATATCGATAAAAATAATCGCTGACACATGTACGATGGACCAGATTAAGATGCATATTTGATATCGGATCCGTTTGTGCTTAATGTAGGGAAGAATTTAGAGGCGCCTTTGCCGTGCACTTGTTTTAACGTAGCGGATAATTTATACCAACGATTAAATGTTGTATGTGGTGAAACCCATGGATAAGTTGGCGATGAATAGTTTTACATACGGGGACTTTCAAAGAAATACTATTTAATTTTTTATATTTTATTGAAATACCGCCCGAGCGGGAAGAAAACTGAAAAAATTGCCTAAAAGGAACGGGTGAACCAAACGCAACGTCACAAACTTTATTAATGACATTTGAATCCCTATGCATTTATAAAGATAAAAAAAATGTTTGTTGACAGTTGATTTCTCGAACGATAGTGCTATTTAAGGTGTTGATTAGGTTACAAACCATATTACACGAGTTGAAGAAATTTAATATAGTATTATTATTAAAAAATTTAATATTTTATATGTTACATGTTATTAGTCATTAATAAAATAACAAATAATAAAAACTAGAATTAAGCCCCCTTGAGTTGCGACGGGGGCGTAAAACCATACCAAACATCACCAATGTCATACTGTTGCCAGCAACCATTAATTCAAGTTGTGATGTGTTAATGCAAAGAAATTAAGCTGAAACGTAAAACATATAAAAGTATAACTAAGTCGATGCAGGACCCGCGCGTTGTGACATACATGTCAAACGGGAAAAACAGATGTAAAAATGTTGAACCACACACGCATGCTACGTCGTGTTAACTCACAAAATTTAGACGAAACGTAAAGCGTAATATAAAAATGTTGAACCACACATGCATGTTGCGTCGTGTTAACTTGCAAAACGTAGAACGAAACATAAAATGAATATTTAAAGTAAAAAAGTTGTAGTGTTTAATTGCAAAAGATGAAAAATTTTAAGTTAGAAGTATAAAAACTAAAATTTGTAAGCTTACATTGCAAAAACTTAGAAGCTTTGGGTTAGAAATGAAAAATAATTTTTTTTTTGAAAAATACCCAAAGAAAAAGGTACATACCATTATGCATAAATAAGTTGCAAATTAGGATAATATAAATATAAGAAACGATAAATAACTAAGTATAATAAATCAAGAATTATAATATTACATTTTAAGATAAGATATAATAATATATTATAATTTAGCATGTATTAATTATACATTAGAACTAGTTTTTATCGTGCCACGCTTTGTGACGGTATTGTACATGGTGTAATAAAGTATAGAATACATTTAATTTGATTCGTTTTTAAACCATAATACGTTAAAATGTAGAGTAACTTAAATTTATACCGCTAAGTGAAAGACGTACTATATTTGACCTAACTTTTTTATAAATAAATTTATGTTGAAACATAAAACAACTCAAAATGTACAGAAAGCACATGCAGCAACGTCGTATACCGAGTGTCCAAAGGATCAATCTTGTTGGGAGGTACTACCCAAGGAAAGAAAAAGGTGACTTCTAAAAGGACACGTCCATCTATCGGTCATATTTCCTCCGGCTCCCGCTTTTGCTATTGTAGCAGCTCCGGCCTTTGCCTCATCTAAGGGGTCGGGGTGGCTTTTAGAAAGAGTAATGTTACTAGTTATGACTGCACGACAGTGAAAAAGCAATTGATCGTACGACCCCTTCAAAGATCTATCTAGATTTTCTTTCTTCTACCAGCCTGGGATATAATCTAAGGTAAGGTTGTTTTCTATGTAGGTAGAAGAGCCTAATCTCTGTACTCGCTCTATCTATCAGGAAAGAAGGAAGGCGATTTCATCTCCAGCTTCTACTATTGTTGCACCTCCACTCTAGCCTTGATGTGCGAGGGGCTCTCGTATCGATAAGGTTAGATTACAATCACCCCGGTTTGTTTCCGAATTAAATTTACGTCAAAACGTAAAGTAACTTGGATTTATACTATCGAGTAGAAACATATTATAAATGACCCAACGCATTTTCAAATAAAATTTACGTCGAAACGTAGATCAACTCAAATTGTACACATAATGATAAGCGCTGAAAAGTTTTATATTTGATCTCACTCATTTTTGAACAAAATTGACGTTGAATTGGTCGGGCACGACCCCGTGCTTGAGGTGGGGAACGCTTTCATGCTTACTTTTCGGGGGACAATACTTTTGTCCTCTAAGAATGCCGAACATGAGGGTGTGATAATTTTAGCACGGGGTGTGTTTCAAGCTTCGCATGGAGGCGTGCTTAATATGATACGACCCTGTGCTTGGACTCCGAAGCTTGGTTTTTTTCAATGTCTTCTTAATTATGCTCATTTTTTCCATCTTAGTCTTTTGAAAATCCAACACAATTTAACTATTTTAATTTTAATTTAATCATTTTATATAAGAGTTTTAGGACTAATTGATCTGCTTTTAATATGGTTTCTATGTATATTTTATAGCAAATCATTGTAACCCGTGGAAACTAAGGAACCCAAGACTATTATTCTCCAACTAATTTGATTGTTTGTTGGTTATATCAGTTATACATTATAGGAAGAATTGCATATATTCCTTTTTACACCATTTTTATTACATATTTCCCCAAACATATATAATATAATAAGATTGCGTACATCCCCTTAATAATAAAAGGTCACAAAAGAAAAAGTTACTCTTTACGAATAAAAACCCTTATTATGAAACAACTAGTTAAACAAGGTGTTAGATTCGATCGATTAAAACCCTATGATAACTTCTGAAGCAAACCAACGTTTGTTCATCTATCATCCTAAAATTATTCTGTGTCTTTTAACATAAGATCATTGCGTTCTCTAATTGAATTTTATATAACTTGTGTTTATTAAATCGGTAGGTGTGTTTCTTACTTGCTACATGATGATAGTATTAGTGGTTGATTGCATTTTTATTTCTATAATAAAATAAAATATGATATTTTGTGACCATTTCGGTTGTTTTCATTGGATCACTACAAGAAAAATGACATTCAGCAAGGACAAAAGTCCTCGCTAAATGTTAGAATGTCCTCACTGAAGATGTATAACGAGGACATGTCCTCGCTGGAATTTCCTCGCCAAAGCCCCGTGGCTACAGGTCTACAGCAAGGATAGTCAACGAATACAGCGAGGACATCTCTGATTTTTTAAAAAGTAATTAAATACCCTACAGCAAGGACTTTGTCCTCACTATAAAATTTACTTTAAATAATTATAAAATACATATAACATATATATTTATACATTATACATGTATAAATGTATTATAAACGTATTTGTTAATATATTTATACATTATACGTGTATTTATTAAATACCCTACAGCAAGGACAAAGTCCTTGCTGTATTTTAGAGAGGACTTTTTGTAGTATTTCACAGCCATTTTTGCTGTAAATGCAGCTTCCCGCCCAGAATTTTTCTGGGTCAATGCCTGTTCTGTTTTTTAGATTTCCATCAAACACCAATGATATAATCAATCATACAACCAAAATATCATCACACCATAATCGGTTACATAATCTAATATCAATATCTAAGTTTAAATGATAAATTTGGTTACATAATTTAATACCAAGATCTAAGTTCATAAGAAACATTAGGATAACCTAGTCAGAGTTGTCGCTCTCGTAATCAGAGTCAAATTCAATCACAATATTATGTTCTGCCAAACTGATCCTTTGTAAGAGTGTTTGATCTTTCATCTGCAACAAAATTGTTGGAATCAGATCCTTTGTGCTTCTTCAGTAACCTAATCTTAATGGGCTTACCTGTTTCATATCACAAAATATTGCAAGATTAGCATCTGATTTAACACAGATCAAAGAGAACACAAAAAAGTGTGATTAGAGTTATAAAACACGTGAAACCTACCGTGACCAGAAGAGCCATCAGGTAGTAAACTAGCATCATCTCTTTTCCTTTTGTTGCTATTTGTTGTGCTATCAGATGAATAGCTCGGTTGGTGTGAACAGATAGATGGACCATGCTCTTCAGTCAAATCACTCTTCTCAAATAGTTCAGTGGTAGCATTTGTTGCCTTGATTTGGGCTTTTGTACAATCAGCTAATTTCTGCAACACCTTATGATAATCATCATTTCGGTTGTTTTGTAACTTGACTCCATCATCGTTGTACTTTCTGTCTTTATGCTTTTTCTCCTTTTTTTCTTTCTTGGCTTTCTTCTCTTGTTTTCTTTCTGATTTGGTCTTATTGGTTTCCTTCTGGAGCTTTAGTTAAAGCACCAGAACAACAAATTTAGATCCAACAGTAGCAAGCGACAAACACATATTGATTGAAAGATGTACCATGATTGTCAATCATTACATGTTTAGGAAGATAAAATTAACCATGGTGAATCACAGAGCAGTTTATGGGCTCTTTACAACCAACCAACACTTGTATCTGATCCTTTATGAATTTTGCAACAAGTAACTTACAAACCCAACACACAAATTCAAACAAAGAACAATAACATCTCAAGGGAAAGTATCATTGTATGTCTTAGTTGATCTCTTGTTTCTTTTTAAAAAAATCACATAGAATACACAGTTGATGTTTATTAGAAAAGTATCATGAAATTGTTACCTTCTTACTTAAATAACTGTGAATCTTCTTACTTAAATCACATAGAATACACATAGGATAAGTTTAATAATAAAGTTATATTTAAAGTCAGACCTGTGAATCTTCTTTTGCAGTCAAGAGAGCGGGTCTAATTATAACAGATTGATATATTAGTTGTGGTGTAGATTATTTGAAGAAGTTGAATCAAATCCCATAAATTCCTTTGGCATATTGAACCGCTTTAGTTAAAGAAATTGATGAACTAACTTTTTGTAATATTTGCAAAAATCTCACCAATTGATTTGGAGAATGTAATACTACATTAAAATATTAAAGAATGGGTTTGGCTTTAATGACAAAGTTATTTAGAATTAGAATAATGCCTTGGTGATCAAGAGATTGAGCCCTGCATGTTACGGGTTGTTATAAATGAATTACGCTATACATTACGTAGAGTAATATATAATCATTTTTGAATATATCTCTAATCTCTAATACTATATAATACATATTGGATGACTAGAATTGTAATTTCACCCTCCATGGTAAGACGCACCCCTTCATATGCATCTTCTCGCCGTGGCGTTCTCCTCTTTGAACCGTTACCCGTCATTCTGCCTCCCTCGTCGGAGCTTCTCACCTTCGCGCCCTTCCATACATAGATACATACATTGTACATCATACATGCCATACATATTATACATACATACACAGTATATCCATACATAGATATATGTGATACGTACATACATACATACATGTCATACATACAGTGCATATGTACAAGTAATACATACCTACATACATACACAGTATATCCATACATAGAAACATACATTGTACATCATACATGCCATACATACATACACAGTATATCCATACATAGATACATGTGACACGTATATGCATACATGGCATACATACATACACGTATGTACATACACAAATACATTGTACATTATATATATGATAAGTAAATACACACATGTCATACATACTATACATGTGATATATACATCACATTGTACATTATACATGTGATACATACATCACATGTACATTATACATGTGATACATACATACAT
Organism: Flaveria linearis; assembly: GCA_024085815.1. NCBI lineage: Eukaryota > Viridiplantae > Streptophyta > Magnoliopsida > Asterales > Asteraceae > Flaveria > Flaveria linearis. Next base: position 63,400,301 of record CM044014.1, on the reverse strand, counting down.
ACACACACATGTCATACATACATACACACACATGTCATACATATATACATATATACATGTACATTATACATGTGATACATACTTACATACACACATGCGTACTATACACAAATATCCATACATAGATACATACATTGTACATCATACATTTCTTACGTACATACGTACATATAAATACATTGTACATCATACAAATATCCATACATAGATACATACATTGTACATCATACAGTGCATATATACAAGTAATACATACATACATACATTGTACATTATACATGTGATACGTATATGCATACATGTCATACATACATACACAATATATCCATACATAGATACATACATTGTACATCATACATGCCATACATATTATACATACACACACAGTATATCCATACATAGATATATGTGATACGTACATACATACATACATGTCATACATACAGTGCATATGTACAAGTAATACATACCTACATACATACACAGTATATCCATACATAGAAACATACATTGTACATCATACATGCCATACATACATACACAGTATATCCATACATGGAATACATACATACACGTATGTACATACACAAATACATTGTACATTATATATATGATAAGTAAATACAAACATATCATACATATTATACATACAAACACGATATATACATACACCACACAAATACATGTAATAAATACGTGTCATGCATATATACATACAAAAAGACACTACATACATACATACATACATACATATATACATACATACATACATACATACATACATACATACATACATACATACATACATACATACATACATACATACATACATACATACATACATACATACATACATACACACATATATATACACACATACATTGTACATTATATCGAAAATACGTATTTACGCGGTATTTTTCAAGTTTGGTGGGAATTGAAAATTAAAAAAATACGTATTTATCTATAGCGTGGACATTGTTCTTGCTATAGATCTAGTCAAAAAAAACTTTTATATATTTTCACGGTCAATAAAATTAATTAAAAAACAAAAATAATCTGAAAATTGTACTGCGAGAACATTGTGCTTGCTAAAGGTCTGGTCAAACTCAAAAACCAACTGACCCTACTTTTTTGTCTTTTAGTGTGCTATAGCAAGGACATTTTATCCTTGCTATAAAATTTTCTTGCTAAAAGTTCTTTTTCTTGTAGTGGATATCGTAATCGTCAAATGTGTTTCTAGTTTTTTACATGATGACAAAATCATAGCCTAGTTGCATTTTGATTTCTATAACAAAGTATGATTTTTTATGAGCTTTTCAATTATTTTCATGGATTTTATAAACGGCGTAAGAGGATGGAGATGATAAGATCTCGTTTCTTATTAGTTTTATGTAACGATAGAAGCAAATTCATTTTAAATAAGGATAAAATAGTTATTATATAATTTTGGAAAAATTTCAATATAGTAATCAAGTTTCACATGTGTTTCAATTAGATCATTCATGCATATTTTACTAAAATCAAATCACTAAACCATCAAATCTCGTAATCATCGAATTTATGAGTTAAGAAAGAAATAGAGGATAATATGTGGGGGTTTGGAGTTCCAATATATGTAATTATATTTAAAAAATTAAAAATACATGTTAATTATTTTTAAAAAAGAAAAACAAATTCTTAAATCTACGTCATCAAACTACATGTGCATAAAAAAGAAAAAGATATTTTATAATTGAAACAAAAAGAAAAATATGTAAAAAACATGCTAAAACTTTTAATTCAAATAAAACATAAAAACTGAGTGACAAAAGTAAAAAAAAATATTTTTTTTAAAATTGAATGATATAATAGAACACTTTAAAAGTTGATTTACTATTTTGTAAAGTTAGCTCTATAATTTACTTCTAATAGAATAAACTAATGAGTATATCTGTAAACTTTTTTATTAGAAAAAAAGATATATGCAATTTAACATTTAGATTGAATAAATATGCAACTAATAACGTTCGAAATGAAATATATGCGGTGGCCCTATGTTATATTGGTAGCCAAATATTTTAATGAACTAGACAACGTGTTTTTATACAATATAATCTATGTCAAATTTGATAACCTCAATGTTTATTGAATAGGACGGGTTTTTAACTTACCATAACGCCTATTGTAATGAGAAACCCTTCACCAAAGGTAAATAAAAAACCTAATTTAGTTTTTCTTTTTTAGAATTAAGATTTAAATAATTAAAAATTATTAACCGAGAACAAGAAATCTTCTTTATATAGGAATAATTTTTGACTAATATCATCTTCTCCCATCCATTTAGTTATGTCACTAACATAGCAAGTGAATAATTTAATGATAATATTAAATATTAATTATAATATCTGTAACATTTTTAAATTATAAAATAGATTTTTTTTTATAAAAATAAAAAGGCATGTTTTTTATTATGAAAAACGTTATTTGTTAATAAAAATTTCTTTATTAGAAATGAAGTGTTTTAGTAAATAGATTATTTTTAATTGACATTGTTTAAAAATAGATTTTCATTTAACTCGAGTAGTACTCCAGTTTTTAAACAAGTATGCTATTAATCAGAAAATCTAATATTGCTTTAGTTAAACTTTCGATGGTGATTTTTGTGATTTGGTCATTTAACTATTTAGGCTCAAAAGTAATATTTTGTCATATCAAACCCTGACGTAACCTCTTGTAATAGTTTTGACTCCTAACCAATAACTTTGTTAGTTTTGTTAGTTAAGTGCAAAAATAGTTTGGTCTTCTTACTTTGGGGCTGTTTTGAATGTTAGAAAGTTATTTAACATTAAAGGGGGCTATAGATGTAATTATCTAAACTAACATAAACCAACCCCAAGTTAAATTAGTTTATAATTGAAAACACTAGAATTATTTTTTCAATTTTTTGGTTTTTTATTATTTCGTTACTTTTTATTACTTTTTAATAAAACATATTTTAAATATACAAATAAATACGAATTTTCCAAAGAACGATTTTAAAAACAACAGTTAAAAAAAGAAAGATTTTAAAAAGTAAAGTTGTTCATTTATTAACCTTTTGTATATTACAATAGATTTTTAACTGCTCATTTCATCTAAATTTTTTTTAACCTTTTATTTTTTTTAAAATGTTTTTTATCGATTTGGTTTTTAAAGCATTTCATTTAAAAAATCAAAGCAAAAATGATTTTTTAAAAAGCAAAATTTTAAAAGAACAGTATAAAAACAATTAAAAAACGGTCCAAAAGAGAATGATTTAAAAAGAAAGGTTTAAAAAGAACGGTTTAAGAAAGAACAATTTTTTAACTACAAATAAAAATTGTTTTAAACATTAATTAAAAGTTTTGAACCCCATGTAAACTAGTAAATTTAAAGCGTTTTAACAATAAGAAAATGCATAACTACATCATTTAAGCTTCTATAAAAAAATGATCTGATTTAAATAAAAATTATAATGAAACTGATATGCAAAACCAGTTACCTGCTACAACATTTCATTACCTATCACAATATTTCATTACCTATCACAACATTTCATTACCTATCACAACATTTCATTACCTATCACAACATTTCATTACCTACCATAACACTTCAATTCATATTTAAATGATCACATATATTCACATTTAAATGATCATATATAAAGAAGAAACATGAGAGACAACATTAACTATTGATAACCACATCATATATCTTCAAATCAAATATTAAGTTTATTGGTGCATCTATACTCATTTGGAGTTCCATGGATAGTATTATGCTCGGGAGAGTTAATGAAACCACAATACACGAATTAAAAATATTTAAAGCGTATAAGGAATGGATATTGATATTACCTAAAAGTTGCTACTATCATAAGTCGAAATTAATGCTTCAATATCTTCTACAATTTGTTCTTCCATCTCGTTTCATTCTCCTTCTCATTTAAATATATGAAAAAAATATTTATGATTTACTATTAACATTACATATGAAGATGAAAGAATATGCAATCTAAAGTTATAAATATAATAAATAAATCATAATACTTTCTAAATCGAACAACCAATCACATATGCATAACAACTCATTGACATTAGAAGATACAAGTGAACTTTGATATTTACTTATAACTCGGTCACCGTACTGAAAGATGATTCTGAAGCAACGATTGTCATTAGAGTGCTCAAAATATCACAAGTCATTAAAGTCAACCATCAATACCTTCCTTGAATAGCTTTTCAATATTGTTAAACATCAAGTTCTTGTTTTATATCAAGTGAAGGTTACTCGAGATACATTGTTAAGTGTGATTTTTCTCTCTCAGTACTTTTAAATTGGCTTTCAAATGACTGAATCCATCCATTCATCAAATACATCAACACGAACATTTGAATTTCCCGCCAATGAAGAAACGTACATCTCTTACCGAATATCATACTCCTTATCATATTACTTAAGAATACCATCATCAATACTCTTCAAATTCTCCTCACGTACTTCATTTGTCATGTTAAGTTTTAAGAAACAATACTCAACAATCTTAAACTAATATCGTGAATCTAAAATAATGACAAAAAATAAGACCAAACTATAACTTTCCTGATATTTTTCAAACTTCTTTTTCATGTTTTTGCCATATCACTTATAACATGGTTCGTGTTATGAATTTCATCTTAAATAAATGATTAAATTGACCACACATTGCGAAAATATAAGTTGGAAGTAGGTTAGGAATTTTCAAAAAAATAAAGTCGTGATATCATAAACAAGTTTCATAAATCTTGTGATTCTTTCCAGTCTTGTCCACACATCTTCTAATAGAAAAATCTTATAATTGGAATAAATTAGTCTAAACAAGCATAAACCCGTTTATAAGCTAATGTGTTATCAAGAAAAAGATATGTTGAATTACATCTTGTTATGACATCATGAAGCACATGTTGCCATATTGTAATGAAAGTAGTTGTATGCATTCCGTGAACTTGCACTTTCTGGTTGTAGTTCCTCGAACATATTTAACCAACTTCCAAACCTTCTTAATGGTTCCTTTTATTACTTTCAACCCGGCTTGAATAATAAGATTTAACACATGTGAAGAACAACGCAAATGAATAAAATCTTCATCATAGACTAATGTGTTATTGAGACGCAAATGACTTTTTAGGTAGTCTACTAAAACATCATATACATGAGATTATCTAGTATGATAGTAAAAATCTTTTTCTCAATGCCTAAATCCGCTAAAAATTAATCAATTACTCTACTAAGATAGAACCATTATGTGAAGCGGTATAACTTGAAAGTTCAACACTTTTCCTTAAAACCTAATTCTTATCGACGTAATGGCCGTTAGTGCCATAAATACATCCGTTATGATAGGACTCCATAAATTAAAAATCAGACATATTCTACTTTTTATTTTTTATAACTCATCTTTGAGAATCTTTTTCTCTCTATCATTAATTATGAAGAAATCCGACTTTGCATTGTTTCTTGTTATGGGATTTGCATCATGGGGTAAAAACTTATGTAAATATCTTGTTGCCTCATGCTTAACATAACTGAATGGTAGTTATGTTTGATGATCAAATATGCTAGTTTCTCCCTATACATCTCTTGATCCAGAGGGCTATGTATCTTTGGTTAACAAGGTTCATGAAGATCAAAACACTTCAGAATATGTCGCTTAATGTTAGATGTCCCCGAATTTGAAATGGCACTATATACTTTTTCACATACATTACAAATTTTCTTTATATCCCCATCAGCTCCAACAGATAGTTTTTCAAAGTACTCCCAAACTGTAAGGCCACGTTCCCGGGACGCTTACAGCTGGTCGATTATCGCACATAAAACATACATTCTCATTTATCTTAAATAAACATTGCAGCGGAAACATTCAAAAATGGCATTTCATTTCATTATAAAGGCTTTTGCAAAATAATACATCGTTAATCAGTTACAAAATACATTGTTGCATTACATCACAAAAGCATTATATGAATGGATGCCATCCAAAAGAGCTGAGTAGCCGCCCCGTGCCATCCTCAGCAAGCATTACCTGCCAACTGGAAACACATCAAAGTCAGCGTTACTGAGTGCATTCTAATTTTAAATAAAACATACTTTCTTTCGTTAAAACCATTCTTTACTTTCTTTCAAATCATACCATACTTTCGTACATGATCACACATCATACGTACACATAGATAATATCATTATTATCTTTCATTACGTTCGTTAATTTTTGTTCATTCAACGTCCATCATTATCAATCATTTCTCATATAGATCCCGTCAAGCTTTACCCTCCTCATGGCACACAGCCACGATTACTGAGGTCGAATGACAAGGATCCCGCTTCGTTCTTGATTATGATATTTCATTAACATTCAATTCATACATTCGTTCTTTTCTCTTACTTTCTTTTCATATGTTCATTTCGTTCGATGACATGTACATTACCCCAAACATTGTGCACGAAGCGGGTAACTAAGCCTGAGGTCTTTCATAGTCCTCGAACATTAGGCATAGAGCTGGCTCCAGTACCTAGGGTAAGTACATTCACCACTTATCTTTTCTCTTTTATTTTAGATCAATGTCATATGCTATACCCCGATCATTGTGCACGAAGCGGGTAACTGGGCCTGAGGTCTTTCATAGACCTCGAACATTGTGCACAAAGCTGACTCCAGCACCTAGGGCAAGCAACAAAGATCCCATACATATGGTCAATCATAAATATTGGACCCCAGTATGCATCATTCAGGGTAGCTAACCCGCACACCGTTGAGTTAACACCTTCATTGGGTGTGCACCTCCATACATTTGCTTGCAAGTCTTTCTTATATTCATTCATTCATTAATGCATGCATTCAATCATCATGTTCCTCTTTCATTATCTTCCACTTTACGTTACATAATACTTTCATTTTATTCATTAACGTAACACGTAAAGCCACAGGAAAGATAAACATACATCATAATAAGGAACATCAATATACACAGTAGCATCATCATATAGAGCATCATCATACACACATAACATACATCATGCATAAACATGCAACATCATCATGCCCAACATACCCTCTAGGATCCCAACAATCATCTTACTTAAACTTACGGGAACCTCCACGTCAAAACTTACATCTGCACTTCCCCCGAAAGTCAGAAATTAAACTACGCTTTTCCTCGGGTACACCAGCCCTATTTGGGAGTATGGGCACCCTTCAGTTGTATGACCTCCAGGCGACTGAACATCATACGAATGGACCAATGCGGATGAACACCAATGCGGATGAACACCCCAAACGTGCGAATGGACCTCATGCGGATGAACACCAATACGGATGAACACCAATGCGGATGAACACCAATATGGATGAACACTTATGCGAATGGGCTCTCAGTCGCATGACTCCCTATGCGATTAGCCCCCAATCGTGCGAATGAAACTCAATCATACGAATGAACCTCAATCGCACCCCATTCAGCCGTATGGCCTCCATTCAGTCGCCTAGCCCTAGCTGATGCAGAATGCAGTTCATCCCGAACCTAATCTGCCATTTTCGACCTCCAAGCTCATCCAAACCCATTCTAAGCGCAAATCAACCATCCTAAACCTTAGGAGTGCATACCACAACACCATTCAAGCACACACAAGCCCGGACACAAACTCCAATCGCATCACACACAAACACATACAAATGGGTCAAATATACACATACAAAACGGGTTTTCAGATGTGTTTCAACCCCAAAATCAACCAAAAACATGTAAAAGAGGGGTCCTAGAACTCACACAAACAACACCGAGAAGTAGAGCTTTCGATTAGACCCGCTAAACGACAATTTTGCACACTTGAATCCACCCGAACCAAGCATTTCTCTTCTTTTCTCCATTTTCTCTCTTCTTTTTCTCTATGGCTGATGTTTCAAGTGTGGGGAGAGGGTAAGGGCTATCCTCTCCCTTCAAATACCTTCACTCACCCAGCTTTCTCTCTTTGGCGAGTTTGGTCCCTCGACTTTGGACTTTATTTCTTTTCTTCTTTCTTCGGCTTCAAAGAAAATATCCGGGCGTTACAAGTCCACCCCCTTATATAGGTTTCGTCCCTGAAACCTGTTATTCCTAGAACAAACGTGGGTAATGATGTCTCATTTCTTCTTCGGTCTCCCACGTTGACTCGGATCCCTTCCTGTCCTTCCATTGTACACGCACAAGAGGAACCACTTTATTTTTCAGTCTCTTCTCTTTTCAATCGATGATTGCCACTGGTTGCTCCACATAATTGAGCCGTTCATCTACTTCGATATCCTCCAGTGGAACAATCATATCTTCATCTGCCAAGCACTTTCTTAGATGAGATACGTGGAATGTCGGGTGAATTCCACTTAACTCATCTGGTAACTCCAATCTATAGGCCACCTCTCCTACTCGAGCAATGATTCGGAAAGGGCCTATGAATCTCGGGCTCAACTTGCCCCGCTTTTGGAAACGAATAATACCCTTCCGAGGTGAGACCTTCAATATAACCCGGTCACCCACCTAGAACTCAATCGGTCTGCGTCGTTTATCAACATACGACTTCTGTTTATCTTTGGCTGCCTTCATGAAGGCTTTGATCTTTTCAAGCTTTTAAGTCATAGCCTCGATCACCTCAATGCTCCCTAACTCTTTATGACCAATATCACCCCAACAGACAGGTGTTCTGCATCTCCTACAGTATAGCATCTTATAAGGTGGCATACCAATACTGGCATGATAACTATTGTTATTTGATAACTCAGCTAACGGTAAGTGGTCATCCCAACTTCCTCCAAAATCAATCACACATGCCCGAAGCATGTCCTCCAATGTCTGAATGGTCCTTTCTGACTAACCATCAGTCTGGGGATGATAAGCCGTGCTAATATGTAACCTCGTCCCCATGGCGTCGTGGAATTTCTTCCAGAATTTGGATGCAATCCGGGTGTCACGATCAGACACAATAGACATCGGCACACCATGACGAGTTACAATTTTCTTGATGAATAGATCTGCCAACCTCTCAAATGAATATGTCTCGCGAATTGGTAGGAAATGAGCACTCTTCGTCAGACGATCAACAATCACCCATATAGCATCATACCCTTTCAGAGTACGCGACAGCTTCGTAATGAAATCCATGGTGATTTGCTCCCACTTCCATTCCGGTATATCCAAAGGTTGGATCTTCCCATGCGGTTTTTGATGCTCGGCCTTCACTTGCAAGCAAGTAAGGCACTTACTCACATACTCCACTATGTCACACTTCATACCGGGCCACTAATAATCTTTCTTCATGTCTTGGTACATCTTTGTAGCACCGGGATGAATAGAGTATCGAGTCTTATGAGCTTCATCCATAATCTTCACCCGTAGAACCCCAAGATGAGGAATCCACATTCGTCCAAACCGGGTCCTAACACCAAATGTCTTTTCACCCAACTCCGTGACCAGACCTCTCATTCTTTCAGAGTTAAGATGATCTTCTTTTAATGCCTTATCTTAAAACTCTTTTACTTGCTTCATCACATCCGAGGTCATGATCATCTGATATGCTTTCACCCAAATCGGCTCGGGTCTCTCTTTTTAGCTAAGGGCGTCCGCCACCACATTGGCTTTGCCCGGATGGTAGTGGATCTCACAATTGTAGTCCTTTATAAGCTCTAACCATCGTCTCTGCCTCATGTTCAGATCTTTTTGCTCAAAGAAGTACTTCAAGCTCTTGTGGTCAGTGAAAATGGTGCACTTCATCCCGTAAAGATAGTGCCTCCAAATCTTTAGTGCAAAGACCATGACTGCTAGCTCCAAGTAATGAGTAGGGTAATTAACCTCATGAACCTTCAACTGTCGGGATGCATAGGCTATAACCTTCCCTCTCTGCATTAACACACACACCCCAATCCCGAGTATGAGGCATCAGAATAAACCACCAGATCTTCACTTCCATCGGGTAATAATAGAACAGGAGCTTGAGTCAATCTCGTCTTCAATTCGTCGACCGCCTTCTCTTCAGCTTGACCCCATACAAATTTCACATCTTTCCAGGTCAACTTGGTTAGTGGAGAAGCAATCTTGGAAAAGTCTTGGATGAATCTTCTGTAGTAGCCTGCCAAACCCAAGAAACTGCGAATCTCGAATGGCGTCTTTGGATACTTCCATTGCATCATTGCCTCCACTTTTGCCGGGTCCACCATAATCCCGTCAGGATTTACCACATGGCCGAAAAAACTAAACTTCGCGCAACCATAACGCGCACTTAGAGAACTTGGCGTATAGCTTCTCCTTTCTCAATGTCTCCAAAAACCTCCCGAATGTGACCGACGTGCTCGATCTCGCTCTTCGAATAAATCAGGATATCATCAATAAACACAATCACTAATTTATCCAACATCGGCCGACACACTCGATTCATCAAGTCCATAAAAGCAGCTGGCGCGTTGGTCAACCTAAATGAGATAACGAGGAAATCGTAGTGACCATAACGCGTGCGAAAAGCTGTTTTAGGAATATCCTGCTCTTTCACCTTTAGCTGATGGTAGCCAGATCGAAGATCTATCCTTGAAAACCAACTGGCACCTTGAAACTGATCAAACAAATCATCAATCCTCGGTAACGGGTATCGATTCTTCACCATCAACTTGTTCAGCTCACGGTAATCTATACACATCCTCATACTACTGTCTTCTTCTTTACGAATAAGACCGGAGCACCCCAAGGAGAAATATTTGGTCTAATAAACCCCTTATCAAGCAGCTCTTGCAATTGCTCCATCAACTCTTTCATCTCAGTCGGAGCCAAACGATACGGTGCTTTGGAAACAGGTTGGGCATCCGGTATCAAATCGATCTGAAACTCGATCTCACGGTCTGGTGGCACTCCGGGTAAGTCTTCGGGAAACACATCTGGAAAGTCACACACCATCGGTACATCAGACAGTTGTGGTGTTGGCGTATCCACATCCTTTACATAGGCCAAGTAGGCATTACATCCGCGCCTTGTGCACTTTCTGGCCACTGCCATCGAAATCACATTCGGAATAGTCAAAACCCGATCACCGTAAACCGTCACCAAATTCCCGTCAGGCGCTGTTAGTATAATCATCTTCTTACGACACATAATGTTAGCCTCGTAGTCCGCCAACCAATCCATTCCAAGAACCAAATCAAAACCACCTAAGGTCATCACGAACGGGCTAACATGAAACTTATGACCTTCTAGTTCCACATCACAGTCCTCTATCATCTCAGAAATCCTGGTAGACTTACCTATGGCAGTTTCTACATTAAATGGTGCATCAATACGTCTACTACTAACCGGCAGCTTAGTACAGAAAGCAGCAGAAATAAAAATTTTACTAGCACCAGAATCGAACAGCACAGAAGCTAAAGTTTGGTTCACTAGAAACGTACCAGACACAATATCAGGGTCCGTCCTAGCTTCCTCTTGTGTCATGGTGAATGCCGTAGCGCTCGGGCTTGGTCCTTCACTCCCCGTCTTCTTCACCCTGGAACCTTCGGCCCTTGGCTTCTTCTAGTCTTTACTCATATGACCACTTTCCCCACAGTTGAAGCACCTCGTACCCCTGCAATCTCTAGCCATATGACCAGGCTTCCCACACTTGAAACAAACGTTCAACCCCCACCTACACTCGCCACTGTGCTCCTTCCCACATTTGCCATACTTTTTCAATCCGTACCCGGTGTGGCTACACAGCGATCATCCACCCGTGCCTTCTTGTTACCCGTCGAGGCATCACCCCGACCAAACCTCTTCCCACTCCAGTTTCGGTCACCACCATCCTTCCTACTACCTTCAGCCACCACCACTACAGCCCTCTTATCATATAATCTCCCTGCCAAGTCCACCGTCGACCTAAATGTGCTCGGTCGGATAACGATCATGTGCCTGCGAATATCCGCTGGCAAACCCTGAATGTACCTCTTAATCTTCCGTGACAGAGGCGTCAACTGATCCCGCACCAGACGTGCCATCTCGTTGAACTTCGTGGTGTACTGCTGATGTATCATGGTTCCCGCCTCCAGTTGCAGGAACTCCCTCTCAACCTTGTCCATCTCCCGGTGAGCACAGAACTCCTCAATAACCAACTTCTTCAGCTCCGACCATCTCATTCTCCCAATAGCCCTACTACCCTCGGTTTGGACTATGTTGTCCCACTAGCATTAAGCCGAGTCCATAAAAGAATGGGCAGCAAACTTCACCTTTTGGTCCTCCCGACACTCGCTGATATTGAATACATCTTCCATCTCTCTCACCCATCGGTGAGCAGTAGAAGTGTCGTTTCCATCAAAAGTAGGGGGCTTGCATTGTTGAAATGCCCTATAGTTACAGCCTCGTACTGCCTTCGGTACAGACTCATCTTCTTCCTCTTCTTCATCATCGAAGAGAACCGTCTCAGTTTCCGGTTGCTCCCGTCCTCCCGAGGACCTGTTCCTCTCTTTCCGTTCTCCTTTCGTACAACATTTATCACCTCGGTCATCACAGACGGTAAGATCGTCTGCATGACCTGATGAACTTCTTCCACAACAGCCTCCTTTACTGAGGCTCTCAAATTGTCGCTCTCATCTCCACCCTCCGGATGAGGGGTCTCGGGTCCTTCAGGAACCACCTTTTCAACTCTAGGCTGCCTCCTTGGGCCGCGATACAGCACCAAGTCCACCCGCGAGGCTCTAGATGATCTACCACCGACCATCCTCTAACACACACTGAAAGATTCAATTACCAACACGGTCATTCAAGGGAATAGCTCAGTTTATGTCAAGTATAGTAAGTCCCTAATTACAGTGGCAAGTTGTGATTAGCTACTTACTTTACTCTTCATACCCCAAGCATTACCTGTCCTGACTACATCAGTATTTAAATCTACAACAACACATAACCACATACCATGCGCACAAAATACCGGTTAACATTAAAGAAAATACCTGATGGCACGCAGCTACTCAGATTGGCATCCCTTCCCTTTCCGTCCCATTCTCAGTTTAAATTAAGGTTTATTTTGAAAATATACCCGTTTCGCTTAAACTTTAGCTCCGATACAAACTTGTAATGCCCCGTTCCCGGGACGCTTACAGGTGGTCGATCATCGCACATAAAACATACATTCTCATTTCTCTTAAATAAACATTGCAGCGGAAACATTCAAAAATGACATTTCATTTCATTATACTTGTAAGACCCCGTTCCTGGGACGCTTACAGCTCGTCGATGATCGCACATAAAATAAACATTCTTATTTATCTTAAATAAACATTGCAGCGGAAACATTCAAAAATGACATTTCATTTCATTATAAAGGCTTTTCCAAAATAATACATCGTTAATCAGTTATAAAATACATTGTTGCATTACATCACAAAAGAATTATATGAATGAATGCCATCCAAAAAAGTTGAGTAGCCGCCCCGTGCCATCCTCAGCAACCATTACCTGCCAACTGGAAACACATCAAATTCAGCGTTGCTGAGTGAGTTCTAGTTTTAAATAAAACATACTTTTCTTTCGTTAAAACCGTTCTTTACTTTCTTTCAAATCATACCATACTTTCGTACATGATCACACATCATACGTACACATAGATAATATCATTATTATCTTTCATTACGTTCGTTAACTTTTGTTCATTCAACGTCCATCATTATCAATCATTTCTCATATAGATCCTGTCAAGCTTTACCCTCCTCATGGCACACAGCCACGATTACTGAGGTCGAATGACAAGGATCCTATTTCATTCTTGATTATGATATTTAGTTAATGTTCAATTCATACATTCGTTCTTTTCTCTTACTTTCTTTTCGTACATTCATTTCGTTCGATGACATGTACATTACCCCGAACATTGTGCACGAAGTGGGTAACTGAGCCTGAGGTCTTTCATAGACCTCAAACATTTGCACGGAGCTGGCTACAGTACCTAGGGTAAGTACATTCACCACTTATCTTTTCTCTTTCATTTTGGTTCAATGCCATATGCTATACCCCGAACATTATGCACGAAGCAGGTAACTGGGCCAGAGGTCTTTCATAGACCTCGAACATTGTACACGAAGCTGACTCCAGCACCTAGGGCAAGCGGTAAGGATCCCATACACATGGTCAATCACAAAGATTGGACCCCAGTGTGCATCCTTCGGGGGTAGCTAACCCGCACACCGTTGAGCTAATACCTTCATTGGGTGTGCACCTCCATACATTTGCTTGCAAGTCTTTCTTACATTCATTCATTCATTAATGCATGCATTCATTCGTCATGTTTCTCTTTCATTATCCTCCACTTTACGTTACATAATACTTTCGTTTTATTCATTAACCTTACATTCGTTGCACACTTGAATCCACCCGAACCAAGCCTTTCTCTTCTTTCTCCCTTTTCTCTCTTCTTTTTCTGTATGGCTGATGTTTCAAGTGTGGGGAGAGTGTAAGGGCTGCCCTCTCCCTTCAAATACCTCTACTCACCCAACTTTCTCTGTTGGCGAGTTTGATCCCTCGACTTTGGACTTTATTTCTTTTCTTCTTTCTTCGGCTTCAAAGAAAATATCCGGGCGTTACACAAACTTTAATGGTTCTTACTCGAAGTAAAACAACTTACTTCATTATCAAAATTAGTGTTATTTGACATATTTGATGTGTCCTACAAATAAATAAATCATAACATTGAAATAACTATACATCTTATAAAACTTTAATATATCTATAAAAAGAATGAGAGTATTAAATTTAGTACCTCTTTAGTTGTAGAATTAAATTACATGTTTTTGTAAAGGATCAGTTTTTACTTAGAGATCTGATCAACCCCCCAACAATTCCCACACACCCCTAACAAAATCCAACAATTAGTTTCTCCCAAAGATTCCAAATAACAACAACAAAATCAAACACCCACAAAATCCCATAGATTAACCGTAAATAAGTTCTAAAATATGAAGGAAAATGAATCAATAAACTGAACTTGATAAAACAAACTAATATTCTTTATACTGACTCTCAAAAGTCAAAACAATAAGATCTCAACAATCATTTTAAAAACCATCAACCCTTTGTCAAGAAATTTCACATAAACATGAAGATTCACCATATTTTCATACACAAACTCACACATAAACATCTAACAACACATAATCACACATTAATTGCAAAAATGAAGAAATTTTATAAAAAAAACACAAAGAAAAAGAAATTCGATCTTGACCACAATATTACCAAAGCTTTCATTAACAATACAATGTTAAGTTAATGCATGATTTAACACAAAAACCAACAGATCAAAATCACAAAATGAAACAAAGCAACAAACCCACAAACTCAACTTTGATTCATATGAAATTGATGACGATAATGTCAAAAGAAAGTAATAATAAGAAACCCTAACTATAAATCAAAAGAAAAACCTGATTCGAATGACCCTATATTAAAGAGGTTGTGAACTTGCGATGTACAATGGAAGAACTTGTGATGGATGATGAGGTTGCGAAATACTGCCAACTTGATGAATGACTGAATGTAGAAGGCGACCTGATTAAAGAGGCTGTGACCCATCCTGACCTGCTTCCTACTTATTCCATCCCATCCTAACCCTTTAAAATTTCTAATCTTATTTTGTTTAGCCAGTTAAAACCTACTATTAACTTATTTGTAGTCCAACACAACGTAACATATCACAATACAGACTCATAATAACCCAAAACTTGAGAGCCGACCATTGTTTCTAGGCCTAGTGGGGTTAACCCAAAACTTGAGAGCCGGGCCATTATTGCTAGGCCTAGTGGAGTTCTCCCTTTTATATTAAAATAAAAAGAAGCATGTCGTAGAAACATGATGATACTTAATGCACGGTAAAAATTGTTCTCCCTCTTATATTTATCATATTTATTTATTCATAGCTCTCAATGCATATTTGTATTAAACAAACTAGGACGAGAACCTAAGCATTGTTGCGGGGTTCTTTTGTCGATGCCCTAGAAACAATATTAACATAATGGTTAAAGGATATAAATATAGGAGTACATGGACATCATATGTCACCCAAAGGTCATACAAAAAGCATAGTTTGATTAGATATGTGCAGAAATAGCGTATGGCTCTACACAACTTAAAATTACATGTGAATATTTCGTACATGGCTAAATTGCATGAGACCGGAGGCAATGAAAAATGTTCACCTTCATCATTCTACTTTGGTACATGCTGTAAATCATACAATATAACAAACTATATACATATATACGTATATCCTTAAAATACACTTTAAAAAATGAAAACTATCAACTATTTCAAACTGCTAATCATACTTTATATCCTTAAAATAATTTGAATGGTTCGTGCATGTTGCTTTTGTTCTTCCTTCTTCCTGTTAATCCATTTTCTTTTTGACCCACATATATACCCCACTCAAAAGCTCTCATAATTAGTCACCAAATCCAAGTTATACTACCAAAATAGTCATCAGTTGATTTGTAAGGCCCCGTTCCGCGAACAATTACAGTTGGTCATTCATCGCACATATATCATACATTTATTTAAAACATCACAGCCGAATTACTTAAAACCATTTTATATTTTAATGATAGCTTTTACAAAATAATAAAATGTAGTTAACTCTTACAAAATATCATAATTTTCATTACATCATAAAAACATCATTGTTATACAAATCGATGCCATCCGAAAAATGCCAAGTGGCTGCCCCGTGCCATCCTCAGCAACAATCACCTGCCAACTGGAAAATACATAAAATTCAGCATTGCTGAGTGAGTTCTAGTTTTATAAATAAAATACCTCACTTTCGTTAAAACCTTTCATTACTTTCATACGCGATCATGTATCATACGTACAAATAGATAATATCATTATTATCTTCCATTATCATTCATTATCCTTCACTAAATGTACGTCATCATTCGTTCGTTAACTTAGGTTCATTTATCATCGTTCGTCATCGTTATCATTCGTTATCTTCGTTACCGTACTTCACGTACATTCATCTTTATCTTCTCTACGTTCCGGGCCAATGCCACGGGCTATACCCTACCGTCATGCATAAAACAGGTACTGGGCCGAAGTCTATAAATAGACTCCCATACATTGTGCCCGGTGGCCTGACCACAGTACCGGGGTAAATTCATTCGGACCAATGCCATGTGGTATACCCCACCGTCATGCATAAAGCGGGTACTGGGCCGAAGTCTATAAATAGACTCCCATACATTGTGCCTGGTGGCCTGACCACAGTACCGGGCTAAGCGTCAAGATCCCATACGTATGGTCAATCACAAGGATTAAACCCCAGTGTGCATCCTTCCAGGGTAGCTAACCCATACACAGTTAAGCTAACCCCCTTCATTAGATGTGAACATCCATACAGTGCTTGCAAGACTTTTCTAATATTCACTTGTTCATTAGTGCATGCATTTATTCTCTCTTTATGTTCCACATATCATTAACTTTAACTTCCGCTCTACGTTACATAATAATTCATGTTCATTTCATACTCATAATACATGGGTCACGGAATAATACATAATAAGAAACATAAGGAAACATAACATACATAAGCATAACATCATCATACATGACATAACCTCATCCATCACATCACACATAACATCATAAAGTCAACTTACATTACTCCCGAGAACATCCTAAGTCAAAGCCTACACTTTACATTGTTCCAAAATTCAAAAAATAATTCGAAGTCTTAGGCGCATGAGCACTATGCAGGCGCATGGCCTTCTGGGCGCATGGGAACACTTAGGCGCATGGGAAAGTTCTGGGCGCATGGTCACTATTAGGGCGCATGGCCCAAAACTTGGTCATTCTGGCAAAATTCTAGGTGCCTGGGCATTATTCAGGCGCATGAGTGCCTGGGCGCATGGGCAATCTAGGCGCATGGAACACTTAGTCAAATTCAGCCTAATTCTAGGCGCATAGATACTATTTGGGCGCATGAGTTTCAGACGCATGGGACTTAGGCGCATGACAAATAACTTTAACTACCATGATCATAATTTTGTCCCAATTCTAATTCTAACATGTTCTACGCTTAGTTCTTACATTCTAAGCAACAGAAACACATCCATAACATGGTATGAATACCCATTTTATAAAAATGTTCGTACATGCATTTCCAGCCCCAAAATCAATTAAAACATGTAAAAAGGGGGTTCTAGAACTCACCTTATGCAACTTTGAGTGTGTCTTCCTTTAAACCCGTATGCAATGAGTTTAAACACCTAGAAACCCACCAAACACACACACCCGAACAAACACACAAACACATAAGCATATAACCGAGGCTAAATCTAGCCAAGAACAACTTAAAAACACCAAATCTTACCTTAAATTTGGCTTCTTCTTGTTCTTCTTCTTCAAATTCCGAATTCCGCCCTTTCTCTCTCTCTAAAATCCCGAATGAAATGAAGTGTGCAAACAACATGGGCGGCCATGCCACCTTTTGTACAAAATTAATATAAATTTTGTACTTTTGACATATTAACCCCTCAACTTGGGTTAAATTGCATTTCCTCCTTTCAGTCTTCATTTTACAATTTTTAAAATATCCGGGTGTTACAAGTCCACCCCCTTATAAAGGTTTCGTCCCCGAAACCTGTTATTCCTCAAACAGATGTGGTAATGTTGTCTCATCTCTTCTTCAGTCTCCCACGTAGAATCGGACCCCTTTCTGTGCTTCCATTTTACCCGCACAAGAGGAACCACTTTATTCCTTAACCTTTTCTCCTTACGATCAATGATTGCCACTAGTTGTTCCACATAGTTGAGCCGTTCATCAACTTCAATGTCCTCTAGTGGTACAACCATATCCTCATCAGCTAAACACTTCCGTAGATGAGATACATGGAATGTTGGATGAATTCCACTTAACTCAACGGGTAGTTCCAACCTATAGGCCACCTCTCCTACTCGAGTAATGATTCGAAAAGGCCCTACATACCTCAGGCTCAACTTGCCCTGCTTCCTAAACCGAATGATGCCATTTCAAGGTGAGACTTTCAACATAACCTTGTCACCCACATGGAACTCAATCGGTCTACGTCTTTTATCAGCATACGACTTCA
The DNA here is from genome assembly GCA_024085815.1 of Flaveria linearis. Lineage (NCBI taxonomy): Eukaryota > Viridiplantae > Streptophyta > Magnoliopsida > Asterales > Asteraceae > Flaveria > Flaveria linearis. The sequence continues at coordinate 63,381,178 of CM044014.1, read as the reverse complement.
GTCTATCCTTAGCTGCCTTCATAAAGGCTTTGATCTTTTCTAGTTTCTCAGTCATAGCCTCAATCACCTTAATACTTCCTAACTCCTTCTGACCAATATCACCCTAACAAATGGGTGTCCTACATCTCCTACCATATAGCATCTCGTATGGTCGCATGCCAACGCTGGCATGATAACTTTTGTTGTACGAGAATTCTGCTAACGGTAAGTGTTATCCCAACTTCCTCCAAAATTGATCACACATGCTTGGAGCATATTCTCGAGCATTTGTATCATCCTCTCAAATTGACCATCTGTCTGAAGATGATAAGTCGTGCTAATGTGTAGCATCGTCCCCATCGGATCATGGAATCTCTTCCAAAACTTTGATGTAAGTCGGGTGTCACGATCCGACATGATGGACACCGGCACGCCATGACGAGCTACAATCTCCTTGATGAATAAGTAAGGCGCTTATTCACATACTCCACCACATCATGTTTCATACCTGGCCACCAATAGTCTTTCTTCATGTCTTGATACATCTTGGTAGCACCAGGATAAATGGAGTATCGAGTCTTATAAGCTTCATCCATAATCCGTCCTCGTAGGTATCCGTAATGAGGTATCCGTAATGAGGGATCCACATTCGTCCAAAGCGGGTTCTAACTCCATGAGTGTTTTCTCCCAACTCCGCGTCTATACCTCTCATTCGTTCAGAGTTCAGGCGATCTACTTTAAAGGCCTCATTTTGAAATTCAGTGACTTGCGTCATCACGTCCGAGGTCATTACTAATTGATATGCCTTCACCCGAATCGGCTTGGTCCTCTCCTTTTGGCTAAGGGCATCGGCCACCACGTTGGCCTCACCCGGATGGTAATGGATCTGGTAATCATAGTCCTTGATGAGCTCTAACCACCTCCTTTGCCTCATATTGAGGTCCTTCTGCTCAAAGAAGTACTTCAAGCTCTTGTGGTCCGTGAAGATTGTGCACTTCGTTTCGTATAGGTAGTGCCTCCAAATCTTTAATGCAAAGACCACAACTTCTAGCTCCAAGTCATGAGTAGGATAATTGACCTCATGAACTTTCAATTGTCGGGATGCATAGCTATAATTTTTCCTCGCTGTATCAGTATGCAACCCAACCCTGAGTAAGAAGCATCTGAATAGACCACCAAATCCACGCTTCGCTAGGGTAATGACAAGACAGGAGCTTGAGTCAACCTTGCCTTTAACTCCTCAAAATCCTTCTCCTGATTCTGACCCCATATAAACTTCACATGCTTACGAGTCAGCTTAGTCAATGGGGAAGCTATCTTGGAGAAATCTTGGATAAATCTTCGATAATATCCCGCCAACCCCAAGAAACTCTGGATATCGGATGGCGTCTTTGGACACTTCCATTGCATCACCACCTCCGCCTTTGCCGGGTCTACCATAATCCCCATAGGATTTACCACGTGACACAAGAACTGAACTTTGCGCAACCAGAACGCGCACTTGGAGAACTTAGCATATAGCTTCTCCTTTCTCAACATCTCCAACACTTCCCGAATGTGACCGGCATGCAATCCTTCGCTCTTAGAAATATCTTGCTCCTTCACCTTCAAGTGATGGTAGCCAGATCGAAGATCTATCCTTGAGAACCAATTGGCACCATGGAGCTCATCAAACAAGTCATCAATCCTCGGTAATGAATACCGATTCTTCACCGTCAACTTGTTCAATTCACGATAGTCAATAAACATCCTCATACTACCGTCCTTCTTCTTCACGAATAAGACCGGAGAACCCCAAGGAGAGATACTCGGTTTAATGACCCATTATCGAGCAACTCCTGCAGTTGCTCCATCAATTCCTTCATCTCAGTTAGAGCCAACTGATACGGTGCCTTAGCTACAGGCTGAGCACCAGGTATCAAGTCAATTAGAAACTCGATCTTACGATCCAGTGGCACACCTGGTAAATCTTCTAGAAACACGTTTGGAAAGTCACATACAACCAGCACATCGGACTATTGTGGTATTGACGTATCCACATCCTTCACGTAGGCCAAATAGGCACTACATCCACTTCTCATGCACTTTCCAGCCACCGCCATCGAAATCACCTTCGGGATAGTTGTAACTCAATCACCGTAAATTGTCACCAAACTCCCGTCAGGTGCTGTCAGTCTGACCATCTTCTTACGACACACTGTGTCCTCCTCGTAGTCCGCTAACCAATCCATCCCTAGGACTACATCGAATCCGTCTAAGGTCATCACAAACAGTCTAGCAGGAAACTTATGACCTTTTAGTTCTATATTACAACCCTCAACCAAGTGAGAAATCCTTGTAGACTTACCTATGACAGTTTTTATATCAAAGTGCTCATCAATACATCTACTACTAACAGATAAATTAGCACAGAAAGCAGCAGAAATAAAACTCCTACTAACACCAGAATCAAATAACATAAAAGCAAGAGTTTGGTTTACTAGAAACGTATCTAACACAACATCAGGGTCCGTCCTAGCCTCCTCCCTGTTCATGGTGAAAGCTCTGGTGCTCACCTTTTACCCTTCAGTCTCGATCATCTTCTTCGCTTTGGAACTCTTTGCCCTTGGCTTCTTGCATTCCCTGCTCATGTGTCCCTCACCACTACTTTGCTATATGCCTCGTCCTCCCACACTTGAAGCATACATTCGATCCCACCTACATTCTCCAGTATGCTCCTTTCCACATTTTCCATACCTCTTCGACCCCGCACCAGGTGTGACCACACGTCGGTCTTCCACCCATGCACTCTTGTTGTTTACCGGAGCACCACCCCGTCTAAACCGCCTCCCGTTCCAGTTCCGGTCACCACCACCTTTCTTGCTCACCTCAGCCACCATACCTCCCTTTCATCATACAGTCTTCCCGCCAAATCAACCACCGACCTGAACATGCTTGGTCAGGCAGCGATCATGTACCTGTGGATGTCTGTCGACAAGCCCTAAATGTATCTCTTGATCTTTGATGACAAAGGTGTCACCTGATCCGGCACTAGCCATACCATCTCGCTAAACTTGGTGGTGTTTTGCTGATGTGTCATGGTTCCCGCCTCTAGCTGCAAGAACTGTATATCCACCTTGTCTAACTCCCGATGAGGATAGAACTCCTCAATCACCAACGTCTTCAGCTCACTCCACCTCATCCTGCCAATCGCTCTACTACCCTCGGCTTGGACAATGTTGTTCCACCAATATAGAGCCGAATCCATAAATGAATGAGTGGCAAACTTCACCTTCTGATATTCCCTGCACTCGCTGATATCGAGCACAACTTCCATCTCTCTCAGCCATCGATGAGCAGCAGCAGCAGTGCCATTGCCATCGAAAGTTGGGGGCATACATCTTTGAAATGCCTCATAGTTACAGCCTCGAGCTGTTTCGAGCATTACCTCCTCGTCCTCCTCATCATCGGAGACAACCGTCTCAGTCTCGGGTTGTTCTCTCTCCCCCGCGGGCCTTCTCCTTTCCTTCCTCTCTCCTTCCCTAACAACTTTAATCACTTTGGTCACCACAGATGGCAGGAGCGTCTGCATGACTTGATGAACCTCTTCTATCAAAGCCTCTTTCACCGAGGCCCTCAAGTTAACACTCTCGTCACCACCCTCCGGATGAGGGGTCTCGGGCTCCTCATGGGCCACCTCTTTAGCCCTAGGCCTTCCTCTTGTGACCCGTGGTCCAGCACCATATCCACCACGGCCTCCACCTCACAAAGCCTTAGAAGATCTACCTCCAGCCATCCTCTAACACACTATAAGATTCAAACACCAACACAGTCATTCAAGGTAATAGCTCAGTTTAAGTCAAGTATAGTAAGTCCCTAATTATAGTGTCCAGTTTTGATTAGACACTTACTTTACTCTTCCTACCCCGAGCATTTCCTATCTCGACTACATCAGTATCTAAATCTACTAAGGGCAAACAGATCAAATAACATGCGCACATAGTACCAGTTAACATTAAAGAAAATACCTGATGACACGTAGCTACTCGAAGTGGCATCCCTCCCCTTTGTCCCATTCTCAGTTTAAGATTAGGTTTCTTTTGAAAATATTTACCCATTTCACTTAAACTTTGGCTCTGATACCAACTTTTAAGGCCCCGTTCCCAGGACGCTTACAATTGGTCATTCATTGCACATAAATCACACATTTATTTAAAACAACACAGTTGAATTACTTAAAACCATTTCATATATTAATGACAGCTTTTGCAAAATAATAATGCGGATGAACACTAACGTGGATGAACACCCCAATTGTGCGAATGGACCTCATGCAGATGAACACCAATGCGGATGAACACTTAAGCGAATGGGCTCTGAGTCGTATGAATCCCCATGCGATTGGCCCCCAATCATGCGAATGAACATCAATCGTGAGAATGAACCTCAATCGCACCCCATTCGGTCGTATGGCCTCCATTCGGTCACCTAGCCCTAGCTGATGCAGAATGCAGTTCATCCCGAACCCAATCTACCATTTTCGACCTCCAAGCTCATCCAAACCCATTCTAAGCCTAAATCAACAATCCTAAACCTTTGGAATGCATACCACAACACTATTCAAGCACACACAATCCCGGAAACAAACTCCAAACGCATCACACGCAAACACATACAAATGGGTCAAACACACACATATACAAAATGGGTTTCAGATGTGTTCCAGCCCCAAAATCGACCAAAAACATGTAAAAGAGGGGTCCTAGAACTCACACAAAGAACACTGAGAACTAGAGCTTCGAATAGACCCACTACATGACGATTTTGCACACTTGAATCCACCCGAACCAAGCCTTTCTCTTCTTTTCTCCCTTTTCTCTCTTCTTTTTCTCTATGGCTGATGTTTCAAGTGTGGGGAGAGTATAAGGACAGCCCTCTCCTAGTGTGCGTCCTTCGGGGTAGCTAACCCGCACACCGTTAAAATAATACCTTCATTGGGTGTGCACCTCCATACATTTGCTTGCAAGTCTTTCTTACATTCATTCATTCATTAATGCATGCATTCATTCATCATGTTTCTCTTTCATTATCTTTCACTTTACATTACATAATACTTTCATTTCATTAATTAACCTTACATTCGTTGCACACTTGAATCCACCCGAACCAAGCCTTTCTCTTCTTTTCTCCCTTTTCTCTCTTCTTTTTCTCTATGGCCGATGTTTCAAGTGTGGGGAGAGTGTAAGGGCTGCCCTCTCCCTTCAAATACCTCCACTCACCCAGCTTTCTCTCGTTGGCGAGTTTGGTCCCTCGACTTTGGACTTTATTTCTTTTCTTCTTTCTTCGGCTTCAAAGAAATATCCGGGGTTACACAAACTTTAATGGTTCTTACTCGAACTAAAAGAACTTACTTCATTATCAAAATTAGTGTTATTTGACTTATTTGATGTCTCCTACAAATAAATAAACCATAACATTGAAATAACTATACATCTTATAAAACTTTAATATATCTATAAAAAGAATGAGAGTATTAAAATTCAATACCTCTTTAGTTGTAGAATTAAATTACATGTTTTTGTAAAGGATCAATTTTTACTTAGAGATCTGATCAACCTCCCAACAATTCCCACACACCCCTAACAAAAATCCAACAATTAGTTTCTCCCAAAGATTCCAAATAACAACAACAAAATCAAACACCCACAACATCCCATAGATTAACCGTAAATAAGTTCTAAAATATGAAGGAAAATCAATCAATAAACTGAACTTGATAAACAAACTAATATTCTTTATACTGACTCTCAAAAGTCAAAACAATAAGATCTCGACAATCATTTTTAAAAACCATCAACCCTTTGTTAAGAAATTTCACATGAACATGAAGATTTACCATATTGTCATACACAAACTCACGCATAAACATCTAATAACACATAATCACACATTAATTGCAAAAATGAAGAAATTTTGTAAAAAAAACACAAAGAAAAAGAAATTCGATCTTGACCACAATATTACCAAAGCTTTCATTAACAATACAATGTTAAGTTAATGCATGATTTAACACAAAAACCAATAGATCAAAATCACAAAATGAAACAAAGCAACAAACCCAAAAACTCAACTTTGATTCAAATGAAATTGATGACGATAATGTCAAAAGAAAATAATAATAAGAAACCCTAACTATAAATCAAAAGAAAAACCCGATTCAAATGACCCTATATTAAAGAGGTTGTGAACTTGCGATGTACAATGGAAGAACTTGTGATGGATACTGAGGTTGCGAAATACTGCCAACTTGATGAATGACTGAATGTAGAAGGCCACCTGATTAAAGAGGTTGTGACCCATCCTGACCTGCTTCCTACTTATTCCATCCTATCCTAACCCATTAAAATTTCTAATCTTATTTTGTTTAGCCAGTTAAAACCTACTATTAACTTATTTGTAGTCCAACACAACGTAACATATTACAATACAGACTCATAATAACCCAAAACTTGAGAGCCGGCCATTGTTGCTAGGCCTAGTGGGGTTAACCCAAAACTTGAGAGCCGGGCCATTATTGCTAGGCCTAGTGGAGTTCTCCCTCTTATATTAAAATAAAAAGAAGCATGTCGTAGAAACATGATGATACTTAATACACGGTAAAAAATTGTTCTCCCTCTTATATTTATCATATTTATTTATTCATAGCTCTCAATGCATATTTGTATTAAACAAACTAGGACGAGAACCTAAGCATTGTTGCGGGGTTCTTTTGTCGATGCCCTAAAAACGATATTAACATAATGGTTAAAGGATATACATATAGGAGTACATGGACATCATATGTCACCCAAAGGTCATACAAAAAGCATAGTTTGATTAGATATGTGCATAAATAGCGTATGCCTCTACACAACTTAAAATTACATGTGAATATTTAGTACATGGCTAAATTGTATGAGACCGGAGGCAATGAAAAGTGTTCACCTTCATCATTCTACTTTAGTACATGCTGGAAATCATAAAATATAATAAATATATACATATATGCGTATATCCTTAAAATACACTTTAAAAATGAAAACTATCAACTATTTCAAACTGCTAATTATACTTTATATCCTTAAAATAATTTGAATGGTTCGTGCATGTTGCTTCTGTTCTTCCTTCTTCCTGTTAATCCGTTTTCTTTTTGACCCGCATATATACCCCACTCAAAAGCTCTCATAATTAGTCACCAAATCCAAGTTATACTACCAAAATAGTCATGAGTTGATTTGTAAGGCCCCGTTCCCCAAACACTTACAGTTGGTCATTTATTTAAAACATCACAGCGGAATTACTTAAAACCATTTTATATATTAATGATAGCTTTTACAAAATAATAAAATGTAGTTAACTGTTACAAAATAACATAATTTGCATTACATCATAAAAACATTATTGTTATACAAATGGATGTCATCCTAAAAATGCCAAGTAGCTGCCCCGTGCCATCCTGAGCAACAATCACCTGCCAACTGAAAAATACATAAAAGTCAGCGTTGCTGAGTGAGTTCTAGTTTTATAAATAAAATACTTTACTTTTGTTAAAACATTTCTTTACTTTCATACGCGATCATGCATCATACGTACAAATAGATAATATCATTATTATCTTCCATTATCATTCATTATCGTTCATTCAACGTACGTCATCATTCGTCCGTACGTTCATTCATCATCGTACGTCATCGTTATCATTCATTATCTTCCTTACCGTACTTCACGTACATTCATCTTTATCTTCCTTACGTTCCAGGCCAATGCCATGAGCTATACCCTACCGTGATGCATAAAGCGGGTACTGGGCTGAAGTCTATAAATAGACTCCCATACGTTGTGCCCGGTGTCCTGACCACAGTACTGGGGTAAATTCATTCGGACCAATGCCATGTGATATACCCCGCCATCATGCATAAAGTGGGTACTGGGTCAAAGTCTATAAATAGACTCCCATTGACCATGTTACCGGGGTAAGCGGCAAGATCCCATACGTATGGTTAATCACAAGGATTAAACCCCAGTGTGCATTCTTCTGGGGTAGCTAACCCACACACAGTTGAGCTAACACCCTTTATTCGGTGTGAACCTCCATACATTGCTTGCAAGACTTTTCTTACATTCGTTTGTTCATTAATGCATGCATTCATTCTTTCTTTATATTCCACAGATCATTAACATTAACTTCCGCTCTACGTTACATAATACTTTACGTTCATTTCATACTCATAATACATGGGTTACGGAATAATACATAATAAGGAACATAAAGAAACATAACATTCATAAGCATAACATCATCATACATGACATAACCTCATCCATCACATCATACATAACATTATAAAGTCAACTTACATTACTCCCTAAAACATCCCAAGTCAAAGGCTACACTTTACATTTTTCCCAAAATTCAAAAAATAATTCTAAGTCTTAGGCGTATGAGCACTATGCAAGCGCATGGCCTTCTGGGCGCATGGGAACACTTAGGCGCATGGGAATGTTCTAGGCGTATGGGCACTATTGGGGCGCATGGCCTAAAACTTGGTCATTCTGGCAAAATTCTAGGCGCATGGGCACTGTGCAGGCGCATGAGTGCCTGGGTGCATGGGTAATCTTGGCATATGAAACACTTAGTCAACTTCAGCCTAATTCTAGGCGCATGGGCACTGTGCAGGCGCATGAGTGCCTGGGTGCATGGGTAATCTTGGCATATGAAACACTTAGTCAAATTCAGCCTAATTCTAGGCGCATGGATACTATTTGGACGCATGAGTTAACTTTAACTACCATCATCATAATTCTATCCCAATTCAAATTCTAACATGTTCTACGCTTAGTTCTTACATTTTAAGCAACAGAAACACATCAGTAACATGATTATAACATCATAACCACCCAGATCATACCCCACCTGTAAACCTATACACATACATATACGGGTATGAATACCCATTTTATAAAAATGTTCATACATATATTTCCAGCCCCAAAATCAATTAAAACATGTAAAAAGGGGGTTCTAGAACTTACCCAATGCAACTTTGAGTGTGTGTTCCTTCAAACCCGTATGCAATGAGTTCAAACACCTAGAAACCCACCAAACACACACACATGAACATATACACAAACACATATGCATAACCGAGGCTAAATCTAGCCAAGAACAACTTAAAAACACAAAATCTTACCTTAAATTCGGCTTCTTCTTGTTCTTCTTCTTCTTCAAATTCCTAATTCTACCCTTTCTCTCTCTCTAAAATCTTGAATGAAATGAAGTGTGCAGACAACATGGGCGGCCATGCCACCTTTTGTAAAAACTTAATATAAATTTTGTACTTTTGACATATTTAACCCCTCAACTTGGGTTAAATTGCATTTCCTCCTTTCAATCTTTGTTTTATAACTTTTAAAATATTCGGATGTTACATGATTTGATCAAGAGTTAATCTTTGTTTTATTTAAAGAGAAGTGATCAAATTTATATTGGTTAGATGAAGATTAGCAAATGGCCGGGTAAAAGGATTAAATAAATAAATTAAGATGTTAGGTTAATGTTAAGCTTTGTTGAGCTCGAACATATGTCCCAGATCCTTGCATATACACACCTGAAATTTCTTGAAATGCTTTTACTTTCTTTGTGGTTTTTCGTTCTCCATCTATTGCAACTCAAAACTACGATCACTATTGCTTCATCAACTTTTTCACACTTGATGAGAGAGAAAAGGGAACTTTGGAAAAAAGGATGAAGGTATGCTTACCCTTTTATACTAAATGTTATATATGTTGTACATTCCTGAGGACGTAACGCAAATTATCCAAACTTCAGAAGGTCAAATTATAAAATTATATTAGTTGGTTGTAACAATCGACATAAGAGATTAATAAATATTCATCAATTATTTGGATTAGAGCATAATTACCAAAAGAAGAAAAAGAAAGAAATCATGTGTGGCTTGTGTGATAAAACTAAACTAGGATTGGATCCCCGCACGTTGCCACGGGGATCTTTTGTAACGTCGTGTAAACCATATTAGCACAAAAGCGTAAGAAATCTAAACATATTTTCTATGTAGAAATTCCATAACTGTTTTAAACATAAAAGTATATCGATATCATTTGTCAAACAACGATTATTAAAGAAAACGACCTGGTTAGATATACACTTAAATTACGTGATAGACTAACAAATAGTTATACGTCGTAACGATATATTCTTTTCAAAAGTTATAGAAAGAAAATAAAATATTTATAAAAAGATTATAAAGTTTAACTTTTTTCAAAAAAAACAAAGCTTTCATATAAATATTGTAGGTTTTTAGTATATTTATATTAATGTGTGTGCATAGTAGTGATAAGGAGACATAAAAGTAAAACATAGATCTGGGTGGGATTCAACCTGTGTCCCTTTCCTTATAATTCAACTAACTAACCACTCAACCAAAGTTAAAATTGAATTTAGGCTTCAAATTCATTTCCATTTATCAACTAAATATTATTAATAAAATTCCCACCAACATACATATAATATATAATATAAAAAAGAAAATCAAAAATTCCCCCCACCGACATAGGGGATTAATAGTAATAGAAATTAGTAAAAAGTATTATATACAAAGCATTCATGGTGTGTGTTGAGAAGTCAAGCATTGCAGGAGTTGAAAGTAGCATAGTGTCGAAAGAGGGTAACTTGTTTAAGAAAGAATGTGCTGAAAAGTAGATTGACCACAACTCAACTGTAACACCCGGATATTTTTCTTGAAGCCGGCGAAGGAAGAAAAGGAAACAAAGTCCAAATTCGGGGGACCAAACTCGCCAACGAGGGAAAGTCGGGTGAGTGGGAGTATTTGAAGGGAGAGGGCAGCCCTTTACCCTTTCCCCACACTCACATTTTCAGCAAAGAAATAAAAGAGAGAAAGAAGAGAAAAAAAAGGGAGAAAAGGGGTGAATCGGGTGGATTCGAGCGCGAAAATCATCGTGTTGCGGGTCAAATCAAAGCTCTTCTTTTTGGTGTAGTTTGTATGAGTTCTAGGACCCCTATTTTACTCGTTTTCAACTGATTTGGGGCTGGGACATATAGTAAACCCGTTTTTGTATGTGTGTGTTTGACCCATTTATGTGTGTTTGTGTGTGATGTGTTTGGAGTTTGTTTCTGGGCTTGGGTGTGCTTAAATGGTGTTGTGGTATGCATTTCTAAGGTTTAGGATGGTTGAATCGGGCTTAGAATGGGTTTGGATGAGCTTGGAGGTCGAAAATGGCAGTTTGGGTTCGGGATGAACTTCATTCTGCATAAGTTAGGGCTAGGCGACTGACTGAAGGCCATGCGGCCGAATGGAGTGCGATTGGAGTCCATTTGCATGACTGAGGTTCATTCGCATGACTGGAGCGCCAGTCGCATGGGGAGTCATGCGACTGAGGGTCCATTCGCATAAGTTCTCATTCATATAGTGTCCATCCGCATGAGGTCCATTCGCATAAGTGCACATTCGCATTACTTTCATCCGCAGGAGGTCCATTCACAGAAGGTCCATTCGCATGAAGTCCAGTCGCGTGGAGGCCATACGACTGAAGGGTGCCCATACGCCTAAATAGGGCTGTTGTACCCGAAGAAAAGCATAGTTTAATTACTGACTTTCGGGGGAAAGTGCAGATGTAAGTTTTGACGTGGAAGTTGCCGTAAGTACATGTAAGATGACCTTTGGGATCTTAGAGGGTATTTTGGGCATGATGATGTTGCATGTTTATACATGATGTATGTTATGTATGTATGATGATGCCCTATATGATGATGCTATAGTGTATGTTGATGTTCCTTATTATGATGTAAGTTTATCTTTCCCGTGGCTTTACGTGTTACGTTAATAATGAATGAGAGTAAGAAAGGCTTGCAAGCAAATATATGAGGTGCGCGACCCTGCTGTCGCAACAGACTCGGAAGGACAAGCCATTAAAAGGTGTTAGCCCAACGGTGTGTGGGTTCGCTACCCCGGGAGGATACACATCGGGGTCTTTCTTTATGATTGACCATTTGTATAGAACTATTGTTGCATACCTTAGGTACTATGGCCAGAGGTCCGATGCACCGTTATAGAAGGTCTATGATACGCCTAGGCCCAGTACCACGGACAGAAAGGTATTGCACATGGAAATGGTACACCTAAACTTTACCCTAGGTACTGTGGCTAGAGGTGCGATGCACCGTTATAGAAGGTCTATGACAGGCCTAGGTCCAGTATCACGGACAGAAGGGTAGGGTTTATGGTTGATGTAAAGGAAAGAGGTAATGATGAAAGAGTAAGATTGTCAAGAAAGTATGATGAATGAACAAAAGATAAAGAGTAAACGAATGAAAGTAATGAATGATGAAGATAATAATGATATTATCTATGTGTACGTATGATGTATGATCGCACGAAAGTAAAGAAGCGGTTCTAACCAAAGAAAAGTATGTTTTATTATAAAACTAGAATTCACTCAGCAACACTGACTTTTTATGTGTTTCCAGTTGGTAGGTGATGTTGCTAAGGATGGCACGGGGTGGCTACTCAGCTCTTTCGGGTGGCATCCATTTATATAATGCTTTTGTGATGTAATTCAATAATGTATTTTGTAACTGACTAACGATGTATTATTTTGAAAAAGCTTTTATGATGAAATGAGATGTCATTTTGATTGTTTCCGCTGCACTGTTTATATAAGATAAATGAAAATGTATGTTTTTGTACGATGATCGACCAGCTGTGAGGTGCCCGGGAACAGGGCCTTACAAGTTGGTATCAGAGCTAAAGTTTAAGTGAAACAGGAAAATTTTCAAAATAAACCTTAACTTAAAATGAAAATGGGACGGAAAGGGAAGGGATGCCAGTTTGAGTAGCTGCGTGCCATCAGGTATTTTCTTAATGTTAACCGGTATTATGTGCGCATGTTATGTGGCTTATGTGTTGCTGGTAGATTTAGATACTGATGTAGTCGGGACAGGTAATGCTCGGGGTACGAAGAGTAAGTAAGTGGCTAATCACAACTAGCCACTGTAATTGGAGACTTACTATACTTGACATAAACTGAGCTATTTCCTTGAATGACCGTATTGGTGTTTGAATCTTTCTGTATGTGTTAGAGAATGGCCAGTGGTAGATAATCTAAAGCCTCGCGTGGTTGACTTGGTGCTGCATCGCGGCCTAAAAGAGGCAGACCTAGAGTTGAAAAGGTGGTTCCTGAAGGACCTGAGATCCCTCATCCGGAGGGTGGTGATGAGAGTGCAAACTTGAGGGCCTCGGTGAAAGAGGCGGTGGTCGAAGAAGTGCATGAGGTCATGCAGACAATCTTACCGTCTGTGGTGACTGAAGTGATTAAGGCAGTACGGGAAGGGGAAAGACAAGAGAGGAACGGTCCTCGGGAGGTCGGGAGCAACCGAAGACCAAGACAATTCCCTCTGATGATAAGGAGGATGAGGAAGAGCCTGCGCAGGAGCCGGCACGAGTCTGTAACTACGGGGCATTTCAAAGGTGTAAACCCCCTACTTTTGATGATAACGGCACTGCTGCTACTGCTCACCGGTGGGTGAGAGAAATGGAAGCTGATTGAAAATCAGCGAGTGTCGGGAGGATCAGAAAGTAAAGTTTGCTCCCATTCTTTGGTGGACTTGGCTCTGTGCTGGTGGGACAATATAGTCCAAGCCGAGGGTAGCAGGGCCATTGGAAGAATGAGATGGTCGGAGCTGAAGAAGTTGGTTAATGAGGAGTTCTGTCCTCACTGGGAAATGGACAAGGTTGAGAGGGAGTTCCTACAACTGAAGGCGGGAACCATGACATATTAGCAGCACACCACGAAGTTCAAAGAGATGGCACGTCTATTGTCGGATGAGGTGACGCCTCTGCCACGAAAGATTAAGAGGTACATTCAGGGTTTGCCAGCGGATATTCGCAGGCATATGATTGCTGCCCGACCGGGCATGTTTAGGTCGGCGGTGGATTTGGCAGGGAGACTATATGATGAGAGGGCTGTAGTGGTGGTGGCTGAAGGTAGTTGGAAGGGTGGTGGTTATCGAAGCTGGAGTGGGAAGAGGTTTGGTCGGGGATCTTTTTGTAACGTTGCCACGGGGATCTTTTTGATCGAAGCTGGATTTGGCGGTGGATTTGGCGGGGGAGACTATTTGATCAAAGCTGGAGTGGGAAGAGGTTTGATCGAAGCTAGGATTGGATCCCCGCACGTTGGCACGAGGATCTTTTTGTAACGTCGTGTAAACCATATTAGCACAAAAGAGTAAGAAATCTAAACATGTTTTCTATGTAGAAATTCCATAACTGTTTTAAACATAAAAGTACATCGCTATCATTTGTCAAACAACGATTATTAAAGAAAACGGCCTGGTTAGATATACACTTAAATTACGTGATAGACTAACAAACAGTTATACGTCGTAATAATATATTCTTTTCAAAAGTTATAGAAAGAAAAACAAAATATTTGTAAAAAGATTATAAAGTTTAACTTTTTTCAAAAAAAAAACCAAAGCTTTCATATAGTTATTGTAGTTTTTTAGTATATTTATATTAATGTGTGTGTATAGTAGTGATAAGGAGACATAAAAATAAAACATAGGTCTGGGTGGGATTGAACCCGTGTCCCTTTCCTTATAATCCAACTAACTAACCACTCAACCAAAGTTAAAATTGGATTTAGGCTTCAAATTCATTTCTATTTATCAACTAAATATTATTAATAAAATTCCCACCAACATATATATAATATATAATATAAAAAAGAAAATCAAAAGATCCCCCACTGACATAGGGGATTAATAGTAATAGAAATTAGTAAAAAAGTATTATATACAAAGCATTCATGGTGTGTGTTGAGAAGTCAAGCGTTGCAGGATTTGAAAGCAACATAGTGTCGAACGAGGGTAACTTGTTTATGAAAGAATGTGCTGAAAAGTAGATCGATCACAACTCAACCTTCGTCAGGCAATAAAATATTGAAAAAAATATAAAATAAAAAATTGAAAAAAAAAATATGATACCATAACATCCGACGTTGATGTTTAATATATAGAATTATAGATAATGAATGTCAATAAAACCATAGAATTATATATTCAAACTTTCAAAGTAAGATTATCGTACATAATAAAGTCCTTATTCTTGATTTAAACACTACAAAACACCTTATAATACGATTACGTTCCTAAAAGCGATAATAGAACTTATTTTTAGTGATCAAGCCTTAACATGTCATCGCTTTTAAATCCTTATCACATAACATAACTAGTAGTACTTGGTCTCGGCTCAAAGCCTTTGTTAAGAGATCCCCCAGCTTTTATGCTTGCTCCGTTATTGCACCCTGTAATACTTGGTCTTGGCTCAAATCCTTTGCCAAGAGGCCCCCCGCTTTTATGCTTGCTCCGTTATCGTACCCTGTAGTACTTGGTCTCGGCTTAAAGTCTTTGTCAAAAACTCCCTTAGCTTTTATGTTTGCTCCATTATCGTAACTCGTAGTACTTGGTCTTGGTTTAAAGTTTGTACGAAAAGTATTTTTACCATCTACCCCTGTTACATAACTTGTAACACTTGGTCTTGGTTCAAAAGTTTCATCACAAATGCTCTTACCTTTCGGACCGACTCCATTATCATAACTTGTAACGCTTGGTCTTGGTTCAAATTTTTTATTAAAATCGTTCTTAGCTTTTGGACCTGATCTATTATCATAACTGGTAGTACTTGGCCTCGGCTCAAAGTCTGTATTAAAAGTTTTCTTATCATTTAGAGCAGTTACATAACTTGTAACACTTGGCCTCGGATTAAAGTCTACATCAAAAGTACTTTTACCATCTAGACCGGCTACATAACTTGTAGCACTTGGTCCTGGTTCAAATTTATTATCACAAGTGCTCATACCTTTTAGGCCTGCTCCATTATCATAACTCGTAACACTTGGTCTTGGTTCGAAATTTTTATCAAATGCGTTCTTACCTTTTAAACCTGCTCCATTATCATAACTCGTAACACTTGGTCTTGGTTTGAAATTTTTATCAAATGCGTTCTTACCTTTTAAACCTGCTCCATTATCATAACTCGTAGTACTTGGTCTTGGTTCAAAGTCTTCATCAAAAGTCATCTCAGCTTTCAAACCTGTTCTATCATTGTAACTCGTTACACTTGGTCTAGGTTCAAAATCAGAAGCTTTGTTTGTCTCTACCAGAGTCTGACATTGAGCTTCATCTTGAGAGAGAGGTGACACTAAAGCATGCCTTTGAACAAATGCATTTTGCTGGTATTCCCCTGAATATGGTCTAGCCTCTACGAAGTAAATGGTCTGCACAAACAATATAACACAAGAGTATTGCCATAGTAATGTTAACTACATATAAAATCTTAATTAAAGAAATATTTAACTCATTACATATATACATATATATATTAAATGAAAAGAATTT
The DNA here is from genome assembly GCA_024085815.1 of Flaveria linearis. Classification (NCBI taxonomy): domain Eukaryota; kingdom Viridiplantae; phylum Streptophyta; class Magnoliopsida; order Asterales; family Asteraceae; genus Flaveria; species Flaveria linearis. The sequence goes on along the minus strand of CM044014.1, from coordinate 63,364,746 downwards.
CTTTGTTTACCAAAGTGACTGAAAAGAGAACCACGAAAGAAAGTGAAGACTCCATCATCTAAAATAGTAGTTTGTCTATAGCTTTTGGTGTATTGAATGCACTAGGATGGTGCTTCTATTTATAGCTGAATTTGAGATGTTTCTGTTAATTTTATACACAAGAATTTTTTTAATAAATTGACAAATCTAAACATCAGATATTAATACTAAAATTAAAAGGATAATTTAACAGTATAAAAGATTTGAGTGTAGCTTAAATATTTAGATTTAAATAAAAAGGAAAAAATGTTTTGACAACATTATGACCCATTACATGAATGAGGCTAGAATTTAATAAAATTAAGGGAAAATGACACAGAATAATAACCAAGTTTGAAAAGTGTTCTAATTTATTCATTCATGCATATTTTTTTTCAAATTAGACCAGAATTAAATAATCAAATCGAGTCATCATCGAATTTTGTTATGTCAAGAAAGTAATGGATGAGAAGACATGGGGCTAAAATTTTTAATATATGAAATTGTATTAAAAACAAAAAAAAACATGTTCATTATAAAAAAAAATTTAAAAGAAAGTACTAAAATTCACGTTACCATAAGAAAGAAAAATATATATTCTAATTGAAACAAAATTATAACATGCTAAAAAGCATGTTAAGACTTTTAATTTATATAAAACATGAAAACTAAGTGACCTAATTGTACCACTTTTAAAATTTAAAATACCTAATTAGAACATTTATAAAGTTGTTTACTATTTTATAAAATTACCCCTAAAATTAATCACTTTTATCTATTTACTAACTTACAATAGGTTCAAATAGACAATCGTCATTGCGGCCACCACCTATCCATCACTATCGACGCAATTGTTACCTCCGCTGCCATTGTCACTACTGTAATCTCTAGTGTTGCCACCTATCGGTTGCCAACAAGACTATTGTCCTCGTCGCTTTCTCCATCACCACCAAAGTTGAATGCCCCTGTTATTGACATAGTAGTCATATCACCACCGCAACCACCATCGTCGCCACACACCACTGCATTTGGCCACCACCGATAGGGCTATTGAAAATCATATATTTTATTTTTGGATATCCGAATTTTGGATAGTGGATTTTAATATCAAAATCCGAATCCGAATCCGAAATTTCGGATTCGGATATCCGAATGGATATTCGAATTCTTGAAAAATATGAATTATTAACAACTTTTAGAAAAATTTAATAATTTTATTAACAAAACTCCCGGGTATCCGAATTTTGTAACACCCGAAAGTTTGACCTTTTGGTAGGCTATGCGACTGAGCCTCAGTCGCCTGTGATTTATGCGACTGGAGGTCATCCGCATGGCTATTCGGCCGATTGAAGCTCAACCGCACGATTGGAGTTCAACCGCCCGAATGGAGTATGAGCCGCATGGAACATGTGCGATTGAGGTCCAATCGCACAGTGTTGATACGACTGAAGGTCCAGTCGCCCCTGGACCAGATGCGACTGAGATGTGGGTATAAAAGGGGAGCAGCTCCATTCTCCTCCCTATTCTCAGTCGGGGAGAGAGGGTGAGCGACAGAGAACAGAAGAGAAGAGAGGGAAAGTGCTGCCCGAGTTCAAGATCGATCGTGAAGCTAGCCAAATCGAAGCTCATCAACTCCTACCTGACAATGTGAGTTCTAGGACCCCTCATTTACATGTTTTCTACCGATTTTGGGGCTGGAAACACATTAAAACCCTATTTTTGAAATAGTGTAAGTTTGACCCATTTGGGTAAATCTTGAGTAATATGTTTATAGTAAGAACTAGGACTTGTTTATGCTTGTATGATGTCCTAGTATGAATCCCTGAGGCTAGGGAGGGTCGATTTGGGCTAAAAATGGGTTTAAGACGAGTTTGGGTGCGGGGGTTCGCGACTGCAGTGTATGAAGAACTCCAGTCGCTGCCCAGTTAGGGTTATGCGACTAAAGGGCCATTCGGCCGAATGAGTAATAGTTGATGTCCAATCGCCCGACTGAGACTCAGACGCCCAATTGAGTCTCAATCGCACGATAGGTGATGCGACTGAGGGTTTCGGTCGCATAAGCTCAATCGCAGAGTAGTTCAGTCGCACGGTTAAGAGTTAGTCGCATATAACCCAGTCGCAGAGTGTCTAGTCGTACGGAAGGAAGTTCAATCGCACGTTTGAGTACCCATTCGCATGAGTAGCCCAATCGCATAGCCCAATCGCATGACGCAGTCGCATGGATGACATGCGACTGGTGGTAGTTCAGTCGCCCGGACAGGGCTGATGTGAGTGAATGTAGAAGTGTATGTATGATGTATGTATGTTAGTATGATGTTGCCATGATAGATGGTGAATACTGATGATATGTAAGTATGTATGTTCCTTATGTATATGTGTCTTATCTTTAATAACTTTACGTGGATGAATGAACGAAAGAAACGAATGTATTAAAAACGTAAAGTGAAAGATAATGAAAGAAGGAACATGATGAATGAATGCATGCATTAATGAAAGAAAGTAAGTAAGGCTTGCAAGCAAATGAAAGGAGGTGCACACCCCTGGCAGGTGTTAGCTCAACGGTGTGCGGGTTAGCTACCCCGAAGGATGCACATCGGGGTCAGTCTTTGTGATTGACCAGAAGTATGTATGGGATCCTTGCCGCTTACCCTAGGTGACTGGATCAGCATTAGTGCACAACGTTCGTGATTGATCATCACAGGTCCAGCACCTGCATTTGTGCACAACGTTCGGGGTATAGCATATGGCATTGATCCAGAAGTAAAGTGAAAGATAAGTGGTGCATGTACCTACCCAGGTGACTGGATCAGCTTTGTGCACAACGTTCGTGGCTAACCACCACAGGTCCAGCACCAGTAGTATGTATGATGAAAGTGGGGTATTGTACATGTCACCGAAAGTAATGAACGTTCGAACGAAAGTAATGAAAGTATGAATGAATGTAATGAATGTTCGAACGTAAGTAATGAATGTAAAGAATGAAAGTAAAGTACGTACGAAAGTACGTGAAGTATGTATGTATGAAAGTAAACGAGAATGATGAAGTGTACACGAATGAAAGTAAGTAATGAATGATGAGATAATAATATTATCTACATGTACGTATGATGTGTGAACACATGTATGAAAGAGCAGTTAATGAGAATGAAAGTATGTTTTATTATAAACTAGAACTCACTCAGCAACGCTGACTTTTATGTGTTTTCCAGTTCGCAGGTAGTGTTGCTGAGGATGGCACGAGGCGACTACTCAGCTCTTTTGGGATGGCATTCGCTTTTGATTATGCTGCAACGTCATGTGTTGTGGGCCCATAACGCACGCAACTCATCACGTTGCATGCCATTACGAGATTTCTTGAGTATTCCCCTAAAAGGGATTATTTAAGGAATCTTCTTTAGATTTTGATAAGTTCGCCACGCATTGGAAGCGTGCGCGTAGCACATGCAACGAAATATGTTGCATGAGAGTGTCAAGAATATTCCGTCAGGGTTCCGATGTACGGAATTACCTAAGGAATATTCTTTAGTATAAAAATATAATTTTTATGTTTTTGAACTTAATATCTCCTCTAGAGGTCGCTGTATGATCCTATGAGGAGAAACAAAGTAGAAAAAGCTGCATTTTGTAATCGAGTCAATGATGTAATGACTTTTTACGAATGAATGAGAATGTATAATTTATCATTTCCGCTGCGTATTTTATGATTATATACATTATGTACGTTATATGTGCGATGAAGAACCAACAGTAAGGTGCCCGGTGAGCGGGGCCTTACAAGTTGGTATCAGAGCAAAAGTTTAAGTAAAATGGGTAAATTTTTATAATAAACCTAAACTTAAACTGAGAATGGGACAGGGAGAATGAGAATGCCATCTGAGTAGTCGCGTGCCATCAGGTATTTTTCTTAAAAGATTAACTGGTATCATGTGCGCTTGTTATGTGAATGATGTGTACTGTTAGACTGAGATACTAATGTAGTCAGGATAGGTGATGCTCGGGGTACGAAGAGTAGAGTAAGTGGCTAATCACAACTGGCCACTGTAATTAGGGACTTACTGTACTTAACATAAACTGAGCTATTTCCTTGAATGACCGTGTTGGTGTTTTAATCTTTCAGTGTGATAGAAGATGGTCGGTGATAGATCATCTGATGCTTCCCGTGATGGTGAACGTGGTGATGAGCCGCGTATCACGCGAGGAAGATCTAGGAAAGAGAAAGTAGTTCGTGAGGAGAACGAGATTCCTCACCAGGAAGAGACGGACGAAAGCGCCAAGTTGAGAGCCTCGGTAAAAGAGGCAGTGATTGAGGAAGTACACCAGGTTATGCAGACGATATTACCGACTGTAATGACCGAAGCGATAAAGGCAGTACGAGAGGAGGATAGACGAGGGAGGAGACAGTCCTCCGGTAGACATCAACAGACAGAGGCAGAAACGGTATTGTCTGATGACGAAGAGGAAGAGGAGGAAGAGCAGGTTAGGGGGACAGCCCGGGGTTGTGATTACGGGAAGTTTATGAGATGCAAGCCTCCGACTTTCGATGGATCGGGTACGGCTGCTGATGCTCACCAATGGGTGAGGGAGATGGAGGCGGTCCTTGATATCAGTGACTGCCAGGAGGATAAGAAGGTAAAGTTTGCTACCCACTCGTTTACGGGGACGGCATTGTGCTGGTGGGACAATATTGTCCAGGCCGAGGGTAGCAGAGCTATTGGAAGATGAAGTGCTCAGAGTTGAAGAGAATGGTGATCGAGGAGTTTAGTCCTCGTCGAGAGATGGACAGAGTTGAGAGAGAGTTCCTGCAGCTGGAAGCGGGAACGATGACCCACCAACAATACACGACCAAGTTCAACGACATGGCACGGTTGGTGCCAGAGCAAGTGACGCCGGTGTCTCGCAAGATTAACCGGTATATTCAGGGGTTGCCAGCTGAAATTCGTTGGCATTTGATTTCTGCCCGACCCAGTACTTTCAGGTCGGCGGTGGATTTAGCTGGGAGGTTGTACGATGAACGGGCTGCGATGGTGAAATCTGAGGGCTGTAAGAAGGGAAGTGATGAGAGGAAGTGGCAGGGAAAGAGGTTTGGTCGGGGTGATACTTCGACAAGTAGTAAGAAGGCACGGGTTGATGAACGCCGTGTGGTCGTGACAAGTGCAGGATCGAGAAAGTGTGGGAAGTGTGGGCGAGAGCACGGTGGTGAGTGCAGATGGGGGCTGAATGTATGTTTCAAGTGTGGAAAGCCCGGTCATATGGCCAAAGAGTGTAAAGGAATGAGATGCTTTAACTGTGGGGAAAGTGGTCATATGAATAAAGACTGCAAGAAGCCGAGATCTGAGGGTTCCGGTGTGAAGAAGACAGGGGTGAAGGGTCGAAGGCGAGCGCCAGGGCATTTACGATGACGCAGGAAGAGGCGAGGACGGACCCTGATGTAGTGTCCGGTACGTTTCTGGTGAACCAAACTTTAGCCTCTGTATTATTTGATTCGGGTGCCAGTAGGAGTTTCATTTCTGCTGCTTTTTGTGCCAAATTGCCCGTTAGTAGTAGGCGTGTGGATGTGCCGTTTGATGTAGAGACTGCGATAGGTAAAACCACCAGGATTTCAGAGGTAATTGAGGGTTGCGATGTAGAACTGGAGGGTCACAAATTCCCAGTTAAACCCTTTGCGATGACGTTAGGTGGTTTCGATTTGGTGCTTGGAATGGACTGGTTGGCAGATTTCGAGGCGAACATTGTGTGTCGCAAGAAGATGATCAGTTTGACAGCGCCTGACGGTAGTCCAGTGACAGTTTATGGGGATCGGGTTACTACGATTCCGAAGGTGATCTCAATGGCAGTGGCGGGGAAATATATGAGGCGCGGATGTAACGCCTATTTATGTTATGTGAAAGATGTAGAGAAGCCAGCACCACAACTGTCTGATGTTCCGGTTGTGTGTGAGTTCCCAGACGTGTTCCCGGAAGACTTATCGGGATTGCCACCTGACAGAGAGATCGAGTTCCAGATTGATTTAGTACCAGGCGCCCAACCTGTTGCCAAAGCACCATACCGATTGGCCCCGACAGAGATGAAAGAGTTGATGGAGCAGTTACAAGAGATGTTGGATAAGGGGTTTATTCGACCGAGTATCTCACCTTGGGGTGCTCCGGTCCTGTTTGTAAAGAAAAAGGACGGTAGTATGAGGATGTGCATCGACTACCGCGAGTTGAATAAGCTGACAGTAAAGAACAGATACCCCTTGCCGAGGATCGACGACTTGTTTGATCAACTTCAGGGTGCTAGTTGGTTTTCACGTATAGATCTTCGATCAGGCTACCATCAACTGAAGGTGAAGGAGCAGGATATCCCTAAAACAGCTTTTCGTACGCGCTACGGTCATTATGAGTTCCTCGTTATGTCATTTGGTCTGACCAACGCGCCAGCTGCTTTTATGGACCTGATGAATAGGGTGTGCCGGCCGATGTTGGATAAATCAGTGATTGTATTCATTGATGACATCTTGATTTATTCAAAGAGTGAGACTGAGCATGCCGGTCACATTCGCGAAGTTCTGGAGACGTTGAGAAGGGAGAAGTTGTATGCTAAATTCTCCAAGTGCGCATTCTGGTTGCGTGAAGTTCAATTCTTGGGTCATGTAGTAAATCCGGACGGGATTATGGTCGATCCGGCGAAAGTGGAACCAGTTATGCAATGGAAATCTCCGAAGACGTCGTCCGAGATCCGTAGTTTCTTGGGTTTGGCGGGTTACTACCGAAGGTTCATCCAAGACTTTTCCAAAATTGCTTCTCCACTGACAAAGTTGACCCGGAAGGATGTGAAATTTTTATGGGGTCAAGCTCAAGAGAAGGCGTTTGAAGAATTGAAGACGAGATTGACCCAAGCTCCAGTATTAGCGTTACCCGAGGGGAGTGAAGATTTGGTGGTTTATTCTGATGCCTCCTACTCGGGGTTGGGGTGTGTATTAATGCAGAGAGGAAAGGTGATAGCTTATGCATCCCGACAGCTGAAAGTTCATGAGGTTAACTACCCTACTCATGACTTGGAGCTAGCAGCTGTGGTTTTCGCGTTGAAGATTTGGCGGCACTATCTGTACGGGACGAAGTGCACCATCTTCACGGACCACAAAAGCTTGAAGTACTTCTTCGAGCAAAAAGATCTGAATATGAGACAACGGCGATGGTTGGAGCTTATAAAGGACTACGATTGTGAGATCCATTACCATCCGGGCAAAGCCAACGTGGTGGCGGATGCCCTTAGCCGAAAGGAGAGGCCCGAGCCAATTCGGGTGAAGGCGTACCAGCTAATTATGACCTCCGACGTAATGAAACAGGTCAAAGAGTTCCAAGATGAGGCTTTGAAAGACGAACATCTTAACTCTGAACGCATGAGAGGTCTGGTCGCGGAGTTGGGTGAGAACGCAACGGGTGTTAGAACTCGGTTTGGGCGTATGTGGATTCCTCGTCTTGGGGATCTGCGAATGAAGATTTTGGATGAAGCTCATAAGTCTCGATACTCCATCCATCCCGGTGCTACCAAAATGTACCAAGATATGAAGAAAGATTACTGGTGGCCGGGTATGAAACGCGATGTGGTGGAGTATGTGAGCAAATGCCTCACGTGTTTACAAGTAAAGGCAGAGCACCAGAAGCCGTATGGAAAGATTCAGCCGTTGGACATACCGGAATGGAAGTGGGAGCACATCACCATGGATTTTATCACAAAGCTGCCACGTACCCTGAAAGGGTATGATACGATCTGGGTGATTGTGGATCGATTGACGAAGAGTGCTCACTTCTTACCGATGCGGGAGACATATTCGTCCGAGAAGTTGGCTGATCTTTTCATCAAAGAGATTGTGACTCGTCACGGTGTACCGGTGTCGATTGTGTCTGATCGCGACACCCGGTTTACATCCAAATTCTGGAAGAAATTCCATGATGCTATGGGGATGAGGTTGCATATTAGCACGGCTTATCATCCTCAAACTGATGGTCAGTCAGAAAGGACCATTCAGACTTTAGAGGACATGCTCCGAGCATGTGTTATTGACTTCGGGGGAAGTTGGGATGACCATCTACCGTTAGCTGAGTTCTCATACAACAACAGTTATCATGCCAGTATCGGCATGCCACCCTATGAAATGCTATACGGTAGAAGATGCAGAACACCCGTCTGTTGGGGTGAAATTGGTCAGAAGAAATTGGGAAGCGTCGAAGTGGTAGAGGCTACGACTGAAAAGCTTGAAAGAATTAAAGCGTATATGAAAGCGGCCAAAGACCGACAGAAATCGTATGCCGACAAACGACGCAGACCGATTGAGTTCCAGGTGGGAGATCGTGTTATGTTGAAGGTCTCACCTTGGAAAGGGATCATTCGATTCCGGAAGCGGGGTAAGTTGAGTCCGCGGTATATAGGCCCTTTCCGAATCGTTGCTCGAGTAGGAGAGGTGGCCTATAGATTAGATTTGCCAGATGAACTAAGTGGAATCCACCCGACTTTCCACGTGTCTCATCTGAGGAAGTGTTTGGCGGACGAAGACATGGTCGTTCCACTGGATGATATCGAGGTAGACGAAAGGCTCAATTACGTAGAGCAACCAGTGGCGATCATAGATCGCAAAGAGAAGAGGTTGAGAAATAAAGTGGTTCCCCTTGTGCGTGTACAGTGGCGGCACAGGAAGGGATCCGAGTCGACGTGGGAGACAGAAGAAGAAATGAGGCAGCATTACCCACGATTGTTCGAAGAGTAACAGGTTTCGGGGACGAAACCTAAATAAGGGGGGTGGACTTGTAACACCCGAAAGTTTGACCTTTTGGTAGGCTATGCGACTGAGCCTCAGTCGCCTGTGATTTATGCGACTGGAGGTCATCCGCATGGCTATTCGGCCGATTGAAGCTCAACCGCACGATTGGAGTTCAACCGCTCGAATGGAGTATGAGCCGCATGGAAAATGTGCGATTGAGGTCCAATCGCACAGTGTTGATGCGACTGAAGGTCCAGTCGCCCCTGGACCAGATGCGACTGAGATGTGGGTATAAAAGGGGAGCAGCTCCATTCTCCTCCCCATTCTCAGTCGGGGAGAGAGGGTGAGCGACAGAGAACAGAAGAAGAGAGGGAAAGTGCTGCCCGAGTTCAAGATCGATCGTGAAGCTAGCCAAATCGAAGCTCATCAACTCCTACCTGACAATGTGAGTTCTAGGACCCCTCATTTACATGTTTTCTACCGATTTTGGGGCTGGAAACACATTAAAACCCTATTTTTGAAATAGTGTAAGTTTGACCCATTTGGGTAAATCTTGAGTAATATGTTTATAGTAAGAACTAGGACTTGTTTATGCTTGTATGATGTCCTAGTATGAATCCCTGAGGCTAGGGAGGGTCGATTTGGGCTAAAAATGGGTTTAAGACGAGTTTGGGTGCGGGGGTTCGCGACTGCAGTGTATGAAGAACTCCAGTCGCTGCCCAGTTAGGGTTATGCGACTGAAGGGCCATTCGGCCGAATGAGTAATAGTTGATGTCCAATCGCCCGACTGAGACTCAGACGCCCGATTGAGTCTCAATCGCACGATAGGTGATGCGACTGAGGGTTTCGGTCGCATAAGCTCAATCGCAGAGTAGTTCAGTCGCACGGTTAAGAGTTAGTCGCATATAACCCAGTCGCAAAGTGTCTAGTCGTACGGAAGGAAGTTCAATCGCACGTTTGAGTACCCATTCGCATGAGTAGCCCAATCGCATGACCCAGTCGCATGGATGACATGCGACTGGTGGTAGTTCAGTCGCCCGGACAGGGCTGATGTGAGTGAATGTAGAAGTGTATGTATGATGTATGTATGTTAGTATGATGTTGCCATGATAGATGGTGAATACTGATGATATGTAAGTATGTATGTTCCTTATGTATATGTGTCTTATCTTTAATAACTTTACGTGGATGAATGAACGAAAGAAACGAATGTATTAAAAACGTAAAGTGAAAGATAATGAAAGAAGGAACATGATGAATGAATGCATGCATTAATGAAAGAAAGTAAGTAAGGCTTGCAAGCAAATGAAAGGAGGTGCACACCCCTGGCAGGTGTTAGCTCAACGGTGTGCGGGTTAGCTACCCCGAAGGATGCACATCGGGGTCAGTCTTTGTGATTGACCAGAAGTATGTATGGGATCCTTGCCGCTTACCCTAGGTGACTGGATCAGCATTAGTGCACAACGTTCGTGATTGATCATCACAGGTCCAGCACCCGCATTTGTGCACAACGTTCGGGGTATAGCATATGGCATTGATCCAGAAGTAAAGTGAAAGATAAGTGGTGCATGTACCTACCCATGTGACTGGATCAGCTTTGTGCACAACGTTCGTGGCTAACCACCACAGGTCCAGCACCAGTAGTATGTATGATGAAAGTGGGGTATTGTACATGTCACCGAAAGTAATGAACGTTCGAACGAAAGTAATGAAAGTATGAATGAATGTAATGAATGTTCGAACGTAAGTAATGAATGTAAAGAATGAAAGTAAAGTACGTACGAAAGTACGTGAAGTATGTATGTATGAAAGTAAACGAGAATGATGAAGTGTACACGAATGAAAGTAAGTAATGAATGATGAGATAATAATAATATTATCTACATGTACGTATGATGTGTGAACACATGTATGAAAGAGCAGTTAATGAGAATGAAAGTATGTTTTATTATAAAACTAGAACTCACTCAGCAACGCTGACTTTTATGTGTTTTCCAGTTCGCAGGTAGTGTTGCTGAGGATGGCACGAGGCGACTACTCAGCTCTTTTGGGATGGCATTCGCTTTTTGATTATGCTGCAACGTCATGTGTTGTGGGCCCATAACGCACGCAACTCATCACGTTGCATGCCATTACGAGATTTCTTGAGTATTCCCCTAAAAGGGATTATTTAAGGAATCTTCTTTAGATTTTGATAAGTTCGCCACGCATTGGAAGCGTGCGCGTAGCACATGCAACGAAATATGTTGCATGAGAGTGTCAAGAATATTCCGTCAGGGTTCCGATGTACGGAATTACCTAAGGAATATTCTTTAGTATAAAAATATAATTTTTATGTTTTTGAACTTAATATCTCCTCTAGAGGTCGCTGTATGATCCTATGAGGAGAAACAAAGTAGAAAAAGCTGCATTTTGTAATCGAGTCAATGATGTAATGACTTTTTACGAATGAATGAGAATGTATATAATTTATCATTTCCGCTGCGTATTTTATGATTATATACATTATGTACGTTATATGTGCGATGAAGAACCAACAGTAAGGTGCCCGGTGAGCGGGGCCTTACAAATTTCTTATAAAAGTATTCGAAATATTTGAAAATATCAAAATATTTACTAATATTTATTACTTGATAACTTTTATAATAATATTTTGGATAATTTGGATTTCCGAATATCTAAAAATATTCTACACACTATCCGAATCTATAATTTCAGATATTTTGGTTTCAGATATTTTGAATTCGGTTTCGGATTCAGATATTTCTGCCTACCCCTAGCCACCGATGCTAGAAGTCGTGAAAACAAGTGCTGTGGGTAAGGCCATTTTTATAGATTTCTTTTCGAAAAACAGCTTGTTTCAATTTTATCTGATACAAACATCTTGAATGAAACATAACTGATACTCTTTTAAACAATTCGTTTTTATCCAAACCAAATTTTATACACTAATCTAGGCATTTTTTTATGATAAGATTGAATGAAGCATAGAATTACCATTGTCAGCCATGTTCAGGTTTTGAATAGTGTCACACCCCAACCTTAACGCCAGAAACGTTGAGATGTGAGGGTTACGATTGTTCACGCCACACAACGCTATTTAAAATGACAATATTATTATATGCCAAGGTTCAATACAAACAATAATATTATAACATAAGCTCAAGTATTCATAAATACAAAAATTTCATAACGTCATGTGACCATATAAGTCTTTTTACTATTCTAGGTTCAATCCTAGATGTAAGCCTTCAAGCATGCTAAGATTTAATTCCTGAAACTTGTTAAAAAATAAAAGGTCAACATAAAGTTGGTGAGCTTTCCATAGTTTTCATACAATAAGTATATAAAAGATGGCAATTCAAGTCATAAGTTAGTGAATAAAATAATTAGGGATGTTATGAACATATGTAACAATCAAACCTTGACAGTTTACAAGATTCCACATTTACAAGTTTATAAAATTAGCTAAGTGTACTTGGTCCCCAGAGTGCTCAAGAATACGATACTAGGGCCACCAAATAGGCTTGTCAGGCCCATAGATCTATGACGTCTCCAGGCTAGCAATAGTTAATGATTGTGCATATAAACGCCATAACATGGTAATCATAAAAGTTCAGCTAACCACAACTTAATATGATGAATTGCCAAGATGTTTACAAGTCTCCATTAAGTATACAAGTGCAACGATAGTAGGTTTAACATGTTTCACCCCAAGTGTGAAAATATGAAAAAGGGGTATGGGAAAACTCACATGATATATAATGTGCGCTTTTGAACAATAATGAGAAAGTAAAATTCTATTGGTACACATGTCCCTAGTTCTAGTTCTAGTGTGCTTAAATGTAAATGACTTTCATTTTGTTATACCAATGTAATCATTTGATATATGTAATCAAAAACTCTTTGAATGAATGAGTATGTGTTATTGAATGTCATATATTTATATTATTGTTTATTACATGCTTATATGAACATGTTATATGGGTTTACAGTTGTTAGACATAGTTCTGTATCGTTAAAGGTTCAGGAATGTGATTAACTAAGGCTTATGATCCAGTCGCACGACTGGACCATGCTAATGGGCCAGTCGCACGACTGAACCATGTGATTGAGCCAAGCGCACGATTGAGTCATGAGACTGGCTCAGTTGTACAAATGAATCAACCGTGTGGGTCAGTCGTCCGTGTGAGTGGATCGTATGACTCAGTCGCACGACTGAGCCATACGCATGTCTCAGTCGTACGAATGAAGACTGTAACCTATAAATACCACTTAATTCGTGGAAACACGGAACACTTCAAGAATTCACAACCCTAGCCGTCCCAGAACGTCCAAGTCGTCCCTTCCAACTTCATAGAGCGTTCCTGATCATTGCTAATAAATTCTTAACGTTTTCTAATCGTTAGTTTTGATCAGTTTAACGTTCTCCCTGATTGGATCGCCAATCAAATAGGATTCCGCACTATTTGATCTTGTTTCACGTAGATTCGGTTAGTACCAGTTCGTACACGGTCCTAACAAGTGGTATCAGAGCTTTGGCTCTCGATTCTACGTGGATTCAATCGCGTTTTTGCAAAAATCAAGGTTTTCAATCAATGATCCGTTCCGTTTGCATTAAAAATTCGATTTTTACGAGTGCATGTGTTCAAAAGTTCGTATTTTTGAGTTCTAGCCGACTAGGGTTTTCAAAATCATGTTTCTAGTCGAATCGAGTGAAAATTTTGAGAAATTTGGAAGTCAGACTTCTCAGTCGCACGAATGATCCAATCGCACGATAGAACTTCATACGCATAGGTCATTCGCACGATTGGTCCAATCGTCTGTTTCATTCGCATGATCAAGCTTATACGTTCGGTTCAGCTCAGTCGTATAGTTCATTCGTATGACTGAACTCATACGCATAGGTTCATACGCATGATTGACCTCAATCGCACGTGTGAACTCAGTCACGCACTTCAATCGTCCGATTGACTTCCATCGCACGGTTGAGTCTCATTCGCATTTCCCAGTCGCATCAGTCAGTTAGATCATCAAGTTTTTCAGTCTAAGTCATCATGGACGAACAGCACTTTGCATTCTCAGCCGGGAAGGACTCCAGAATTCAGAATCTTTTGCTCTTGGAGAATGAGATCGGAAATCACAACAATTCACCGAAGCTTCTGTCACTTGACGAATATTCTCAATGCAAGCAACAGTTTGAGATTCATTTAAATGGAGTGGACACCAACTTATGGAGCACTATTGAGACTGGCTACACTATGCCAGTTGGAGCTGACGAGGTTCCACTGATTCTAAGTGATTTGAATGAGGCACAAAAGGTTGCGTACAATGCGGAGAAGAAGGCTTATGCATTGTTGACACAATCCATCCCAAAGGATATTTTCCATCAGTTCTCAGAGCACAAGCAGTGCAAGAAGTTATGGAAGGCACTAGAGAAGCGGTATGAAGGACATGCAACTCTTAAGTCTCTAAAGGCTAAAGCATTGAAGAAGGAATTTGACAACTTCTCGTCAATTGGAAATGAGAGTTTGGATGACATTATAGATCACTTCTATCATTTGATGAGTGAACTGCACACTCATGGGGTTAAAACGTCTATGGAAGATAAAGTGTCGAGTCTGGCTGATGGTTTACCTGATAAGTGGGATTCATTCGTTTCTACTTTAAGACATAATGAAGTGCTGGAAATGTTGGATATAAATGATTTTATTCTGAAATTGAGAGAGGAGGAGCTACGACATAAGTACAAGTCAAAAAAGGGAACCTACACTCAGAATCCTTCTCTATACAATGTGACTCCTACTAATGCATCTTCCAATGCACCCTTGCAGACTACTTTCGTGTCTAACACATCTGCAAACGTTCAAAGTGCATCTTCAGGTGGTGAGTCAAGTGTTTCATCAAGTGTTCCACACAGTTCTGTAGAAGCTTAACCGACAAAGTTAACGACAGCGAATCTGGGCAACGTAACTGTGGAAGTTGCTAAGGAGCATATGGATCTACTTGCTGCTGTGGTCCAATCGTATGATGGGTTAGTTGCAAGAAAGATTGGAAATTGCCATCTAGCAGATGAAGATTACGAGCAGGTTGATGAAACAGAGCTTAAACGGATGGATATCATATGGGCTCTCGCTAGTGCTATGCGTAGAGGAAAGAAGTTTGTTAAAAGACGGGACAGAACCTGGTGGCTGCAAAGGACACAACTTTTGGATTTGACAAGTCGAAAGTCACCTGTTTCAACTGCGGTGAGAAAGGCCATTTCAAGAGAGAGTGTGTCAAACCTAAGAAGACAGGAAATGGCAACCCGTTTTCTTCAACCAACAGGCAGGATAAGGGCAAAAAGGTAGCTTCAACCAGCCATGACTCCAAAGACATGATAGCACATGGTGATGAAGGACAATACTGGTCCTTCCGTTTCTTATCTGATGGTGAAGCTAACATTGCATTGGTTGATGATCTGAACGACGACTCAGCGAGTGAGGGGGAGAACTCGGCTGAGTTTGATACTGCTGATGTGAATGAGACTATGGTTGCTATTGATCACCTGGTGGAGGATGAACTGAATGCAGGATCTGCAGCACACCAAGAACCCCGGGCTGCTTTCATGGTCGACACCTCTACATCTGCGTAGGTAGAATCGAAAGAAGCTCTATTTGATAAACATGCTTGTGTTGAATGTAATAAATTTAGAGAAAGCATAGATTTAAAATTTGGTTTTTAGACCATATAGACAATTTGGTAAAAGACTTAAAACTATGCACTGAGGCTAATCGGGTGTTAAAACAAAATGAGAGCAGTTATAAAGAGAAAATCGAAGTTTTGAGAAAACAACTAAGGGAAATCGAAGTTGTAGCATTTAACCAAGAAAATGACATAAACTTTTACATAAAGACAATTGAGGAAACTAAAAAGGAAAGAGTTGTTTTACAAGTTGAAAATGAGTCCTTAACGCAAAAACTACATAGTTTAGCTAGTTCCTCTCACATCTTGCAAAACTTGGTTAAAGAAAGAAACAATGGGGAAGGGCTGGGTTATAAAGTTGTGCCTCCACCATATGAGATCCTTCTAAAAACCAAACAGAGACCTGTTAACAATAATCCCATCAAGGACCATATGGTGACTACTCCTCTGGTCAGTGATCCGGACACTTCAGTTAAACCTGCACCTCCAGTTGCTGATCAGAAGGCTTCAACATCGGGCACAAAGGCTAAAGTCATCATTGAGGACTGGATGGAAGAGGATGATCATGTACCTCTTGGGTTGGGTTCACAATCTGCTGTTACACAACCAAAGACTTCAAAACCTACTTAGTCTAAATCGGTTAAGCAAGAAATCGGCCATTTGAAAAGACAAAGTAATCATAACGTTAAACAAATCAAATTTTTCAAAGAAGGTGAAAAACTAAAAGTTGAGACCAAAAAGCCCATGCCTGAAGTGTACTTCCCACCCCACAAGAGATCTCCTAGTCCTGTTGAGAGGAGATCATGCTATACTTGTGGACAAAGAGGACACATTTCTTCACACTATCCTCGCTATCAGACACCTAGGTGTAAAGTCGAACTAGATCTGGATGTTAAACCTAAGTTCACAAAACCAAGGTCTAAAACACATTCAAGGTATAACACCCCTCTCCAACAACACAGACAACATAGACAAGCCACTTGCAAGTCTGTGATACCTGAGGTAACACTAGTTTTTTTTAAAAAAAACCTAAAGTTCAAACTGTCAATCAGTCATTGGTTTACCACAAACAAGCCTTACACAAGGATGGTCTGTGGAAAGCTAAAACTTCTGACGTGTCTGATAGTAGTCATAAGAAGAAGAAGAATGAGGTGTCTCCTACTCCAAATGGACAGTGGCTGGAGTTTGTGATGTGCGATGCCTCTGGGAAACCCAAGCCAGTAAAGGCTTGGGTCCCCCTCCTTAACTAATCTTTTTCTTTTTATGTGCAGGTTGTCCGCTATAGTGCTTCTACCAACACATGGATTGTAGATAGCGGAGCATCCAGGCACATGGCGGGAAATCAGTCTCTCATTTTCAACGTCAAACAGATTAAAGGGGGACATGTTTCGTTCGCTGGAAACAAAGGAGGCTACATTACTACTCAAGGAGAAGTAGGTAATGGAAAGGTAAATTTTGATGAAGTAAATTTTGTTCAGCAGTTAGAGAACAATTTACTTTCAGTTTCTCAGATATGTGACAAGGGCTTCAAAGTAATATTTGACAATAGGAAGTCTTACATTCTTAAGAAGGAGACGGATATTCCGGAGGAGCAGGTATTAATGTCAGCGTCAAGGTACAACGATTTGTACGTCTTGACATGTCAAATGCTTCTACTACTGAGTCCACTGCTTAGTGCTTTTGTCAAAAGCAACGGAGAAGGAGTCCATCTCATGGCACAGGAGAATGGGACATATAAATCCCAGGAAGATGAATCATCTGATTTACAACAACTTAGTTGAGGGAGTTACTGTCAAGATCTTCAAACTTCCAGATTTTTGTGTCTCATGCAAGAAGGGAAAGCAAACTAGGAAGTCTCACAAGTCTAAGCACGTTAACTCTATTGAGATGCCCCTAGAGCTTCTGCATATGGATCTGTTCGGTCCTGTCAGCACGAAGAGTATCACTGGAGACTGGTACTGCTTTGTCGTCACAGATGACTACTCACGATTCTACTGGGTGATGTTTCTGAAAGCTAAGTCAGAAACATTTGAATCGTTCAAAGTGCTCATCATAACACTGGAGTCTCTATACAATCTGAAGGTCAGGAAGGTTCGTTCAGACAATGGAACTGAATTCAAGAATCAGTGGATGGATGCCTTCTGCAAAGAAAAAGGAATTATTCATCAAGTCTCCTCTGCATACACGCCGCAGTTGAATGGGGTTGCTGAACGCAAGAATAGGAGCTTGATCGAGACTGCAAGGACTATGTTGGCAGATTCAAAGTTGCCAGTACAGTTCTGGAATGAAGCAGTTGCCAATGCGTGCTACACGCTTAATCGTGTGTTGGTAGTCAAACGGCATGAGAAGACATGCTACGAGTTACTTCAGAAGCGCAAACCGAACTTGGAGTATCTGGAACCGTTTAGATCTCCATGTATGTTCCTGAAGAAAACTTCGGAGGGCAAGTTCAACGAGAAAGCAGATCAGGGGATCTTTCTAGGATACAACATACTAGACAAACGGGTTTATAACAACTTGATAGGTCAGGTAGAAGTATGGTGCAACGTAGATGTGCAAAGATACACCACCCCCTGCTGGAAAAGGTCTGTCGTCATTATTTGATTACGATGGCTTTTTCAAATCATTCACCCTTCCTCCGACATGTTCAGATGATGAGATTGCTGCTCAGATGATGTTTGATATATTGAATACACTGAATCTGGATATCAGCAACATAGCACCAGCCAGTGGAGCTTCGGGATCTTCAGCAACTGCTCAGGACGAGAGTGATGTTTCATCAGAAGATGAAGAAGCAGTTGAGACATGAAATGTGCATAATGTTAATCAAGATGGAAGCTAAACAGATGCAGAGAATGTATTAGGGAATCCGGATACTGAACCTGCCATACCAAATCTGGATACTGAAGTTGTCGTTCCTACGACACCTATGACTAGGATTAGTGTGAATTATCCCCTGGATACTATCATTAGGGATCTTCACTCCGGTGTGCAGATGAGAAATCAGCTATACTCTGCTGATTATGCTGCGATTATGGAAAAGGGCTACGTGAATGATGGGGCTATCAAATGTTTTGTTTCTCAAGTCGAGCCCAAACATATAAGTGATGCCCTGAAGGTTGAGGCCTGGGTCAACGCTATGCCGGAAGAGCTGCTATAGTTCAAGAAGCATGGAGTGTGGATACTCGTTGATAGGCCCAAAGGAGTAAAAGTAATAGGCACCAAATGGGTGCTACGCTGCAAGAAGGACGACCAAGGTGTTGTCATCGATAACAAGGCAAGATTGGTCGTTCAAGGCTTCAGACAAGTCGAGGGAGTCGACTACAATGAAGTGTTTGCACCTGCGGCAAGGATGGAGGCTATTCGCATCATTCTGGCCTATGCATCCTACATGAAAATCAAGGTTTATCAGCTGGATGTTAAAAGTGCATTCCTTCATGGGGAAATCCATGAATTAGTATACGTCAGTCAACCCGAAGGATTTAAAGATCCTTACCATTGGGACAGAGTCTACAAGCTGGACAAGGCACTGTACGGGCTATACCAAGCTCCTCGAGCTTGGTATGAGAAGCTCTCCACCCACCTGTTAAAACATGGTTTTCGCAGGGGTGTGATTGACTGCACGTTGTTTATCAAAGAGAAAGATGGAGATTTACTAATGGTGCAGATTTATGTGGATGACATAATCTTCGATTCTCGAAACAAAGAATTATGTAAAGAATTCGAATCTGTGATGAAGGCAGAATTTGAAATGAGTGCAATAGGAGTGATGAAGTTCTTCCTAGGCTTACAGGTGGATCAGACACCTACCAGTATTTTTCTGCATCAGACTAAGTATGTTGGAGACATTCTAAGTTGATTTGATATGGAAAATGTCACTGTTTCCGGTACCCTACTTGCCACAAACCATGATGTGGCACCAGATGATAATGGGGATTTGGTGGATGCCACTATGTATCGTGGGATGATCAGATCTCTTATGTATCTCACTGCCTCACGTTCAAATATCATGTATGCCACATGTCTATGCTCCAGATATCAAGCCAAACCAAAAGTAAATCATCTCATTGGGGTGAAAAGGATTTTTCATTATCTGAAGGGTACTCCAACACTAGGGTTGTGGTATCCTCATGATGATAACTTTGAGCTAACTATGTATAGTGATTCAGACTACGGTGGCTGGAAGATGAACTTCAAGTCAACATCAGCAGGGTGTCAGTTCTTTGAAAGGCGTTTAGTCACCTGGCAATGCAAGAAGCAGACATCTGTTCCTTGTCAACATGTGAAGCTGAATACGTTGCTGCTGCAAGTTGCTGCTCTCAGATCATTTGGATTGAACAGCAAATGCGGGACTACGGTTTGCAATTTTCTAATACCCCTATCTTTGTTGATAACTCTACTGCCATAGTTGTAACTAAAAATCCTGTTCAACACCCTAAAACAAAACACATCGGCATAAAGTATCATTTCATACGCGACTGCTATAAAAACAGTTAATTGATGTGATAAATAAACATGGATTTTCAACGCGCCGACCTCTACACTAAACCATTTGATAAACCCAGATTTTTTATCTGTTGGAGATCAATGGCGTGAAAAAGAAAGAAGATGTGATTCCAGAGGAATCAAGTGGTAAGTCCGATCGTGTCTAGCTTTTAATTTTGTTTTTACTGTTTTTGTTTATTTCTTGTTTTAGAAAATTTCAAAAATCCAAAAAGATTTTCGGTTTTTAGAATTTTAGGGGGAGAGTTAGTTAGTTTGTTACTTACATTAAAAGGGGGGCGGGGCAGATAGCTAAAAAGGCAAAAACAACAAATTTAAGAATGTGATTCAACACTGTGGAAAGTGTGGTACACAGGCGTCGAGTTACTTGGAACACCAAAAAGATTTTCAATTTTTACAATTTTAGTTTAATTAAATCATAGAAAATTGTTAGTCAGAGAATCTAAGTCTAACAAATTGGGAAAATGATAGTACGCTTGTTTGTTACTGTTTACACGAAAAAAGTCGATCTAGGGAGGTGCTAGTTCATTATACGATGTGTCAGTAGATTCAACACAATAGACTAGTAGACACCATTGGTGATTCAACTTAAAATTAAATCAATCAACAAGTTGTGGGTTCCCATAGTATCCCTGGTTGGCACAATCAATCAATTTCCAATAAGGGTGAGGAGCAATTGAATGCCACAAGTGTGTGCAAAGACCCGAAAAACATAGAGCAAAAAGACGACAAACGTCACTGCTTAATTGTATATTAAATAATTTTGCTCTAAGAAGAAGATAGGTCTTGCGCCTCTTTGCTGTGCAATGGCACTGACCTGAGGCTTGGCATAACCTATCCGTTCTAAGAATTCATTGTTGTTTGCACCTCTTTGCTGTGCGATGACACTGACCTGAGGCTTTGCATCTCTTTGAAACCTCTTAGAACCAAAACTTCTTATTTACCGGACCGCTCAAAAATCTCCTGAGGAAGATTGATTACCATATACCTGTGAGACACAAAATACTTGTTGATGTAATTCACCTAATTAATCACAGATATGTGTCAAAACTCTATGTATGGATTTAAGCGGACAAGTTTACTGACAATCGTCGTGGCTGCACTGCCTGATGTTCAAAATCAATGTGTGTTACATAACAGATCAAGCATGATTTCCAGTTAGCGCTTAGAAGTCTTAGATGAATAAGAAACTGTGACATGTAAATATGTTTTTTCCATTTCAATATATCTATAAAGTTCCAAGTAATTGCGTTTATGCTTGTCTGATTCCATATGAATCTGTCTTAGAAATGACGTTAATGCTAATAGGTTGTTCTGCTCAGGGGGAGAATCATTTGAAAATGATTGTTAAAGTGCTTTCAAACCCTACCCTAACAAAATCACAAAAACATGCTTATTTTTGTTACTTAGTTTAGTTTTGTAGTTGTTCAAGTTTTATGTATAATGTGTCAATGTCGGATTGTGCTATGAGATTCATCTCTGTGAATGTCACAAATGAACCTAAAGTAAATCTTGATTCACTAGTTTCTAAAAAAGTAAAAGGATCACGTCCGAAGTGATCGGGTGGATAAATGGATCACGTCTGAGGTGATCGAGTGGATAAGTGGATCACGTCTGAGGTGATCAAAGGTTCTTTAAGTTAAAATGGTCATGTTTGAGATGATCGACCGCTCAAAATGTTTTATCAACTGTTAAAAGTGGCTAAGTGTCAAATGGTAATAAAGTTAAAATTCATAAGTATGAGCCATTCGCACGACTGGACCATGAGTATGGACCAGTCGTACGATTGGACCATAAGTATGAACCCAATCGCACGATTGGAGATGTCCGACTGTGACAGTCGCACGAATGACCCTCAATCACACGATTGGAGGTGACCGACTGTGACAGTCGCACGAATGACCCTCAATCGCACGATTGGAGGTGACCGACTGGGCAAATTGCACGATTGGAGGTGACCGACTGGGCAAGTTGCACGACTGACCCTCAATCGCACGAATCAATCATGCGACTAGGTTCAATTGCACGACTGGAGGAAACCCTAGTATAAGTAGAGGGGGAGTCGGTCATAGTCGCTCATTCACTCCATCGCCCTTTCAGACGCACGACATAAAGTCCCCCTGCCAAAATTTCATTTGAACTATATAGACCTTTGCCTGAAGTTAGTGACGATTTGTGTTGATTATACAGGTACTGCGAGACAATGTTAAACCTTAAAATCAGTACCTACACGACAAAATGATCGAAATAAAGATCAAACTTAAACCGAAACTTAGTTTGACCAATAAACCACTAAAACTAAATATCTTGATCAAATAAAAGTTATTAGGAGCTTAATTGAACATTTGCAAATGTAATGAGCCAAGCCACAACGTCTAATAACATGTTTTTCTCAAAATTTGAATTTGAATGGACAAACAGTCGGTCATGCGAATGAACACCCTGATGAACTTCAATCGCATGACTGAGTTATACGAATGGCTCAATCGCACGACTGGGGTGGACGAATCGCTCAATCACACGACTGAACCATGCGTATGAGTTCAGTCCTACGACTGAGGTAACCATATGAGAGAACATACGTCTAAGCCCAGTCGCATTACTCAGTCGTATGTATGAGTTCATTCGCACTACTAGATCTCAGTCGCATAATCTATTCATACGACTAGATCTCAGTCGCACAGTTCATTCGCACGACTGAACAAAAGTTTTCAAGTTCATTGAATCAAACTGTCACTCATTAATACTTACTAACGTTTATTTACTTTGTGTCACAGATGGCGAGTCAGTGGACGATGAGCACAAAGCACAACATATGTGCTCATCTTGATCTATTATCTCGCAACGCAGCTGAGTTCGCCGGTATCATTACCTTTCTACGGACATCGAGGATCTTCCGTGCGATCTCGACACCATGCACACCGTATAGATCAGTTCAGCAGGCTTTCTGGGAAAGCGCTGTAGTTGACCGGTCCTCCAAGCCCCATCGTATCAGGAGTTCCATCTTTGGGGAGGCTACAGAGATCACAGAGGAGGATCTGAGGTCTGTCTTAGAGTTCGAAGATGAGGCTAACTGCCCCACACAACTGCATCCCCTTACTGTTCAACGATGTTTCCACAGGGCTAAGTACTCGGGTGACATCAACGCAGGTGTGCTCAACAAGAGAAACCTGTGCCCCTAACTCAAGTACTTAGCCCACGTACTGTTGATATGCATCACTTCACGGAAGGGAGGCTTCGACAAGTTATTAGATCAGATGCAGAACGCCTACATGGCTTTAGTGCTGAATCACCCATTCAGCTTCTCGAGGATGATCTTCACCTATCTGGTGGAAAACATTGAGGCGAAGGGCAAAGAAAGCTTCTGCATGTACCCACACTTTATGCAAATGATTATCGCTCAGAAGCTTCATTCGCTGCCTAAGGAGAAGGAGGAAGCTGTGGTCCTAGAGGTGATGGATGATACCACCCTCGGATGGATGAAGGTGAACCAGGGCAAGCAGGTAAAGCCCCCGGTAAGGCGACTGTTCGGGCATCTGGCCCGGGAAGATTATGTGGCGCCAGCTAGGCGAAAGTGGCACCACGAGGACAGCGATTCAGATACCGAGCAGATTGTGCTCCCGGTTGACGACTCAGATGATGATGATAGTGTTGATGGTGGAGATACAGCCCCTCTCAAACTCGGGCCACTGCTGCTGACGTTGCATCTCCACCATCTACCTAAGGAGGTACGGAGACTGCCGGATTCCATCAGGAGTTTCAGCCTGATGAGGGGAGGAGTCAGACGAAGAGCCTCGGGTACGAACGGTGGGAAGCCGGGTCGTAGCCACTGAGAGAGGCGTGAGGGCGATTGGTGGACGCCAGGGTGAGTCTGGGGAGGCTACTTCTGATCCATCTTACTCCTCAGACCAACCCAGCAGCCAAGGGGGAGCCTCCATGTCAAAGGGGACATGGAAGAAGAGGATGGCTCAGCCCTATGGCATGAAGGGGAAGAGGCCAAGATTCACGTTGATTACCATCACCTCTACCACTACTGCCACCACCTATACCACTACAGCCACCACCACTACTACCACACCACTTACTACTACTACCACACCTCCACCTTCCACTGCTACACCCCATACTTCTCCACCCATTCATTCACCACCACCATATTCACCACAGCCACCCCTACCACCACAGCCACCAAGCCGGACCATCCTCACACCCCAGTTTCCCTACTGGATCATCCCTTCCTCCCATTGGAGTGGAGGAACAACTGTCAGCACTGAATCGTATGGTGCTGAAGCTGTTGGCTGCTGATGAGGAGAAGACTGCATAGATACGTCAGCTTATGGAGCTTAATGCTACCCAAGCTCAGCAGATCTCATAGCAGGCCCAGCAGATTGCCCAACTCCATAAGCATAATGCCCTATTAGCCAAGAAGATAGAGGAGTTGGAGACTTCCAACAAGAAGATCATGCTCAAGCTCAAAGGAACAAAAGATAAGCCTCTAAATATCAGAGAAGGAGATGATGATAAGGATGATGGAGTAGATGATGAGAGTGATGATGATGATGAAGTCAGTGGTTATGGAGAAGCAAGAGGAAGGAAAGAAGATGATGATGGAGAAGGAGGTGATGTAGCTGCATCTGCCTCAGCTCCGGGTCAAGAGCAAAGAACAAAGAGAAAACAAGAGCAAGGAGCATCATCTTCTGCCCCACCCTCTTCCCCAACTGCAGAAGACCCTGACATGATTCAAGACAAAAGTAAAGCCTAGATGTCTATGTTTTTATGATTTTGTACTTGAAATCATGTATGAATGTTATGTAATTAATGTTTATATATTGTTATTCAGTGTTTGATTATCTTTATCACTTACTAACTATTAATGTGTTTACATGTTTAATTCAAGTAGATCAAACATCTCAGCAAGATGAATATGATATTGCTCCCCTACAGCAAATCAAGTCTCAATTAACAATGATACTTGATTTGCAAGGGATAGTCAGGAGGTCCGTGAGTTATACTCCAGAAAGAAGGAGAAATAATTCATGACCTTACTGACGAGCAACTTGCTGAGATGTTCCGGCTGAACCCGGATGAATTGGTGAAAGATGCTCCCGAAGTCGATGTACTCAGTGATTAAGAACTACAAGGCATTGATGAGGTGGAGATCGAGGATGTGACTGCTGACCATTATCCCCAGTATACGAACACAGATGGTGAAGTACTACCAGATCTGAGAGAAACATTTGGCAATAGTGCATTCGATAAAAGTGAAGAAAAAGTAGCTGAAAAAGAAGCTACAGAAGAAGTTCCTCAGGCGGATGATGCTGATCTAGCAAACAGAAAGGCTGAGTTGGCAGCCTGCATGGAGGAAATGAGAAAACAGCAGGAGCCTGTAAAGTCTAACGCCTACACTAAGCTCTACAAAGTAAAGAAGCATCAGAAGGTATCTGGCAAGATCATAAGCTGGGCGTCTTTTGAGGACCTAAACATCTATGCCGTGAAGAGAGAGAAGGGAATATAGTATTTCAGATTCCCACACGATCTGAAAACTTTCCCCGGATTTGAGCTTAACCGTCTTGCTAACTTGAACCTGCTTTATGCGGTTCCTGGAAAGAAATCGGGATGGTTCGAGAAGGCATTGAAAAGGAAATACCACACGAGGTGGGTCAACTTCAAGCCTCAACAGCCCAGAAGGTTTACTCATAAGACAGAGGTTGACCCTATCTCCAGAAGACCAAAGGTAGTCTTGAAATGGCACCCTCCGCGCACAATGTCACATATACCTTTAAGGGAGATGCCACAAGACTGTACACCCCATTTCAAATGGTGGTATTATGACTGGCGTACCGGAGAAGCCGTCATTGTTTTGAACAGGAAGGGGACAATCGAGACAATAAGGGTGTTCGACCCAATGTGGCTCACAAACTTGTCTGCAGAAGACGTCTACACATTGTACAAGTGGCCACTATTTTTGATACGCAAGATATCGTGCAAGCGCTCAACATGTCATACGCTTATGCTTCGCATTTGATATTCATGCCGTGGTTTCGAAAGAGGAAAGATTCAAGAAATATGAAGAGTTTTCAAAGGAAGTCAAAGAATAGATAGAACTAGGTCCAAGGGGGAGTTTGTTGGTACACATGTCCCTAGTTCTAGTTCTAGTGTGCTTAAATGTAAATGACTTTCATTTTATTACACCAATGTAATCATTTGATATATGTAATGAAAATCTCCTTGAATGAATGAGTATATGTTATTGAATGGCTTATATATTTATATTATTGTTTATTAAATGCTTATATGAACATGTTATATGGGTTTACAATTGTTAGATATAGTTCTATATCGTTAAAGGTTCAGGAATGTGTTTAACTAAGGCTTGTGATCCAGTCACATGACTGGACCATGCTAATGGGCCAGTCGCACGACTGAACCATGTGATTGAGCCAAACGCACGATTGAGTCATGAGACTGGCTCAGTCGTACGAATGAATCAATCGTGTGGGTCAGTCATCCGTGTGAGTGGATCGTATGACTCAGTCACACGACTGAGCCATACGCATGGCTCAGTCATACGAATGAAGACTGTAACCTATAAATACCACTTAATTCGTGGAAAAACGGAACACTTCGAGAATTCACAACCCTAGCCGTCCCAGAACGTCCAAGCCATCCCTTCCAACTTCATAGAGCGTTCCTAATCATCGTAAATAAATTCTTAACATTTTCTAATCATTAGTTTTGATCAGTTTAACGTTCTCCCTGATTGGATTGCCAATCAAATAGGATTTCGCACTATTTGATTTGGTTTCACGTAGATTCGGGTTAGTACCAGTTCGTACACGGTCCTAACAGATTCTCCAACGTTTTCCTTCACGATTAAACCTAAGGGTTGATGTCTTAGTGTTAGAATAAAGATATGATTCAAGAGTAAATATGGATTACGGTTTCATTTGGAATTGGGGTTTTTAATATTTAAGCCAAATAAAATATACTAATGCAATCGATTATGTTTTAGTTTAATAAAGATAGAATAAATCAATTAAGATTTGGAACGATAATAATTGATTCAATAATTTAATTTGTTGATTTTTAATAAAGATTAAGTATAATGTGTGAAAAGAAATAATTAATTATCTAAAATTTGACAAAGATAATGAATTGAATACTTATTGGAATGACTTGCAAATTAATTTAAAATTATTTAAAATCATTTTATAAAGTTTTAAAACTTTTAAATGATTTTTATAAAGGTCTTATAATAACAAGCTTTAAAATAAGAATAAAGAATAATATAGAATTATATTGTTTTATAAATTTTCAAGAATTTAAATAAAAGTCTAAGGAATAAATTTATTAACTAATTATGATATAACATGATTAAATAAATAGATGAATAATTAACTATTTAAATAATTATTTAAATTATCATTTGTATAATTAATTACTTAAAGTATTTGTATGTAGGATTAAAGTGTTTTAAAATAATCCAAATTTAAGCTATAATATATTTATAACATATAAATGACTTAATAGTGTTTCTATACCCTTTTTCTTCTTTAAAACAAAGTAATTAAATTTAAAAATTTTAAGTTTTAAAATCTTTAAAAATTAACCTAATAATTTCTGAAATATTTTAGTCAACAAAATAATTTTATTTAGTTATTAATATAATAATAATTTTCCGGATAATAAAAATAAAAAATGTAAGAAAAACAATTTAAAACAAAAAGTGGCAGAGGCCAGGTTCGAACCCGGGACCTCATACTTATGGTTTTCGCAAGTTTCCAGTTGGGCTGTAGCCCGAATCTACTCAATGTCCAAACCAAATTATAATTCCATTAAGTAAACAAATCCTCAAATTGCCAAGAACCCTAATTTCGATTTTAATCAAATTGAGCACCCAAATGATGCAGATTATCAAATTAAACATGGGGCTTTGTTTCCCCATGTAATAACGAGTATGATTATATGATTAACTTAGTTGATTAAGTTCGAATTGATGATGAACTATATGAAGGTAGTCACGACTGATGGATAGTCTAAATCCGTATGATAAATGTTGATATGGTTCAATTGATGAATGACAAGGCTTCCAGGGGTGATGAGGGATGAAAGCCCTTTATCAATTGTATTCGAAGGTTCTCCATAGGTGGACATCGACTAAATTGCAGGTCCGGATGATGATGGTGATCAAACACGATAAGTCTGTGTTGCAAAATTGAAATTGAAGTTGGATTTGGTTTCAAGAAGTTAATTCTAAGGTTCCAACATGATTATGCAGTCCCGATTGTGACTGTTTCATGTCGGACGGTTCAATGGTTTGAGTCGTGTATTTCGATTTTAAATTGAGAGAATTAACAGCCTCAATAATGCGTATTAAAACAACCATTATTTCGAAACTGATGCACAAGAAGTAAGAAACAGTTATCTACAATGAAAGTCGGTTAATTTGATTGATTAAGGCGTCGCCGGAGCTTGGCCGGAGATGGGGCCGGAAGAGGGAAAAACCGACAGGGTGGGGGTTTTTAAAACAAAATTTCACATTTGGTCCCTGAAGTTTTGAAACCTTATTATTTCATGTCAAAATCTTTTAATTCAAGTTTTAAGAGTTACCCAATAAACCCTCAACTTTGAAACCATTATTTTATATAATAAATCAATTTATTTATTTGTTAATCTCTACAACTTTTATAAAACTTGTGAACTTTATAATTTGATTATTTATTTTCAATTAATAATTAAAATTCACAATTGCTAATAAAGCTTTATAAGTTTATTAAAATTCATTTTATAACTTTATAAATTTTAGTAAGACTTTTCCATTTAGTTATTTATTGTAAAATGATTATATAAAAGAGTATTTATAAATCCATAATTTAGTACAAGTTATTTAGATGATTAATAAGTGAATAATTCACAATATTAATTGCACATTTAATGCATTTTATCCATTACAATTATTATAAATAAGAAAAAAAATGGCGGATGTTATAGTCTACCCTAGTTTAATAAATTTCGTACTAAATTTAATCATGAGAAATTAATTTCAAGGTTATGAGGAGACTTAGATTTCATTTCGTGTTCGCAAGTGAACTCTTGGGGAATGTTTAAATTCAATAAGTTTTGACTATGATGCTTATGTTTGTTCGATTTCATGACCCATGATTTGATGTTTTTTTTCTTGGCAAAATAGTTAAGACCATCATTTTGGAATTCTAGCTGATAAGCTTTTGAATTTCAGACGGTGCAAGATGATTAGAAAGATTTTGTCACGAGTGAAGCACAAAACATAAGATTGATACGAAACTCAGCTTGACGAACATGAGAAACATGTTTAAGACACTGTTGGATGATATATGAATCTAGAGGAGCTTCTCAGAGCAGATAACTTTGACATGGTTCTTAGATGACTAGTCCTTGTTTACTATGTCATTGATATTTCAAAGTTACGTTAGTGTAAAGTTGATACGAGTATCGTGTTTGTTAAGATTACAGGTTCGGTTCAGAATAAGAGTATCGTTGTAATGGGTTTTCAGAATAAGTGTGGTTTTAAGGGAAGACATTCAGAAAGATTATTAAGAGTCCTTTAGAGAATTGGATAATGAGTTTTAAGATTCAATGATAAGATGATTCAAGAAATGATGCAACCAATAGGGGTTGCATTTAATTACAATTCAAGGATAAACGAAGATGGCGTATATAACCGGATTAAAATTTGAATAATTCAGGATGTCGTCGATAAGGGCAATCTCACGTGGTTCATCAAACCCATGAACATAGCCGAACATTGATATGACCAAAGAATAAAAACATGACATACATTTATAATGACTTTATCTTGTACGAAGGATTGTTTTAGGAGTGTTATCATCGTGCAATTAAGTTTTGATGATAACCAGAAAGAAAATCGATAAGTGAGAAATAAAAGGTTTCATAAGGCTAGATCAAATGACAAATTGAAACATAACGGCGTGAGAAGAGAAATTGATTTAAATATTTCAGTCTTGGAACTAAGATTAACCTAAAATGACAAGGACTTCTTTTGGGTTCAGGAATCATGTTTTAGCTTGTCTGGTTGGAACACTATCGTCGATAAATCAGATAATGGTGTTCATCCTTCAAGTTATTACATGTTTCTTGTCAATTGAAGTCTTAAAAACCTTGGTAGATTTGAGATCTAGGAATGGGAATAGTCATCAAGATATGGTTATCTCTCCTAGCTTGGTGGTGTATTTCCCAAGGTATGACTCTTAACTACCAAGTGAGAGCTTGATCCTAACTCTTTGTTAAGGATCCACTGGAATAAAATGATGTATCTTACCATTAAGGTAAGGATAATCACTCATATCTTAACGGTGAAGTTTTATAGAAACAAAATATAGCAAAATGTAAGACTTCATCAAAGTACAGAATTCACTCCTACTTTGATGAGGTCATTTCATTTGAGGAAAATACCATCCATAAAATTTTAAATGGTTGAAATTATCATCAAGGTATGGTTTCCACGCCCATCTTGATCATTGGATTTCATAATAACAAGAAAAACAATCGAGAATTGACATTTGTCACCAAAGTACGGGATTCAATCATATTTTGGTGAGGTCATTTCATTCGTGAAACACAAGTTCTAAAGGAAAATGATTGAAATCTATTCTCAAGACAAGGAAATATCCCTATCTAGAAGATGAAATTTCATAATAACAAACAAACAATAGAAAATTGAAAACCATCATCTACATACGAAATTCACTCCTATTTTAAGGAGGTACTTCCATAAAATACAAATTCATAAGAAGAAGAAGAAGAAATGGTCATCAAGGTAAGGAATTCACTCCTGTCTTGATGATGGAATTTCATAAGAACAATAACGGCAAATGGAAAATCATCACCAAAGTAAGGGAGTCACCCCTGTTTTGATGAGATAGATTCATTTAGGAGACACAAGTGTCCTTAGTCATAGGTTGACTTGTAGACTCTTGCATTGGCTACGGTGCAAAGCGGTTAAAAGATTTTACAAAGCTCGTCTTAGCAAACGAAAAGAAAAACATCATCGGCTAGAATTTCAGAAAATTTCAAATTACTGCTATGTAACATTAACAGGAAAAAGAAGATCATACTTGCTAGGGTTAGGGTTACCGTACGGGATCACAGAATCAATTGTGTTAGATTTTAAAATCTTGAATGGTTACCAGGTTAACAAAGTTAATGACAAGAATGATTCAATACAACGATAAAATGTAAACGTTCGGTTGGTAATCAAAAGAGAATACATTGACTTCTTGAAGCGTGAGGTCAAGCACAATATTATTGAAGACACGCGTACTTATAAGTGGACACTAATCTCATAGGTTCCAGGTCAGATAAATAGATCCAACGGTCGAATCGCATTAATGTGTATACCCTGCCTAGACCAAATATCCTGAGATACAAGTACCCCACTTTTCAGCATTGTATGAATTCAGTTATGGGACATACTTTAAGGAGATTTTAAAACCATAAGTAACAATTTAAGGTTTCAAAACTATTTGGTTTAGGCATACAATGCCTTTAAATATGCATTAAGATTTATATACGCATTGACCAATGTATAGAGATAATTACATGAGGCACATGATGTATAACGATGTTTTAACCATGGAATTAAGGAGTAAAACGAGTTCAACTTTAATGAGTATATTCTATAAGATGAATGAAGATATTAGAATTCGATAACAAACCAGTTCAAGAAATCAAGAATTTTTGATATTTTTAAAATATAAATAGGATGGTTCCATTTGGTACTACATAGCCAATAGGAACACGGACACGTCGAGGTGACTTAATCCCATTTACCTCGAGGAGGATGTGTATGTTTACCATAATTTAATACTCGTCCAAGGAATCCCCAGGTAAGCATAACAAGTCTCGCAATGAGATTTATATGAAATGCTTACCTTAGCCCGAAGGCCTTTTGCCAGGAAATCTAGAATACAGGTGTTTATGAGTCACACACTTCCTTAAAGGATTTTAGAATTAAAACCTCGATGAGATTTTCAAGATTTAGACATAACGTCTAAGGAATTTTATCCACTTGATGAGAGCGTAGATTTCCACACGTAGTCAAGAATAAGATTTAGAAGAGATTAGACGCGGTAAGACTTAAAGGCATAAGGAGAGGATTAGGAAGTTGGGGTCACAAGGTTCAAGGCACAATCCTAAAGCACTATTTATAAATATAAACAAATAGCACGTGAAAGATTTAGCATGTAACAAGGAACATATAAGATAAACATATAAGCAAGCTTACAAGATCATAACGAGCTTTCATGAAAGCGTCCCTAGGTTAACCATAGTCTAGGCCACCATTTCTAATAACCTACATCCCTATCGTTATGGGCTCTGATACCAATCTGTCACACCCCAACCTTAACGGCGGAAACGTTGAGATATGAGGGTTATGATTGTTCATGCCACACGACGCTATTTAAAATGACAATATTATTATATTCCAAGGTTCAATACAAACAATAAGATTATAACATAAGCTCAAGTATTCATAAATACAAAAATTTCATAACGTCATATGACCATATAAGTCTTTTTATTATTCTAGGTCCACTCCTAGATGTAAGCCTTCAAGCATGCTAAGCAGATTTAATTCCTGAAACATGTTAAAAAAATAAAAGGTCAACATAAAGTTGGTGAGCTTTCCATAGCTTTCATACAATAAGTATATAAAAGATGGCAATTCAAGTCATAAGTTAGTAAATAAATTAATTAGGGATGTTATGAACAGATGTAACAATCAAACCTTGACAGTTTACAAGATTCCATGTTTACAAGTTTATACGATTAGCTAAGTGTACTTGGTCCCCATAGTGCTCAAGAATACGACACTAGGGCCACCAAATAGGCTTGTCGGGCCCATAGATCTATGACGTCGCCAGGCTAGCAATAGTTAATGATTGTACATATAAACGCCATAACATGGTAATCACAAAAGATCAACTAACCACAACTTAATATGATGAACTGCCAAGATGTTTACAAGTCTCACATAAGTTTACAAGTGCAATGATAGTAGGTTTAACATGTTTCACTCCAAAGTGTGAAAATATGAAAAAGAGGTATGGAAAAACTCACATGATATACATAATGTGCGCTTTCGAACAATAATGAGAAAGTAAGATTCTCCAACGTTTTCCTTCACGATTCAACCTAAGGGTTGATGTCTTAGTATTAGAATAAAGATATGATTCAAGAGTAAATATGGATTAGGGTTTCATTTGGAATTTGAGGGTTTTAATATTTAAGCCAAATAAAATATACTAATGCAATCGATTATGTTTTAGTTTAATAAAGATAAAATAAATCAATTAAGATTTAGAACGATAATGATTGATTCAATAATTTAATTTGTTGATTTTTAATAAAGATTAAGTATAATATGTGAAAAGAAATAATTAATTATCTAAAATTTGATAAAGATAATGAATTGAATACTTATTGGAATGACTTGTAAAATAATTTAAAATTATTTAAAATCATTTTATAAAGTTTTTAAACTTTTAAATGATTTTTATAAAAGTCTTATAATATCAAGCTCTAAAATAAGAATAAAGAATAATAGAGAAATATATTGTTTTACAAATTTTCAAGAATTTAAATAAAAGTCTAAGGAATAAATTTATTAACTAATTATGATATAACATGATTAAATAAATAGATGAATAATTAATTATTTAAATTATGATTTGTATAATTAATTACTTAAAGTATTTGTATGTAAGTTTAAAGTGTTTTGAAATAATCCAAATTTGAGCTATAATATATTTATAACATATAAATGACTTAATAATGTTTCTATAACCTTTTACTTCTTTAAAACAAAGTAATTAAATTTAAAAATTTTAAGTTTTAAAATCTTTAAAAATTAACCTAATAATTTCTGAAATATTTTAGTCAACAAAATAATTTTTATTTAGATTATTAATATAATAATAATTTTCTGAATAATAAAAATAAAAAATGTAAGAAAAACAATTAAAAACAAAAAGTTGCAGAGGCCCGGTTCGAACCCAGGACCTCATGCTTATGGTTTTCGCAAGTTACCAGTTGGGCTGTAGCCCGAATCTGCTCAATGTCCAAACCAAAATTATAAATCCATTAAGTAAACAAATCCCCAAATTTTTAAGAACCCTAACTACGATTTTAATCAAATTGAGCACCCAAATGATGCAGATTATCGAATTAAACATGGGGCTTTGTTTCCTCATGTAAAACCGAGTATGATTATATGATTAACTTACTTGATTAAGTTTGAATTGATGATGAACTATATGAAGGTAGTCGCGACTGATGGATAGTCTGAATTCGTATGATAAATGTTGATATGGTTCAATTGTTGAATGACAAGGCTTCTAGGGTGATGAGGGACGAAAGCCCTTTATTAATTATATTCGAAGGTTCTCCATAGGTGGACATCGACTAAGTTGCAGGTTCGGATGATGATGGTGATCAAACACGATGATTCTGTGTTCCAAAATTGAAATTGAAGTTGGATTTGGTTTCAAGAAGTTGATTCTAAGGTTCCAACATGATTATGTAGTCCCGATTGTGACTGTTTCTTGTCGAACGGTTCAATGGTTTGAGTCGTGTATTTTGGTTTTAAATTGAGAGAATTAACAACCTCAATAATGTGTATTAAAACGACCATTAGTTCGAAACTGATGCACAAGAAGTAAGAAACGGTTATCTGCAATGAAAGTCGGTTAATTTGAGTGATTAAGGCGTCACCGGAGCTTGACCGGAGATGGGGCCGGAGATGAGGCCGGAAGAGGGAAAAACCAACGGGGTGGGGATTTTTAAAACAAAATTTCATATTTGGTCCCTGAAGTTTTGAAACCTTATTATTTCATGTTATTCAAGTTTTAAGATTTACCCAATAAACCCTCAACTTTGAAACCATTATTTTATATAATAAATCGAATTATTTATTTGTAAATCTCTACAACTTTTATAAAACTTATGAACTTTATAATTTGATTATTTATTTTCACTTAATCATTAAAATTCACAATTGCTAATAAAGCTTTATAAGTTTATTAAAATTCATTTTATAACTTAATAAATTTTAATAAGGCTTTTCCTTTTAGTTATTTATTGTAAAATGATTATTAAATCTTTATAACTTTATATAAAGGAGTATTTATAAATCCATAATTTATTACAAGTTATTTAGATGATTAATAAGTGAATAATTCACAATATAAATTGCACATTTAATGCATTTGATCCATTACAATTATTATAAATAAGAAAAAAAATGACGGATGTTACAAATAAACTTTAAGTACACTACAATTGAGAGGGCAACGCTTCTAGTAGGATCCAAGGACAAATCCCCTTGTTGGTCCCGATGATGATAAAATATTGCATGATTTTGATGATAAAAAATAAGTGATAAAATAGTAGTAAGTTGTTATTGATGCATCAGTGGAAACATTAATAATCAGTAATAGCTTTGATCTAGATAGATACTATGAGCTTCGGTAATAATTGTGAGCTTCAGTAACAGTTATGGCTGATGGTTTAAAAGATATGTAGTAATTTTGTTAAGTAATAGATGATTGGTAGTAAATCAGTTATTACTAATGTTGTTTCTACTTATGTAACTGTTAGCGGTTGAATGTGATGATAATTATGACCGTCAACAGTCATGCTTTTTCATAAAGATTATACTGGTTCAACCCTTATATAAATGATTTATTTGATTTGTTTAACGTCTTAGACATTCTTGACATGAATTCTCATAGAAAAGAACATCTCGTTAAAGTATTTTAAATGAAATCTTATTTATTTCTAGAATGAAGTTATGATTAATATAGTATTAAATAAGCATTATTAAGAAAAAAAATTCAGTCAAAATTTTTACTAGAAAGTATAAATTTATTGTGATAATGACACATGAAACATCTTAGGTGGAGATGATGTGGACGTGCTAAAAATAGCCATGTAATTGATAGTTATTTTGCTTTATTAGTATGGATTAGATTAAATATTCGTATGCTATATGGATTAAAATATTAAAACTATATAATAGATTATATATATTCTAATATGTATTATAGATAACATATCAATAACATTATTGTATATTATTAGTATAGATAACAAACATATTTATGTTATAAACAATAGTATAAAAAGAAGAAAAGATTTTATTATTAATAAATATTCTTAAACCTCTTTATATACATTTTTAAAATATTATAGTTTAAGCAATAATTAGCTACAAATTAATTTATAATTTAACAAAATATAAGTCTCATTAAAGTAATTTTAATATAGTATTAAATAACCATTTATTAAAGAATTTTTTTTTTTTGAAATCAAGATTTTTATCAAAAATAATAAATTTATTGTTGTGATCACACGTGTACAATCTTAGATGGATCATATATGAAGATGATGTGAACGTAATAGAAAATAGTCATTTAACTGATAATTATTTTGATTTATTAGTATAGATTAAATTATTATATCTCATGTATTGCTTTTAAAAATAATAAAATATAAGTTGTAAAAAATGATATATTTTCGGTTTGCTTAGTTCATAATTATGCAGTATAGTTTTTAGTTTACACAAATGCTCATCTGAAGTAATATTTTATTTTTTAGTTTTTTTCTCATCGTCATAACTTTAGATTTAATTTTTTCTTTTATATATTTAGAAATTTTAATGTTTTATAAAATTTCAAATATATCGTTACAATATCCTTGGGTTTATCTAAGTTTTGATGTAAATTTCATTTACAATGGACCTATACGTTAAAAAATACGAATTATCCACACATAGACACTCAAGTCTTCAAAGCTAATTAAAGCGTTTGATTTTTTACAGTTTTTTTTAATCTTTTTCCTCCAACTTTTACCATATGATTTTATAAAATTCAAATTAGTGTGTGTTAATTTTTATCAACTCTAATATTTTTAATTGTTTGTTTTCTTTGTTGTGACTTACTATATTTATCAACAACTCAAAAATAAATTTTTTAATGGCTTTTTTTACATTAAGTTTCAACTATTATTAAAACTCTCGTTGTAACACACGTTTTTCTTACAATTTTGAAGTTATCTTTTCTTACTTTCTTACGCCCTGTTGCAACACTGAAAATCTTGATACTAGCAAAAATTTGGAAACTAAAAACATTTTGGATAATAAGTTAATGGGTAGGGTTATATTAAAAAGGATGTTAAATTTAAAAAGGCTAACAAGAATTATGGCCTTCACACGTGTGTTTTTATTGTTTTAAAGAGGAGAGTATTTTGGGCATTGTGTTATATTAATCAGCTTATTATATTGTAACAACCCGAGCGTTTGGGTCATATGAACTTCGCATTTCATATATTGTCAAACGAGTAAGTAGTGAGTAAATTGTCTATTTAAAGTTTGAAGTTTTTAGATGAAATTTTTATGTTATAAAAGACCGTTTGAATATAATAATAATATATTATATTCGAACCTGCTCCGTTTATACGAAACTTAGGTTGACTCGTAAAGAAAAATAAGCTTATCACATCGACATATTTGAAATTTCGTAATACGCTATATATTAAAAGTTATAAGAGAAAAACGAGTTAAGCTGCTGAATTAATTATAATATATAATATATATAATAAAATAATAATATATGATTCAAATTGAGATTTCACAATTGCTGCAATTCATTCTATCCCACATCGAAGAAGTAAAAGTTCCATCCCACATCGCTGCTCATATAAATTTGAGCAGCTTACTATTTCTATAAATAGGAACCTTAAGGTTGAATCTAGAACATAAGTTTCTTTGGGAACGCTCTAATAAAGAGAATCCCGAGTTCATAATACCCCGTTGGGTGTTGCTAGTAGTCCTTTTGGTACTTGAGTAGGAGCACGACTAGAAGCGCGAGTAGGGGAGACTCTACATCAAATTGCCGTAGATAGTTTTCAGGTACGCCCTTGTTTAAGGTTATGTTTAATTATTATTGTAGTCGTTATTATTATTATTATTATCATTGTAGGTATTAGTATTAATATAGTTATTATTAATATTATTATTATCATCTTTATAGTTATTATTATTATTATAGTTGTTATTTTTATTGTTATAGTTAGTATTATTATTGTTTGTTATTTTTAGCGTTGTAGTTGTTATATTTATTATTATTAGACTTTAAGGTTATCATTAGGGAAGGTATTGGGTAACCCCGAGGGTTGGCTCGGGTATGATGGAAAGGCCCGAGTTATGCCAACTAGTAAAGGTTGTACCAAAGGGTTGACATAGGATAAAAGAAAATGTCCAAATAAAACCAACAAATAGGAAAAGATAACGAATCATCCCTAAAGTTGTTACTAGCTAGAATATAGCTTAAGTAATGTTATTTGCTTATAGGATAATATCTGATAGCAGTGAACCTGAGCAGACGATATCACTGACTTGATTGATTGAGGTGAGTTCCTCTGAACTGTTTTCTAAAACGGGATGTGATGTTCTGATAACTGGTAATAATTGTAGAATTGACTATCAATAGCATCTGTGATATGTGGCAATGCTTGATAGGATGCTTGAGGGCTGCTTGTATGATTCTACTTTAGCCAGTGGATTTTGTATACATAGCCTGGTTATGTGAATTTATACTATGCTTACTCTGTTCCTATCTGTTTGCCATGGCTGTATCTGCTTGATACAATAGTCAATAATAACATTTTTGAATTTTGAAGAATGCCATGTTTATGAACTCACAAGCTTTATGCTGAGTCCCAAATGTTTTCTATTTTTATGGACACACATCCTAGGTGCCAAGTGATTACAGGGATTGAAGATTACAAGCTAGTTTATGAGAAAATAAAGTTCTAGAATGTTGTTGAAGATTTGGATCTCTAGTATAGTTAAACTGATGTAATGGTATTATCTATTATAACAATGTATTGTACACGTTGATGTATATTTAAAGTTAGACTTCCGCTGTGTATTCTCTGATTACTGTGTGTTCTGTATATCCGATGCGTAACGCTCCCTGGGGTATGCCCTGGGAGGCGGGTGTTACAAGTTGGTATCAGAGCCATAGTTTAAGTGAACTAGGTAGAAAGATATTATCTAGACATAAACTAGGAAAGATGCTTTAAGATAA
Source organism: Flaveria linearis (assembly GCA_024085815.1). Classification (NCBI taxonomy): domain Eukaryota; kingdom Viridiplantae; phylum Streptophyta; class Magnoliopsida; order Asterales; family Asteraceae; genus Flaveria; species Flaveria linearis. Next base: position 63,325,653 of record CM044014.1, on the reverse strand, counting down.
ATTGATTAATTGCATAGGTATTGGGTAATGGGTTTGGGTGAATCATGGAGGATAATGGCTAGAACATTATAATTGCAATGGATAAGCAATGACACCTGGCCACTGTTATTTCTTGTCTATTAATACTATTATGTTCTGGATCATAATCCATCGTGTGAATACTAAATCCCTGCTCCCTCATATAGACTTTGACTATGCCAAGAGGAGGAAATACTCATGGTAGGGGTCGTGGTAGGCCTCCTGGTAGTAGAAGGCAAATTATGTCATCTACAAACGATGATCATGAAAATCTTCATCATGCTGAACATGAGTCACAACAATTTGCTGGACCACAATTCCAAGCAGTTGTAGCTGGCATAATTAGAGATGCTTTGCCAACTATTATAGCTGAGGTTATGAACGCCTCTGGAGGGTATGTGAGCAATGGTGGTAATGGGCAGGATGATCATATAAATAACACCAATGGTAATGATGATACCGCTATAGAAACTGAACCTAAACAGGGTTGTTCCTACAAAGCTTTCAAGGGATGTGAACCTCCAATATTTAATGGCAAAAGAAATGCCATGGCGACTTTTCAGTGGATCCATGAGATGGAAGCTGTTATTGAAATTAGTGGATGCACAGCCATACAAGCTGTCATGTATGCCACCCACTCATTTAGGTCCGAGGCATTGTTTTGGTGGGATAATGTTAAGCAGGCTAAAGGACCTGGAGTTGTTGCTACTTTAACCTAGAATGAACTGAAGGAGCTTGTGATGGAAAAATTTTGTCCTGAAGTTGAAAGGGACAAAATTCAAAGAGAATTCCTACAACTACAGGCCGGGGCCATGACACATCGTCAGTACACGACCAAGTTTGATGAGATGGCTCGACTGCTTCCTGAGCATGTAACACCTGAAGCAAAGCGCATAAAAAGATACGTGCAGGGGTTACCCCCTCATATTCGACAGTTAGTTAAAATGTCTGCCCCTAAAACCTATGAGTCTGCAATTGCATTAAGTGCCATTGCATATGAAGAAGAAGAAGGCATAATGACTAATAACAACAAAAGAAAGAGAAATGAGGATGGAAACCAGATGCCAAGAAAGGACAGAAAGATCACACGAAATGAAGGGAACCGTGTCAACAAACCGTGGAGGAACGATAAAAATGAGTCTTGGAGAAAGTATCAAGATTCCAAATGTCTTAAATGTCCAACATGTGATCATTCACGAAAGAACTGCCCGAAAATTAGATAATTTAACTGTTGGGAGTATGGACATTTCCAAAGTGATTGCAAGAACCCTCCACAAGCACAACCTACGGAGAATCAGAACAAGTCCAAGGGTCGAGTGTATGTGTTAAAAGAAGCTGGAGATGAAACTTTAGCTGGTACGTTTCTCATTAACAACATATATGCTAGAGTTTTATTTGACACTAGTGCACATAGAAGTTTCATTTCAACTTCCTTAGTACCTTATTTGAACTTAGTACCACAAACTCTATAATGTGCATATATTGTAGAAACTGCCAGTGGTGAGCGAGATAGGATAAGTCAAATCTTTAGGGATTGTGTTATCACCTTAGTTAACATCGAATTCTCTGTAAACTTAATGTCGACCATTTTAAGTGAATATGATGTTATTCTTGGGATGGACTGGTTGAATAAGAATTTTGTGCTCGGCTCGACTGTGAATATAAGACGATGACTGTATGTAAGCCAGATGGGGAAAAGCTACTTATTCATGGTAGTGATGGAAACCCCAAGGCCAGTATCATCTCTACAATGAAGGTAGTGAAATGTATTCAGAAAGGATGCATAGCCTTTCTCTTATGCATGGTAGATGCTAAAAAGGAAATGCAGATGAATGAAATACATGTAGTGTGCGAATTCCCAGATGTATTTCTGGAAGATTTACCAGGACTTCCACCTGATCGTCAGATAGAATTTCGTATTGATTTAGTACCTGGTGCTAAACCAATCGCGAAGGCTCCTTATCGTCTAGCCCCTACAGAGATGAAAGAACTTATGAAGCAAATTGACGAACTCTTAGAAAGAAGGTTTATTAGACCGAGTTCCTCACCTTGGGGAGCGACAGTATTGTTCGTTAAAAAGAAAAATGGTTCAATGCGTATGTGCATTGATTATCGAGAATTAAACAAGTTAACTGTTAAGAACAAGTATCCTTTACCAAGAATAGATGATTTATTTGATCAACTCGAAGGAGCCAACTACTTTTCAAAAATTGATCTTCGATCAGGTTATCATCAGTTGAAAGTGCGTGAGGAAGACATTCCTAAGACCGCATTTAGGACGCGTTATGGGCATTATGAATTTTTGGTTATGTCTTTTGGACTAACCAATGCTCCTGCAACATTCATGGATCTGATGAATAGAGTTTGCAAGCCATACTTGGATAAGTTTGTCATTGTCTTTATAGACGACATACTTATTTATTCTAAGGACCAAGATGATCACGCTAGACATCTAAGATTAAGGCGTTCATGAAAGCCGCAAAAGATCGCCAGAAGTCTTATGCTGATAAGAGGCGCAGACCGATAGAGTTCCAGGTCGGTGACAGGGTTATGCTCAAGGTATCCCCCTGGAAAGGGATTATCAGGTTCGAAGAAGGGGAAAGTTAAGCAGGTTCATAGGGCCATTCCGTATTATCGCAAGAGTAGGGGAAGTGGCCTACAGGCTAGAATTACCTGAGGAGTTGAGTGGAATACACCCTACGTTCCATGTATCACATCTTAGGAAATGTCTAGCAGACGATGAGGCATTTGTACCATTAGAAGACATTGAAGTCGACGAACGACTGAACTACGTAGAGCAGCCGGTGGCCATCCTTGATTGGAAGGACAAACACTTGCGGAATAAAGTGGTTCCGCTTGTACGAGTGCAGTGGAGACACAGAAAGGGATCAGAATCTACGTGGGAGGCCGAGGAGGAGATCAGGAAATTTTATCCTCAATTGTTTGATGACTGACAGGTTTCGAGGACGAAACCTAAATAAGAGGGGGAGACTTGTAACAACCCAAAAAGTCAAAACGAGTCATTAAGGATAAGTGGGCCTAACTAATGGAGATTTAATAAAAGAAGGAAAAGGATTATGGGCTAAGTGGGGTTCATGGGCAAGATTAAGACCCACAACCAGCCCTTAACCTGCCCAAGACACCACCATCTTCTCCATTCCAACCCTAACAACAAAAATTCGTAGAGAGAGAAAGTAGAGAGAGAAAGTGCAAGAAACTCAAGATTTGGAGCTTCTAAGGTCAAGGAATTGGAGATCTGGGCGTTTGGGCATCAAATCTCAAGAAAAGAGTCACAAATCCAGGTAAGAATCGACCTTTAAACCCTTCTGTAGATCAAACCCGGATTCTAGGGTTTTGGGTTTTGAAAAGTTGCAAAGAATCGCATAAAGGTCACATTTTTACGTATGAAAGCATGTATAAAGCTTAGATTTAGCCTCATGGATGATAAACTAAGAGGTTGGACGTAAAAAGTTGTGATTTTGGGTTAAAAACGGGCTGGTTCGTTATTGATATGCATCCAGCGAAACTGTGCCCTGATCCAGCGAAACTGTGCACTCATCCAGCGAAATTATGCAGCGAAACTAAGAGAAGTTACAGTTTCGCTGGGGCGAAACTACAGTTTCGTTGATAAGTTCGCCAGTGCCCAGGTTGACTCTTAGACATTGTGAAACTAGGAAATTCCAACGAAAGTTGGACGCTCAAGGTAGCGAATCTGTCCAGCAAAACTGGAAGAAGTGCTGCCCAGCGAAACTGGCAGCGAAACTGTCAGCGAAACTGGCAGTGAAACTGCCAGCGAAACTGTGGGCGAAATTATGAGGAAAATGACGTTTTGTGTATTAACTTTCGTGCAGCTAGAGTATTCGGACTATAGCTTAAGTAACTTAGGGTTGAAGGTATTTGCTAAGTTCAGGTGAGTTCTACATCCCCTTATTTAAATTTTTTTCCATGTTTTTGGGGCTATTTTGCATAGTAAACATAAGGTTTTCAAGATAAGGATTTTAAGGTGTTTTAACAAGGAAATACATTTTTCTAAAGTAAAATGTGACATTTAAATAGCTCAAAATAATTTTTGGGTGCGCTGACCTGGCAGCCCGGCCCCAGCCAGGGGCGTTGCCCCTTACACCCCACTAGGGGCTGCTGCCCCTAGGACCCCGCTATCAGGGGCTGCCACCCCCGAACCCCCGTGGTCCCGCGGAGGGTCGGTTACGTGTTATGATGACTAGTACTTGGTATGTTGTGTACTTAATAAGTTACGTATTATATATTAAGTGAAAGATAATATTAATGAGAAGTGGAACTTAATGAATGTTACCCCGGGCCCGTTTGATGATGAAAAGTCTTGCAAGCACTATGATAGACTCCACTTATGTGAGTCTGATGTGGATCTGTATTCATGACCAGGCTATGTGCCTTGCAGTGTGGATCAACTGTCGGGGGTTAGCCACCGTTTTCATGTGTACCGACAGGGATCGACATTCGTTGTCGATCAACATGGAGCTCTTGCTTTGTGCAATCTCGATTATGATGAAGTGAAACATAACGAAAGAATGAAAGATGATGAACATGCTTATTATGACGAAAATGTTATGTATTATGTATGCGTGGTCATTATATGAAGGATAAAGTTATATTTTCTTATTTATATAAAACTAGAATTCACTCAGCAAAGCTGACTTTTATGCATAATAGTGGACAGGTAAGCGTTGATGCTGAGGATGGCACCACGAAGCTACTTGGGGAGCTATGGATGGCATTCATGTTTATGAAATCTTTATCTTTAATTTAAGAACAAGTAATATGTTTTGTTTACAATTAAAGGACAAATGTATGAGTACGATATGTTTTTAAGTTTTAAATGAATGTTTAATTATTTCCGCTGCAATGTTTTGTTATTAAACTGATTATATGCTATGGTTAACCAACTGTGAGGCTTCCCGGGAATGGGGCCTTATAAGTTGGTATCATAGCCAAAGTTTAAGAGAAATGGGTAAAACATTTTCAAACCTAAACTTAAATTGAGAATGGGACCAAATAAAGGATGCCAACCCAAGTAGCTACATGCCATCAGGTAAAATATTTCATAAGAACTGGCAATACGTGCGTGTGCTATTTGTTTTATATGCATGTAGATTTGAACACTAACATGTGTTAGGATAGTGATTGCTTGGGATAGGAGGGTGAGGTAAGTAGTTAATCACACTAGGCCACTGTAATTAAGGACTTACCATACTTGTAATGATCTGAGCAATTAACTTGAATGACCATTTCAGTGTCTAAATCTTATAGGAATTAGATATGGCGGGTAGAAAATCTGGGAAGGCTACACGTGGACGTCCTCGAGGTGGTCGTACTACTACACCACGTGTCACCCAGAGCAAAGCTAAGGCTCCCGAGACGGTTCACGAGGAGTCAGACCTCCATAGTCACCCGGAGGGTGAGGGATCAGCCACCCTCAAATCTACTGTGAAGGAGGCTATTGCCGATGAAGTCTACAATGTCATGCAAGATGTCTTACCCTTAGTGGTGAATGAGGTGATCAAAGAAGTCAAGGATGGAGAGAAAGCTGATAAGAAGGAGAAGGAAAATGAGAAGAATTCTGGAAGGTCCACTGGGAGGACGGAGGAATCTGAAGAGGAGCCATCAAACCCTAAGGTGTTAATCCACGATGACGACAGTGATGAGGAGGCTGAGAGGGAGACGACTAGGGGTGCAACTATGGGGCGTTTCAAAGGTGCAAACCCCCGACCTTTGACGGTAACGGCAATGCTACTGCCGCTCATCGTTGGGTCAGAGAGATGGAAGCGGTACTGGAAATAAGTGAGTGCCGGGAAGATCAGAAAGTTAAGTTTGCCACTCATTCCTTCGTCGACACAGCGTTGTGCTGGTAGGACAATATTGTCCAGGCTGAAGGAAAGCGATCGATAGCCAAGATGAGGTGGTCTGAGCTGAAAGAGTTAGTGCTGGAGGAGTATTGCCCTCATCGGGAATTAGACAAGATTGAAAAGGAGTTCTTGTATTTGGAGGCTGGGAACATTACTCATCAAGAGTATACCTCCAAGTTCAATGAAATTGCAAGACTTGTTCCCAACATGGTGACACCTGTATCCAGGAAGATCAAGAGGTACATACAGGGTTTGCCTGTGGATATCAGGAGGCACATGATTGCAGCCAGACCAGGCACGTTCAGGTCGGTAGTGGATTTAGCTGGGAGACTATACGATGAAAGAGATCCAGTGCCTGCACAAAATAAGGTGGAGAGATGGAGTAGGAATAAGAATGGCAATGGGAAGAGGTTCGGAGGTGATAACTTCAGGAGTGGGGAGAAGAGGATGAGGGTTGAAGATCAGTCCGGAAGGCAGGGAAATGTTGGTGGAGGAGGTGTTTGTAGAAAGTGTGGAAAGGGTCATTCGGGGGAGTGTAGAGTTGGAACTGGAAAATGTTTTTTAAGTGTGGGGGTGAGGGCCACTATGCTAGGGATTGCAAGGAGGGGAAATGTTACCAGTGTGGCGAGATGGGACATGTGGGTAGGGACTGTAAGAAAGGAAAATCAGCAGGATCAGGAACGGTTAAAGCCGTAGATAAAGGAAGGGGTGACGATTCAAAGGCGAAGGCGAGGGCATTCAACATAACTCGCGAGGAGGCCAGGGCAGACCCAGAAGTAGTTTCAGGTATGTTTCTGGTGGACCATAAATATGCTTCTGTGCTCTTTGATTCTGGTGCTAGTAGGAGTTTTGTGTCTGCTGCCTTTTTCGTTCGTTGCATGATGAGAGTAGAAAGTTAGATGAGCCTTTCTATGTAGAAACACCCATTGGTAAATCCACTAAGGTAACTAAAGTGATTGAGGATTGCCTGATTGAGTTAGAAGGTTGTATGTTCCCTGCTAGGTTGCATGTTATGGCCTTAGGAGGTTTCGATGTGGTGTTAGGCATGGATTGGTTAGCTAGATATGAAGCCAATATAGTATGTAGCAAGAAAATAGTTCGTCTAACAACGCCCGATGGTAGTTCCGTTATGGTTCGTGGGGATAAGGTGTGTTGTGTGCCGAAGGTCGTGTCGATGATCACAGCTGAAAAGCACATGAGACGTGGGTGTAGCTCTTACTTGGCCTACGTAAAAGATGTGGACGCAGTAGAGCCATAATTATCAGACATGCCGGTAGTGCGTGAGTTTCCTGACGTCTTTCCTGAAGACCTGACTGGTGTGCCGCCGGACCGCGAAATCGAATTCCAGACTGATTTGTTACCGGGAGCACAGCCCGTCGCTAAAGCACCATATCGGTTAGCTCCATCAGAGATGGTAGAACTGAGGGACCAGTTGCAAGATTTATTGGATAAGGGTTTCATCCAACCGAGAATCTCTCCATGGGGTGCTCCGGTTTTATTCGTCAAGAAGAAAGACGGTAGCATGCGGATGTGCATTGACTACCGCGAGCTCAATAAGCTGACCGTAAAGAATCGTACCCATTACCAAGGATCGACGATCTGTTTGATCAACTTCAGGGTGCCAGTTGGTTTTCAAGGATAGATCTGCGATCTGGTTACCACCAACTGAAGGTGAAGGAGCAAGACATTCCTAAGACAGCGTTTCGTACGCATTATGGACACTACGAATTTCTCGTCATGTCCTTTGGTTTAACCAACGCGCCAGCTGCTTTTATGGACCTTATGAATCGGGTATGTCGGCCGATCTTGGATAAATCGGTAATAGTGTTCATCCATGACATTCTGATCTATTCAAAAAGTAAAGAAAAACATGCCGATCATATTCGAGAAGTATTGGAGACACTCAGAAGCGAGAAGTTATATGCTAAGTTCTCTAAATGTGCATTTTGGCTTCGAGAAGTTCAATTTCTGGGTCATGTGGTTAATCCCGAGGGGATAAGGGTGGATCCTGCGAAGGTTGAAGCGGTAATGCAATGGGAACCTCCAAAGACGCCATCCGAGATTCGCAGTTTCTTAGGTCTGGCAGGTTACTATAGGAGGTTTATCCAGGATTTCTCCAAGATAGCCTCTCCTTTGACTAAGCTGACCCGGAAGGACGTGAAGTATGAATGGGGTCCTGATCAGGAGAACGCCTTCCTAGAACTAAAGATGAGGTTAACGTAAGCCCCTGTCCTGACGCTACCTGAGGGGAACGAGGACCTGGTAGTCTACTCGGATGCCTCATATGCAAGATTGGGTTGCGTGTTGATGCAACGAGGGAAGGTGATAGCCTATGCTTCTAGACAATTAAAAGCCCACGAGGCCAATTATCCTACCCATGATTTGGAGTTGGCTGCGGTGGTGTTTGGATTGAAGATTTGGAGGCACTACCTGTATGGGGTGAAGTGCACCATCTTCACCGATCATAAAAGTCTGAAGTATTCCTTTGAACAAAAGAACTCAATATGAGGTAGAGGAGGTGGCTGGAACTGATCAAGGATTATGACTGCGAGATTCATTATCATCCAGGCAAAGCTAATGTGGTTGCTGACGCCCTTAGCCGAAAGGGACGACCCGAACCAATTCGGGTGAGGGCTTACCAAATAATCATGACGCCTGATGTTATGAAGCAAGTGAGGGAGTTTCAGGATGAGGCATTAAGATAGGACAGAGTCAACTTTGAAAGGATGAAAGGACAAGTTTCAGATTTAGGGGAAAACACCCTGGGTGTTAGAACTCGATCTGGGAGAATGTGGATCCCTCTCTACGGGAATCTGAGGGAAAAGATCATGGACGAGGCCCACAAAACTCGATATTCCATTCATCCTAGTGCCACGAAAATGTACCAAGATCTGAAGAAAGATTACTGGTGGCCAGGAATGAAGCGTGACGTGGTTAAGTACGTAAGCAAGTGCCTGACTTGTTTACAAGTGAAGGCAGAACACCAAAAGACATATGGGAAGATCCAGCCCTTGGATATTCCTGAATGGAAATGGGAACACATTACAATGGACTTCATCACGAAGTTACCTCGCACGGTGAGAGGATGTGACGCTATCTGGGTGATTGTTGACCGTTTAACAAAGAGCGCCCATTTCCTACCAATTCGTGAGACGTTTTCCTCTGAAAGGTTGGCAGAGCTATTCATCAGGGAGATCGTGGCTCATCACGGCGTGCCAGTGTCTATCGTTTCGGATAGGGACACGCGGTTTACGTCTAAATTCTGGAAGAGGTTTCACGACTCAATGGGGACTAGACTGCGTATTAGTACGGCTTACCACCCCCAGACGGATGGTCAGTCGGAAAGAACGATTCAAACGTTAGAAGACATGCTGCGAGCGTGTGTAATCAACTTCGGAGGAAGTTGGGATGAGCATTTACCGTTGGCGGAATTCTCATATAATAATAGCTACCACGCCAGCATAGGTATGCCACCCTATGAAATGCTGTACGGTAGGAAGTGCAGAACTCCTGTGTGTTGGGGTGACATTAGGCAAAAGGAGTTGGGGAGTCTTGAAGTGATTGAGGTCACGACCGAGAAGTTAGCTAAGATTAAGGTGTTCATGAAAGCTGCAAAAGATCGCCAAAAGTCTTATGCTGATAAGAGGCGCGGACCGATAGAGTTCCAGGTCGGTGACAGGGTTATGCTCAAGGTATCCCCATGGAAAGGGATTATCAGGTTTCGAAGAAGGGGAAAGTTAAGCCCAAGGTTCATAGGGCCATTCCGTATTATCGCAAGAGTAGGGGAAGTGGCCTACAGGCTAGAATTACCTGAGGAGTTGAGTGGAATACACCCAACGTTCCATGTATCACATCTTAGGAAATGTCTAGCAGACGATGAGGCATTTGTACCATTAGAAGACATTGAAGTCGACGAACGACTGAACTACGTAGAGCAGCCGGTGGCCATCCTTGATTGGAAGGAGAAACACTTACGGAATAAAGTGGTTCCGCTTGTACGAGTGCAATGGAGACACAGAAAGGGATCAGAATCTACGTGGGAGGCCGAGGAGGAGATGAGGAAATTTTATCCTCAATTGTTTTACAACTGACAGGTTTCGAGGACGAAACCTAAATAAGAGGGGGAGACTTGTAACACCCCAAAAAGTCAAAACGAGTCATTAAGGATAAGTGGGCCTAACTAATGGAGATTTAATAAAAGAAAGAAAAGGATTATGCGCTAAGTGGGGTTCATGGGCAAGATTATGGCCCACAACCAGCCCTTAACCTGCCCAAGACACCACCATCTTCTCCATTCCAACCCTAACAACAAAAATTCGTAGAGAGAGAAAGTAGAGAGAAAAAGTGCAAGAAACTCAAGATTTGGAGCTTCTAAGGTCAAGGAATTGGAGATCTGGGCGTTTGGGCATCAAATCTCAAGAAAAGAGCCACAAATCCAGGTAAGAATCGACCTCTAAATCCTTCTGTAGATCAAACCCGGATTCTAGGGTTTTGGGTTTTGAAAAGTTGCAAAGAATCGCATAGAGGTCACATTTTTACGTATGAAAACATGTATAAAGCTTAGATTTAGCCTCATGGATGATAAACTAAGAGGTTGGACGTAAAAAGTTGTGATTTTGGGTTAAAAACGGGCTGGTTCGTCATTGATATGCATCCAGCGAAACTGTGCCCCGATCCAGCGAAACTGTGCACTCATCCAGCGAAATTATGCAGCGAAACTAAGAGAAGCTCCAGCGAAACTACAGTTTCGCTGGGGAGAAACTACAGTTTCGTTGATAAGTTCGCCAGTGCCCAGGTTGACTCTTAGACATTGCGAAACTAAGAAATTCCAACGAAAGTTGGACGCTCAAGGTAGCGAATCTGTCCAGCGAAACTGGCAGAAGTGCTGCCCAGCGAAACTGGCAGCGATACTGCCATCGAAACTGCCAGCGAAACTGTGGACGAAATTATGAGGAAAATGATGTTTTTATGTATTAACTTTCGTGCAGCTAGAGTATTCGGACTATAGCTTAAGTAACTTAGGGTTGAAGGTATTTGCTAAGTTCAGGTGAGTTCTAGATCCCCTTATTTAAATGTTTTTCCGTGTTTTTGGGGCTATTATGCATAGTAAACATAAGGTTTTCAAGATAAGGATTTCAAGGTGTTTTAACAAGGAAATACATTTTTCTAAAGTAAAATGTGACATTTAAATAGCTCAAAATAATTTTCGGGTGCGCTGACCTAGCAGCCCGGCCCCAGCCAGGGGTGTTGCCCCTTGGACCCCACTAGGGCTGCTGCCCCTAGGACCCCGCTATCAGGGGCTGCCGCCCCCGAACCCCCGCGGTCCCGCGGAGGGTCGGTTACGTGTTATGATGACTAGTACTTGGTATGTTGTGTACTTAATAAGTTACGTATTATATATTAAGTGAAAGATAATATTAATGAGAAGTAGAACTTAATGAATGTTACCCCGGGCCCGTTTGATGATGAAAAGTCTTGCAAGCACTATGATAGACTCCACTTATGTGAGTCTGATGTATGATGATGGATCTGTATTCATGAGCAGGCTATGTGCCTTGTAGTGTGGATCAACTGTCGGGGGTTAGCTACCGTTTTCATGTGTACCGACAGGGATCGACATTCGTTGTCGATCAACATGGAGCTCTTGCTTTGTGCAATCTCGATTATGATGAAGTGAAACATAACGAAAGAATGAAAGATAATGAACATGCTTATTATGACGAAAATGTTATGTATTATGTATGCGTGGTCATTATATGAAGGATAAAGTTATATTTTCTTATTTATATAAAACTAGAATTCACTCAGCAAAGCTGACTTTTATGCATAATAGTGGACAGGTAAGCGCTGATGCTGAGGATGGCACCACGAAGCTACTTGGGGAGCTATGGATGGCATTCCTGTTTATGAAATCATTATCTTTAATTTAAGAACAAGTAATATGTTTTGTTTACAATTAAAGGATAAATGTATGAGTACGATATGGTTTTTAAGTTTTAAATGAATGTTTAATTATTTCCGCTGCAATGTTTTGTTATTCAACTGATTATATGCTATGGTTAACCAACTGTGAGGCTTCCCGGGAACGGGGCCTTACAAGTTGGTATCAGAGCCAAAGTTTAAGAGAAATGGGTAAAACATTTTTCAAACCTAAACTTAAACTGAGAATGGGACCAAATAAAGGATGCCAACCCATGTAGCTACATGCCATCAGGTAAAATATTTCATGAGAACTGGCAATACGTGCGTGTGCTATTTGTTTTATATGCATGTAGATTTGAACACTAACATGTGTTAGGATAGTGATTGCTTGGGACAGGAGGGTAAGGTAAGTAGTTAATCACACTTGGCCACTGTAATTAAGGACTTACCATACTTGTAATGATCTGAGAAATTAACTTGAATAACCATTTCGGTGTTTAAATCTTATAGGAATTAGATATGGCGGGTAGAAAATCTGGAAGGCTACATGTGGATCGTATGACTCAGTCACACGACTGAGCCATACGCATGGCTCAGTCGTACGAATGAATACTGTAACCTATAAATACCACTTAATTCGTGGAAAAACAAAACACTTCGTGAATTCACAACCCTGGCCGTCCCAGAACGTCCAAGTCATCCCTTCCAACTTCATAGAGCGTTCCTAATCATCGTAAATAAATTCTTAACATTTTCTAATCGTTAGTTTTGATCAGTTTAACGTTCTCCCTGATTGGATTGCCAATCAAATAGGATTTCGCACTATTTGATTTGGTTTCACGTAGATTCGGGTTAGTACCAGTTCGTACACGGTCCTAACAGATTCTCCAACGTTTTTCTTCACGATTAAACCTAAGAGTTGATGTCTTAGTGTTAGAATAAAGATATGATTCAAGAGTAAATATGGATTACGGTTTCATTTGGAATTTGGGGGTTTTAATATTTAAGTCAAATAAAATATACTAATGCAATCGATTATGTTTTAGTTTAATAAAGATAGAATAAATCAATTAAGATTTGGAACGATAATAATTGATTCAATAATTTAATTTGTTGATTTTTAATAAAGATTAAGTATAATGTGTGAAAAGAAATAATTAATTATCTAAAATTTGATAAAGATAATGAATTGAATACTTATTGGAATGACTTGCAAATTAATTTAAAATTATTTAAAATCATTTTATAAAGTTTTAAAACTTTTAAATGATTTTTATAAAGGTCTTATAATAACAAGCTTTAAAATAAGAATAAAGAATAATAGAGAATTATATTGTTTTATAAATTTTCAAGAATTTAAATAAAAGTCTAAGGAATAAATTTATTAACTAATTATGACATAACATGATTAAATAAATAGATGAATAATTAATTATTTAAATAATTATTTAAATTATCATTTGTATAATTAATTACTTAAAGTATTTGTATGTAAGATTAAAGTATTTTAAAATAATCCAAATTTAAGCTATAATATATTTATAACATATAAATGACTTAATAGTGTTTCTATAACCTTTTTCTTCTTTAAAACAAAGTAATTAAATTTAAAAATTTTAAGTTTTAAATCTTTCAAAATTATCCAAATAATTTCTGAAATACTTTAGTCAACAAAATAATTTTTATTTAGATTATTACTATAATAATAATTTTCTGAATAATAAAAATAAAAAATGTAAGAAAAACAATTTAAAACAAAAAGTGGCAGAGGCCAGGTTCGAACCCGGGACCTCATGCTTATGGTTTTCCCAAGTTTCCAGTTGGGCTGTAGCCCGAATCTACTCAATGTCCAAATCAAAATTATAAATCCATTAAGTAAACGAATCCTCAAATTGCCAAGAACCCTAACTTCGATTTTAATCAAATTAAGCACCCAAATGATGCAGATTATCAAATTAAACATGGGGCTTTGTTTCCCCATGTAAAACAAAGTATGATTATATGATTAACTTACTTGATTAAGTTCAAATTGATGATGAACTATATGAAGGTAGTCACGACTGATGGATAGTCTAAATCCGTATGATAAATGTTGATATGGTTCAATTGATGAATGACAAGGCTTCCAGGGGTGATGAGGGATGAAAGCCCTTTATCAATTGTATTCGAAGGTTCTCCATAGGTGGACATCGACTAAATTGCAGGTCCGGATGATGATGGTGATCAAACACGATGAGTCTGTGTTGCAAAATTGAAATTGAAGTTGAATTTGGTTTCAAGAAGTTGATTCTAAGGTTCCAACATGATTATGTAGTCCCGATTGTGACTGTTTCATGTCGGACGGTTCAATGGTTTGAGTCGTGTATTTCGATTTTAAATTGAGAGAATTAACAGCCTCAATAATGCGTATTAAAACGACCATTAGTTCAAAACTAATGCACAAGAAGTAAGAAACGGTTATCTGCAATGAAAGTCGGTTAATTTGAGTGATTAAGGCGTCGTCGGAGCATGGCCGGAGATGGGGCCGGAAGAGGGAAAAACCGATGGGGTGGGGGTTTTTAAAACAAAATTTCACATTTGGTCCCTGAAGTTTTAAAACCTTATTATTTCATGTCAAAATCTTTTAATTCAAGTTTTAAGAGTTACCCAATAAACCCTCAACTTTGAAACCATTATTTTATATAATAAATCAAATTATTTATTTGTTAATCTCTACAACTTTTATAAAACTTGTGAACTTTATAATTTGATTATTGATTTTCACTTAATAATTAAAATTCACAATTGCTAATAAAGCTTTATAAGTTTATTAAAATTCTTTTTATAACTTAATAAATTTTAATAAGACTTTTCCGTTTAGTGTAACGCCCGGCAGTTTGACTTTTGGTAGGTTATGTGACTGAGCCTCGGTCGCATGGAATTGATGCGACTGGAGGTTCGATCGCATGTTATTCGGCCGATTGAAGCTCAACCGTACGATTAGAGTTCAATCGCCCGACTGAAGGTTCAACCGCATGAAGCTCATGCGACTGGAGTCCAGTCGCATGGTGCTTATGCGACTGAAGGTCCAGTCGCCCCTAGACCAGATGCGACTGAGCTGTAGGTATAAAAGAGGAGCAGCTCTCTTCTCCTTCCCAACACTTTCATTTTTCAGTCGGGAAAGAACAGAGAGCGACAGAGCAGAGGAGGAAAAGAGAGAACGGGGTGATTCAGGCTCGGATTTTGTCGAGAAGCTAGTCAAGTCGAAGCTCTTCAACTCCAACCTGATAATGTGAGTTCTAGGACCCCTCATTTACATGTTTTCAAACGATTTTGGGGCTGGAACACATCTAAACCCTAGTTTTGTAAAAGTGTACAGTTGACCCATTTGGGTGAAATCTTGATAATGTGTTTAAAGTATGATTTAGGACCTCCACATGTTTATATGATGTCCTAGTATGATTCCCTAAGGTTTGGGAGGGTTAATCTGGGCTTGAATGGAGTTTAGAGGGGTTTTTCAGCCGAGTGTCGCGGCTGCTGCTCGTGATGAACTTCAGTCGCTGCCCAGTTAGGGTTATGCGACTGAAGGGCCAGCCGCACGATTGAGAAAGGACTGATGTTCAATCGTACGATTGAGGCTCAGTCGTACGATTGGAGCTCAGTCGCATGACAGGCCATGCGACTGAGGGTTCAGTCGCATAGATCCATTCGCCTAATAGTACAGACGTACG
Source organism: Flaveria linearis (assembly GCA_024085815.1). Lineage (NCBI taxonomy): Eukaryota > Viridiplantae > Streptophyta > Magnoliopsida > Asterales > Asteraceae > Flaveria > Flaveria linearis. Next base: position 63,310,121 of record CM044014.1, on the reverse strand, counting down.
ACTGAGGGTTCAGTCGCATAGATCCATTCGCCTAATAGTACAGACGTACGACTGAGGGTTCAGTCGCATAGACCCATTCGCATAGTAGTACAGACGCACGACTGAGGGTTCAGTCGCATAGATGCCCATTCACATGACTCAGTCGCATGACTCAGTCGCATGGAGGCCACGCAACTGGAGCATGTTCAATCGCCCAAGTAGGGCTGATGTGAACGTGGAGAGAAGTGTATGTACGATGTATGTAGGCTAAGTATGATGTAGCCTTATATTATAGTAATGACTGATGGATAGTAAATACCGATGTTCCTCGATTTGATGCATGTTTATCCTTCCACAGTTTTACATGTTATCACTAATAGATGAAATGAAAGTATTATGTAAAGCACAGTGAAAGAGTAATAAAGAAAGTGAAGGAACATTAATAAAAGTTAACAAGTCTTGCAAGCATATAGGAGTTACACGACTGTGTGTCGTTAGCTCAACTATGTTGCGGGCTAGCTACCCATTGACGCACACAGGGTCAATCAATTGAGATTGGCGGGACCTTTGTGGCGTGCCCGGATGATCGGGTCGGCCTTGTACATAGTACCCATAGCCCTTTCGAGGGAATACAGTTGACCCTTCGGGGGATACACATAGCCCTTTCGGGGGAATACAGTTGACCCTTGGGGGGATACACATAGCCCTTTCGAGGGAACACAGTTGACCCTTCGGGGTATATAGATGGCCCGTCATCCGTTTCCCATCGCGCACATAGTTGGGGTATCGCTCACTGGTCCACATAGAAAGTGAAACATAAAGATAAAGTTTACAGACAAGGCATATAGTAGAGAGAACGAACGTTATTTGTTCACACAGTTGATGCGTGCTCGCATATACAGTACAGTATAGTATAATACAGAAAAGAGTATTTTTATATACTACCTATAAAACTAGAACTCACTCAGCAACGCTGACTTTTTATGTGTTTCCAGTTGGCAGGTAGGGTTGCTGAGGATGGCACGAGGCGGCTACTCAGCTCTTTTGGGATGGCATTCTCCTTTTGATAATGCTACCCGCACTGGATGTGGGGGTGCATAATACATGCAACAAAGTATGTTGCATGAGAGTGTCAAGAGTTCCTTAAGACTTCCGATGTACGGGAGTACTTAAGGAATATTCTTTATGATGAAGAATTTTTATGTTCTTATATTAGAGGTCACTGTTTGTGACCATTTTGTACACAAAAAAGATGAAATCTTTTGTAATAGTGCTTTTGTGATGTAATGCAACATTAGATGTTTTGGTGAATGATGTACGTTGTATTAAATGGCAAAAGTACTTATAGTAAAAAAAAAAGAAAAGTTATCTCGAATGTTTCCGCTGCATTGTTTTATTTAAACATATGCGATGAAAGACCAACTGTGAGGTTCCCGGGAACGGGGCCTTACAAGTTGGTATCAGAGCCAAAGTTTAAGTGAAATGGGTAAATTTTCAAAATAAACCTAAACTTAAACTGAAAATGGGACAGAAAAAGGGAAGAATGCCATCTGAGTAGTTGCGTGCCATCAGGTATTTTCTTAAAGTTAATCATGATTACGTGTGCATGATATGTGTTTATGTGTACTGTTAGACTTAGATACTAATGTAGTCAGGACAGGTAATGCTCGGGTGCGAAGAGTAAAGTAAGTGGCTAATCACAACTGGCCACTGTAATTAGGGACTTACTATACTTAACATAAACTGAGCTATTTCCTTGAATGACCGTGTTGGTATTTGAATCTTTCAGTGTGATAGAAGATGGTCGGTGGTAGATCATCTAAAGCTTCCCGTGGTGGTGGACGTGGTGCTGAACCGCGTAACACGGGAGGGAGACCTAGGACAGAGAAAGTAGTTCATGAGGAAAACGAAATTACTCATCAGGAAGAGGCAGACGAAAGCGCAAATTTGAGGGCCTCGGTAAAAGAGGCAGTGGTCGAGGAAGTGCACCAGGTCATGCAGACGATCTTACCGTCTGTAGTGACCGAAGTGATAAAGGCAGTACGTGAAGACGAGAGGCGAGGGAGGAATCGGTCCTCAGGTAGACAGCAACAGACGGAAGCAGAAACGGTACTATCTGATGATGAAGAGGGAGAGGAAGAAGAGCAGGTACGGGAGACAGCCCGGGTTGTAACTATGGGCATTTATGAGGTGCAAGCTCCCGAATTTTGATGGTTCTGGTACGGCTGCAGATGCTCACCAATGGGTGAGAGAAATGGAGGCGGTCCTCGATATTAGTGATTGCCAAGAGGACAAGAAGGTGAAGTTTGCTACCCACTCTTTTACGGGGACGGCTTTGTGCTGGTGGGACAATATTGTCCAGGCCGAGGGTAGCAGGGCCATTGGGAAAATGAAGTGGTCCGAATTGAAGAGAATGGTGATCGAGGAGTTCAGTCCTCGACGGGAGATGGACAGAGTAGAGAGAGAGTTCCTGCAGTTGGAGGCGGGGACGATGACCCACCAACAATACACCACCAAGTTTAACGACATGGCGCGGTTGGTGCCAGAGCAGGTGACGCCGGTGTCTCGAAAGATCAACCGGTATATTCAGGGGCTGCTAGCTGAAATTCATTGGCATTTGATTTCTGCCCGACCGAGCACTTTCAGGTCGGCAGTGGATTTGGCAGGAAGGTTATACGATGAACGGGCTGTGTTGGTAAAGGCTGAGGGTAGTAAGAAGGAAGGTGGAGAGAGAAACTGGCGGGGAAAGAGGTTTGGTCGAGGTGATACTTCGACGAGTAATAAGAAGATGCGGGTGGATGACCGCCGGGTGGTTGCGTCGGGTTCAGGAGGAAAGAAGTGTGGTAAATGCGGGAGAGAACACGGTGGGGAATGCAGATTGGGGATGAACGTATGTTTCAGGTGTGGTCAACCTGGCCACATCGCCAGAGACTGTAAGAAGCCGAGGGCTGAGGCTTCAGGGGTAAAGAAGACGGGAAGTGAAGGTCCGAGAGCAAGCGCCAGGGCATTCACAATGACGCAGGAAGAGGCTAGGACGGACCCCGATGTAGTGTCCGGTACGTTTCTGGTGAACCAAACTCTAGCCTCCGTATTATTTGATTCGGGTGCCAGTAGGAGTTTTATTTCTACTGTTTTCTGTGCCAAATTGCCCGTTAGTAGTAGACGTGTGGATATTCCATTTGATGTAGAGACTGCTATAGGTAAAACTACCAGGATTTCCAAGGTAATAGAGGGTTGTGATGTGGAATTAGAGGGCCACAAATTTCCGGTTAGACCGTTTGCGATGACGTTGGGTGGTTTCGATTTGGTGCTCGGAATGGATTGGTTGGCGGATTTTGAGGCGAACATTGTGTGTCACAAGAAGATGATCAGTTTGACAGCGCCCGACGGTAGTTCAGTGACAGTTTATGGGGATCGGGTTACTACGATTCCGAAGGTGATCTCGATGGCAGTGGCGGGGAAATGTATGAGGCGTGGATGTAGCGCCTTCTTATGTTACGTAAAAGATGTAGAAACGCTAACACCACGACTGTCTGATGTTCCGGTTGTGCGTGAGTTCCCAGACGTGTTCCCGGAAGACTTATCGGGATTGCCACCTGACAGAGAGATCGAGTTCCAGATAGATCTGATACCAGGCGCCCAACCTGTTGCCAAAGCACCATATCGATTGGCCCCGACAGAGATGAAAGAGTTGATGGAGCAGTTACAAGAGCTGCTGGATAAGGGGTTTATTCGACCGAGTATCTCACCTTGGGGTGCTCCGGTCCTGTTCGTAAAGAAGAAGGACGGAAGTATGAGGATGTGCATCGACTACCGCGAGCTGAATAAGTTGATGGTAAAGAACAGATACCCCTTGCAGAGGATCGACGACTTGTTTGATCAACTTCAGGGTGCTAGTTGGTTTTCACGAATAGATCTTCGATCAGGCTACCATCAACTGAAGGTGAAGGAGCAGGATATCCCTAAAACAGCTTTTCGTACGCGCTACGGTCACTATGAGTTCCTCGTCATGGCTTTTGGTTTGACCAATGCGCCAGCTGCTTTTATGGATCTGATGAACAGGGTGTGCCGGCCGATGTTGGATAAATCAGTGATTGTATTCATCGATGATATCTTGATTTATTCGAAGAGTGAGACTGAGCATGCCGGTCACATTCGCGAAGTTCTGGAGACGTTGAGAAGGGAGAAATTGTACGCCAAGTTCTCCAAGTGCGCATTTTGGTTACGCGAAGTTCAGTTCTTGGGTCACGTGGTAAATCCGGATGGAATTATGGTTGATCCGGCAAAGGTGGAAGCGGTGATGCAATGGAAGACTCCAAAGACGCCATCTGAGATCCGAAGTTTCTTGGGTCTGGCGGGCTACTACCGAAGGTTTATCCAAGACTTTTCAAAAATCGCTTCTCCACTAACCAAGTTGACCTGGAAAGACGTGAAATTTATATGGGATCAAGCTCAAGAAAAAGCGTTTGAAGAGCTGAAGACGAGGTTGACCCAAGCTCCTGTTCTGTCATTACCCAAGGGAAGCGAAGATCTGGTGGTTTATTCTGATGCTTCTTATTCGGGATTGGGGTGCGTGTTGATGCAGAGGGGAAAGGTTATAGCTTATGCATCCCGACAATTGAAAGTTCATGAGGTTAACTACCCTACTCATGACTTGGAGCTAGAAGCTGTGGTCTTTACATTGAAGATTTGGAGGCACTATCTCTACGGAACGAAGTGCACCATCTTTACCGACCACAAGAGCTTGAAGTACTTCTTCGAGCAAAGAGATCTGGATATGAGGCAACGGCGATGGTTGGAGCTTATAAAGGATTATGATTGTGAGATCCATTACCATCCGGGTAAAGCCAACGTGATGGCGGATGCCCTTAGCCGAAAAGAGAGGCCCAAGCAAATTCGGGTGAAGGCGTACCAGCTAATCATGACCTCCGACGTGATGAAACAGGTCAAAGAGTTCCAAGATGAGGCTTTGAAAGACGAACATCTTAACTCTGAACGAATGAGAGGTCTGGTCGCGGAGTTGGGGAGAACGCAACGGGTGTTAGAACCCGGTTTGGGCGTATGTGGATTCCTCGTCTTGGGGATCTGCGAATGAGGATTATGGATGAAGCTCATAAGTCTCGATACTCCATTCATCCCGGTGCCACCAAGATGTACCAAGACATGAAGAAAGATTATTGGTGGCCGGGTATGAAACGTGATGTGGTGGAGTACGTGAGTAAGTGCCTTACTTGTCTGCAAGTGAAGGCAGAGCACCAGAAGCCGTATGGAAAGATTCAACCCTTGGATATCCCGAAATGGAAGTAGGAACACATCACCATGGATTTTATCACAAAGCTACCACGTACCCCGTAAGGGTATGATACTATATGGGTGGTTGTGGATCGTCTGACAAAGAGCGCTCACTTCTTACCGATACGCGAGACATATTCGTCCGAAAGGTTGGCTGATCTTTTCATCAAGGAGATTGTGACTCGTCATGGTGTACCGGTGTCGATTGTGTCAGATCGCGACACCCGGTTTACATCCAAGTTCTGGAAGAAATTCCACGATGCTATGGGGACGAGGTTACATATTAGCACGGCTTATCATCCTCAAACTGATGGTCAGTCTGAAAGGACCATTCAGACCTTGGAGGACATGCTCCGGGCATGTGTTATTGACTTCGGGGGAAGTTGGGATGACCACCTACCGTTAGCTGAATTCTCGTACAACAACAGCTATCATGCCAGTATTGGTATGCCACCCTACGAGATGCTATACGGTAGGAGATGCAGGACACCCGTCTGTTGGGGTGATATTGGTCAGAAAGAATTGGGCAGCGTCGAAGTGATCGAGGCTACGACCGAGAAGCTTGAAAGATCAAAGCTTATATGAAAGCAGCCAAAGACAGACAGAAGTCGTACGCTGACAAACGACGCAGGCCGATTGAGTTCCAGGTGGGAGATCTGGTTATGTTGAAGGTCTCGCCTTGGAAAGGAATCATTCGATTCCGGATGCGGGGTAAGTTGAGCCCGCGGCATATAGGCCCTTTTCGAATTGTTGCTCGAGTAGGGGAGGTGGCCTATAGGTTGGATCTACCAGATGAGTTAAGTGGAATTCACCCGACCTTCCATATATCTCATCTGAGAAAATGTTTGGCCGATGAGGATCTGATCATTCCACTGGAAGATATTGAAGTAGACGAACGGCTCAACTATGTAGAGCAACCAATGGCGATCATCGATCGCAAAGAGAAGAGGTTAAGAAATAAAGTAGTTCCCCTTGTGCGTGTACAGTGGCAGCACAGGAAGGGATCCAAGTCCACGTGGGAAACTGAAGAAGAAATGAGGCAGCATTACCCACGATTGTTCGAGGAATAACAGGTTTCGGGGACGAAACCTAAATAAGGGGGTGGACTTGTAACGCCCGGCAGTTTGACTTTTTGGTAGGTTATGCGACTGAGCCTCAGTCGCATGGAATTGATGCGACTGGAGGTTCGATCGCATGTTATTCGGCCGATTGAAGCTCAACCGTACGATTAGAGTTCAATCGCCCGACTGAAGGTTCAACCGCATGAAACTCATGCGACTGGAGTCCAGTCGCATGGTGCTTATGCGACTGAAGGTCCAGTCGCCCCTAGACCAGATGCGACTAAGCTGTAGGTATAAAAGAGGATCAGCTCTCTTCTCCTTCCCAACACTTTCATTTTTCAGTCGGGAAAGAACAGAGAGCGACAGGGCAGAGGAGGAAAAGAGAGAACGGGGTGATTCAGGCTCGGATTTTGTTGAGAAGCTAGTCAAGTCGAAGCTCTTCAACTCCAACCTGATAATGTGAGTTTTAGGACCCCTCATTTACATGTTTTCAAACGATTTTGGGGCTGGAACACATCTAAACCCTAGTTTTGTAAAAGTGTACAGTTGACCCATTTGGGTGAAATCTTGATAATGTGTTTAAAGTATGATTTAGGACCTCCACATGTTTATATGATGTCCTAGTATGATTCCCTAAGGTTTGGGAGGGTTAATCTAGGCTTGAATGGAGTTTAGAGGGTTTTTCAGCCGAGTGTCGCGGCTGCTGCTCGTGATGAACTTCAGTCGCTGCCCAGTTAGGGTTATGCGACTGAAGGGCCAGTCGCACGATTGAGAAAGGACTGATGTTCAATCGTACGATTGAGGCTCAGTCGTATGATTGGAGCTCAGTCGCATGACAGGCCATGCGACCGAGGGTTCAGTCGCATAGATCCATTCGCCTAATAGTACAGACATAGGACTGAGGGTTCAGTCGCATAGATCCATTCGCCTAATAGTACAGACGTACGACTGAGGGTTCAGTCGCATAGACCCATTCGCATAGTAGTACAGACGCACGACTGAGGGTTCAGTCGCATAGATGCCCATTCGCATGACTCAGTCGCATGACTCAGTCGCATGGAGGCCACGTGACTGGAGCATGTTCAATCGCCCAAGTAGGGCTGATGTGAACGTGGAGAGAAGTGTATGTACGATGTATGTAGGCTAAGTATGATGTAGCCTTATATTATAGTAATGACTGATGGATAGTAAATACTGATGTTCCTCGATTTGATGCATGTTTATCCTTCCACAGTTTTACATGTTATCACTAATAGATGAAATGAAAGTATTATGTAAAGCACAGTGAAAGAGTAATAAAGAAAGTGAAGGAACATTAATAAAAGTTAACAAGTCTTGCAAGCATATAGGAGTTACACGACTGTGTGTCGTTAGCTCAACTGTGTTGCGGGCTAGCTACCCATTGACGCACACAGGGTCAATCAATTGAGATTGGCGGGACCTTTGTGGCGTGCCCCGGATGATCGGGTCAGCCTTGTACATAGTACCCATAGCCCTTTCGAGGGAATACAGTTGACCCTTCGGGGGATACACATAGCCCTTTCGGTGGAATACAGTTGACCCTTCGGGGGATACACATAGCCCTTTCGAGGGAACACAGTTGACCCTTCGGGGTATATAGATGGCCCGTCATCCGTTTCCCATCGCGCACATAGTTGGGGTATCGCTCACTGGTCCACATAGAAAGTGAAACATAAAGATAAAGTTTACAGACAAGGCATATAGTACAGAGAAAGAACGTTATTTGTTCACACAGTTGATGCGTGCTCGCATATACAGTACAGTATAGTATAATACAGAAAAGAGTATTTTTATATACTACCTATAAAACTAGAACTCACTCAGCAACGCTGACTTTTTATGTGTTTCCAGTTGGCAGGTAGGGTTGCTGAGGATGGCACGAGACGGCTACTCAGCTCTTTTGGGATAGCATTCTCCTTTTGATAATGCTACCCGCACTGGATGTGGGGTGCATAATACATGCAACAAAGAATGTTGCATGAGAGTGTCAAGAGTTCCTTAAGACTTCCGATGTACGGGAGTACTTAAGGAATATTCTTTATGATGAAGAATTTTTATGTTCTTATATTAGAGGTCACTGTTTATGACCATTTTGTACACAGAAAAGATGAAATCTTTTTTAATAGTGCTTTTATGATGTAATGCAACATTAGATGTTTTGGTGAATGACGTACGTTGTATTAAATGGCAAAAGTACTTATAGTAAAAAAAAGAATATTTATCTCGAATGTTTCCGCTGCATTGTTTTATTTAAACATATGCGATGAAAGACCAACTGTGAGGTTCCCGGGAACGGGGCCTTACATTTAGTTATTTATTGTAAAATGATTATATAAAAGAGTATTTATAAATCCATAATTTATTACAAGTTATTTAGATTATTAATAAGTGAATAATTCACAATATTAATTGCACATTTAATGCATCTTATCCATTACAATTATTAAATTTATCCAAAATTTAATCATGACAAATTAATTTCAAGGTTATGAGGAGACTTAGATTTCATTTCGTGTTCGCAAGTGAACTCTTGGGGAATGTTTAAATTCAATAAGTTTTGACTATGATGCTTATGTTTGTTCGATTTCATGACCCATGATTTGATGTTTTTTTTCTTGGCAAAATAGTTAAGACCATCATTTTGGAATTCTAGCTGATAAGCTTTTGAATTTCATACGGTGCAAGACGATTAGAAAGATTTTGTCACGAGTGAAGCACCAAATATAAGATTGATACGAAACTCAGCTTGACGAACATGAGAAATATGTTTAAGACACTCTTGGATGATATATGAATCCAGAGGAGCTTCTCAGAGCAGATAACTTTGACATGGTTCTTAGATGACTAGTCCTTGTTTACTATGTCATTGATATTTCAAAGTTACGTTAGTGTAAAGTTGATACGAGTATCGTGTTTGTTAAGATTACATGTTCGGTTCAGAATAAGAGTATCGTTGTAATGGGTTTTCAGAATAAGTGTGGTTTTAATGGAAGACATTCAGAAAGATTATTAAAAGTCCTTTAGAGAATTGGATAATGAGTTTTAAGATTCAATGATAAGACGATTCAAGAAATGATGCAACCAATAGGGGTTGCATTTAATTACAATTCAAGGATAAACGAAGATGGCGTTCATAACCGGATTAAAATTTGAATAATTCAGGATGTCGTCGATAAGGGCAATCTCACGTGGTTCATCAAACCCATGAACATAGCCGAACATTAATATGACCAAAGAATAAAAACATGACATACATTTATAATGACTTTATCTTGTACGAAGGATTGTTTTAGGAGTGTTATCATCGTGCAATTAAGTTTTGATGATAACCAGAAAGAAAATCGATAAGTGAGAAATGAAAGGTTTCATAAGGCTAGATCAAACGACAAATTGAAACATAACGGTGTGAAAAGAGAAATTGATTTAAATATTTCAGTCTTGGAACTAAGATTAACCTAAAATGACAAGGACTTCTTTTGGGTTCAGGAATCATGTTTTAGCTTGTCTGGTTGGAACACTATCGTCGATAAATCAGATAACGGCGTTCACCCTTCAAGTTATTACATGTTTCTTGTCAATTGAAGTCTTAAAAACCTTGGTAGATTTAAGATCCAGGAATGGGAATAGTCACCAAGATGTGGTTATCACTCCTAGCTTGGTGGTGTATTTCCCAAGGTATGACTCTTAACCACCAAGTGAGAGCTTGATCCTAACTCTTTGTTAAGGATCCACTGGAATAAAATGATGTATCTTACCATTAAGGTAAGGATAATCACTCATATCTTAACGGCGAAGTTTTATAGAAACAAAATATAGCAAAATGTAAGACTTCATCAAAGTACATAATTCACTCCTACTTTGATGAGGTCATTTCATTTAAGGAAAATACCATCCATAAAATTTTAAATGGTTGAAATTATCATCAAGGTATGGTTTTCACGCCCATCTTGATCATGGGATTTCATAATAACAAAAAACAATCGAGAATTGACATTTGTCACCAAAGTACGGGATTCAATCATATTTTGGTGAGGTCATTTCATTCGTGAAACACAAGTTCCAAAGAAAAATGATTGAAATCTGTCCTCAAGACAAGGAAATATCCCTATCTAGAAGATGAAATTTCATAATAACAAACAAACAATAGAAAATTGAAAACCATCATCGAGATATGAAATTCACTCCTATTTTAAGGAGGTACTTCCATAAAATACAAATTCATAAGAAGAAGAAGAAGAAGAAATGGTCATCAAGGTAAGGAATTCACTCCTGTCTTGATGATGGAATTTCATAAGAACAATAACGACAAATGGAAAATCATCACCAAAGTAAGGGAGTCACCCCTGTTTTGACGAGATAGATTCATTTAGGAGAAACAAGTGTCCTTAGTCATAGGTTGACTTGTAGAATCTTGCATTGGCTACGGTGCAAAGCGGTTAGAAGATTTTACGAAGCTCGTCTTAGCAAACGAAAAGAAAAACATCATCGGCTAGAATTTCAGAAAATTTCAAATTACTGCTATGTAACATTAACAGGAAAAAGAAGATCATACTTGCTAGGGTTAGGGTTACCGTACGGGATCACAGAATCAATTGTGTTAGATTTTCAAATCTTGAATGGTTACCAGGAAAACAAAGTCAATGACAAGAATGATTCAATACAACGATAAAATGTAAACGTTCGGTTGGTAATCAAAAAGAGAATACATTGACTTCCTGAAGCGTGAGGTCAAGCACAATATTATTGAAGACACGCGTACTTATAAGTGGACACTAATCTCATAGGTTCCAGGTCAGATAAACAGATCCAACAGTCGAATCGCATTAATGTGTATACCCTGCCTAGACCAAATATCCCGAGATACAAGTACCCCACTTTTCAGCATTGTATGAATTCAGTTATGGGGCATACTTTAAGGAGATTTTAAAACCATAAGTAACAATTTAAAGTTTCAAAACTATTTGGTTTAGGCATACAATGCCTTTAAATATGCATTAAGATTTATATACGCATTGACCGATGTATAGAGATAATTACATGAGGCACATGATGTATAACGGTGTTTTAACCAAGGAATTGAGGAGTAAAACGAGTTCAACTTTAATGAGTACATTCTATAAGATGAATGAAGATATTAGAATTCGATAACAAACCAGTTCAAGAAATCAAGAATTTTTATATTTTTAAAATATAAATAGGATGGTTCCATTTGGTACTACATAGCCAATAGGAACACGGACACGTCGAGGTGACTTAATCCCATTTACCTCGAGGAGGATGTGTATGTTTACCATAATTTAATACTCGTCCCAGGAATCCCCAGGTAAGCATAACAGGTCTCGCAATGAGATTTATACGAAATGCTTACCTTAGCCCGAAGGCCTTTTGTCAAGAAATCTAGAATACAGGTGTTTATGAGTCACACACTTCCTTAAAGGATTTTAGAATTAAAACCTCGATGAGATTTTCAAGATTTAGACATAACGTCTAAGGAATTTTATCCACTTGATGAGATGCTTAGATTTCCACACGTAGTCAAGAATAAGATTTAGAAGAGATTAGACGCGGTAAGACTTAAAGGCATAAGGAGAGGATTAGGAAGTTGGGGTTACAAGGTTCAAGGCACAATCCTAAAGCACTATTTATAAATATAAACAAATAGCACGTAAAAGATTTAGCATGTAACAAGGAACATATAAGATAAACATATAAGCAAGCTTACAAGAACATAACGAGCTTTCATGAAAGGGTCCCTAGGTTAACCATAGTCTAGGCCACCATTTCTAATAACCTACATCCCTATAGTTATGGGCTCTGATACCAATCTGTCACACGCCAACCTTAACGGCGGTAACGTTGAGATGTGAGGGTTATGATTGTTCATGCCACATGACGCTATTTAAAATGACAATATTATTATATTCCAAGGTTCAATACAAACAATAAGATTATAACATAAGCTCAAGTATTCATAAATACAAAAATTTCATAACGTCATATGACCATATAAGTCTTTTTATTATTCTAGGTCCAATCCTAGATGTAAGCCTTCAAGCATGCTAAGCAGATTTAATTCCTGAAACATGTTAAAAAAATAAAAGGTCAACATAAAGTTGGTGAGCTTTCCATAGTTTTCATACAATAAGTATATAAAAGATGGCAATTCAATTCATAAGTTAGTGAATAAAGTAATTAGGGATGTTATGAACAGATGTAACAATCAAACCTTGACAGTTTACAAGACTCCATGTTTACAAGTTTATACGATTAGCTAAGTGTACTTGGTCCCCATAGTGCTCAAGAATACGACACTAGGGCCACCAAATAGCCTTGTCGGGCCCATAGATCTATGACGTCGTCAGGCTAGCAATAGTTAATGATTGTACATATAAACGCCATAACATGGTAATCACAAAAGATCAACTAACCACAACTTAATATGATGAACTACCAAGATGTTTACAAGTCCCACATAAGTTTACAAGTGCAATGATAGTAGGTTTAATATGTTTCACTCCAAAGTGTGAAAATATGAAAAAGGGGTATGGAAAAACTCACATGATATACATAATGTGCGCTTTTGAACAATAATGAGAAAGTAAGATTCTCCAACGTTTTCCTTCACTATTCAATCTAAGGGTTGATGCCTTAGTATTAGAATAAAGATATGATTCAAGAGTAAATATGGATTAGGGTTTCATTTGGAATTTGGGGGTTTTAATATTTAAGCCAAATAAAATATACTAATGCAATCGATTATGTTTTAGTTTAATAAAGATAGAATAAATCAATTAAGATTTAGAACGATAATGATTGATTCAATAATTTAATTTGTTGATTTTTAATAAAGATTAAGTATAATTTGTGAAAAGAAATAATTAATTATCTAAAATTTGATAAAGATAATGAATTGAATACTTATTGGAATGACTTGTAAATTAATTTAAATTATTTAAAAGCATTTTATAAAGTTTTTAAACTTTTAAATGATTTTTATAAAGGTCTTATAATATCAAGCTCTAAAATAAGAATAAAGAATAATAGAGAAATATATTGTTTTAAAAATTTTCAAGAATTTAAATAAAAGTCTAAGGAATAAATTTATTAACTAATTATGATATAACATGATTAAATAAATAGATGAATAATTAATTATTTAAATTATCATTTGTATAATTAATTACTTAAAGTATTTGTATGTAGGTTTAAAGTGTTTTGAAATAATCCAAATTTGAGCTATAATATATTTATAACATATAAATGACTTAATAATGTTTCTATAACCTTTTTCTTCTTTAAAACAAAGTAATTAAATTTAAAAATTTTAAGTTTTAAAATCTTTAAAAGTTAACCTAATAATTTCTGAAATATTTTAGTCAACAAATAATTTTTATTTAGATTATTAATATAATAATAATTTTCTGAATAATAAAAATAAAAAAAAATGTAAGAAAAACAATTAAAAACAAAAAGTTGTAGAGGCCCGGTTCGAACCCAAGACCTCATGCTTATGGTTTTCGCAAGTTACCAGTTGGGCTGTAGCCCGAATCTGCTCAATGTCCAAACCAAAATTATAAATCCATTAAGTAAACAAATCCCCAAATTTTCAAGAACCCTAACTACGATTTTAATCAAATTGAGCACCCAAATGATGCAGATTATCGAATTAAACATGGGGCTTTGTTTCCCCATGTAAAACCGAGTATGATTATATGATTAACTTACTTGATTAAGTTCGAATCGATGATGAACTATATGAAGGTAGTCGTGACTGATGGATAGTCTGAATCCGTATGATAAATGTTGATATGGTTCAATTGTTAAATAATGTAAGGGCCCGTTCCCGGGCACCTTACGGTTGGTCGTTCATCGCACATAAAACATTTTGAAACACATATTTACTTTGCAGCAGAATTTAAAACATTCATTAAATAGTAAAACATGTCATTTCATAACTTTACAACATTCATTTTCTCTTGAAATACAATGACATGTCAAATATGGATGCCAGCCTCAAAACACTCCCAGTAGCTTATGCATCCATGCCTGCGACTCCTCAGCATCAACCAAAATACCTGCCAACTATCATGCATACAAAAGTCAGTGACGCTGAGTGAGTTCTAGTTTTTTTATAATTAAAAACATACTTTTCTTTTCCTTTAAAACCGTTTCTTTACATACATACGATCACACAACATACGTACACATAGATAATATTATTATTATCTTCATCGTTCATTCATTAGCTTTCGTTCGTGTACCGTTCATCGTTAACCTTTGCATTCTTTCTTTCGTTCATACATTCATTACATACGTTCGTACGTATCTTACTTTTGTGCGTTCATTACATACGTATGATCATTTCTTTCGTCTATTCGTTCTTTATCTTTAACTTTCATTCATTCTCTATCTTTCACTTCCATCTAGATCCGATCGCAATTTACCCTCTTCATGGCACACAGCCATGATTACTGAGGTCGAATGACAGGGATCCCGTTTCGTTCTTATTATGGTATTTCATTCGCGAGCATACATCATACATACATATAGATAATAATTATTATTATTATCTTCATCATCGTTCGTTCATTCATTCGTTCATTAACTTTCATTACGTTCTTTAACCTTCGTTCGGTTTATACTTTCTTTCTTTCATGGTTCTCTTTCTTTCATCTAGATCTTGTCTCATGCAATATCCCCGACTCATGTCTGTGCCGGGATACGCGACAAAGATCCCGTCGAGTCAATCACCTGGATTGAACTCCATTCGAGTCTGTTGCAACACAAAGTTGCTCACCTCACTATCTCGTCTCGTGCAATTCGCACCAATAGAGTTGTCACTAAGACCAACTCTCTCTGTGTGTCATAACTCTGGGGGTTTAGCCATAATCGCACGCCATCTCATGGGTTAGCCAAAATCACACGCTGCATAATCCACATGAGGTAGGCCATCATCGCACGCTACATAGCACACAGTAAATACCACATCGCACGCATCGGAGCAGTTACCAAAACTGAACTCCCACTGTGTCTATGTCCCCCTTAAAGGTTAGCCAAGATCGCACGCTATAACATACACACACAGTCGAGCTAACAACTCTCAATGAGCCGTGAACCTCCTTTCCTTCTGCTTGCAAGCCATTCTTACTTTCATTCATCTGGATCCTGTCTCCTGCAATACCGTAGTACGTGACAAGGACCTCTTTCGAGTCTGTTGCGACACAGAGTCGCTCACCTCATGCACTTGCTTGCAAGCCTTTCATCCGTTCATTGTTCCATATGGTCATTTGTTTCGTACTATATTGTATTCGTTCGTTTGTACTTTATCATTATCTTTCCCTTCGTTACATCATACTTTACGTTCATTACTTTATTCATTCTTTTATCATATCCCGTAAAGTCATACAATATGTATTATAAAACATAATATGTACGTTTTAAAACTCTTTAACGAAGAAAGATAACATATCATACACATTCAACATAAACTTCGTCACATCTTCATGCACACATTAAGCATAGGCCATCGCATCATAACAGAGCCTATCTCTCTATTCTACCACTTAAGACCACTTAGAAAATCCTAAGTCCAACATGGTTGCATAGGGCTTTTCAGGAATCTTTCTAATACTTCCTGAGTGATCCAACATCCTTCCAACGCCAACCAAACATAGAACTAACATACTAAGGCACTTAATATATAATACGTAACTTATTAAGTACACAACATACCACGTACTAGTCATCATAACACGTAACCGACCCTCCGCGGGACAGCGGGGGTTCGGGGGCGGCAGCCCCTGATAGCGGGGTCCTAGGGGCAGCAGCCCCTAGTGGGGTCCAAGGGGCAACGCCCTTGGCTGGGGCCGGGCTGCCAGGTCAGCGCGCCCGAAAATTATTTTGATGAGTAGCTTCTCAATCAAGCTTTAAAAGAGAGGGTTGCACTACCCCACCTGCAGATAAATTAACACTCAAAGGAGTTAATTTCTGCCTAATTTCGCTGCTAATTTCGCTGAGTGACCAGCAGTTTCGCTGCTAGTTTCGTCCGTAGTTTCGCTAGGCGAATAACAATTTCGCTGCTAAATTCGTTGGGCAGCATTTCTGCCAGTTTCGCTGGACAGATTCGCTACCTTGAGCGCCCAACTTTCGTTGGAATTTCCTAGTTTCGCAATGTCTAAGGGTCAACCTGGGCACCGGCGAAGTCATCAACGAAACTATAGTTTCGCCCAGGCGAAACTGTAGTTTCGCTGCAAGCTGTAGTTTCGCTGAAACCCCTAATTTCGCAGAATAGTTTCGGTGGATGAGTGCTTAATTTCGCAGAACGAGCTGAAAATTACGAATCAGCCCATTTTAACCCAAAACATCAATCTTTTACACCCAAACCCTTGGGTTATCATCCAGGAAGCTATATCTAAGCTTTCTACATGTTTTCTTACATAAAAACGTGAGTTTTGGGGCGATTTTGCCACTTTCAAAAACCCCAAAACTAGAATCCGGGTTTTTCACCAAAACGAACAATCAAACGATGTTTCTTACCTGAATTCTCGTTGTTTGGAAGCCCACGAACACAAATCTTCGTTCTCTTGACCAACCGAGCCTCGATCTGACACTTTCTCTCTCTACACTCTCTCTAGAAACTGGGTGTTGAGTGCAAATGAGAGTTGCTCAGCTGATCCGTCTATATATACATCGGGCGTTCCCGGGACCTTAAACCCGTCAAGCTCGTGACTCGAAGGGTTTAACCCGGTCTAACACCAATAACCATCCTATTTTTATTAAATGGTCTCGTCTAAGCCCATTATTATTATTTGACTTGCTTAGTAAATTTTCCGGGTGTTACAAATAACAAGGCTTCCAGGGGTGATAAGGGACGAAAGCCCTTTATTAATTGTATTCGAAGGTTCTCCACAGGTGGACATCGACTAAGTTGCAAGTTCGGATGATGATGGTGATCAAACACGATGATTCTGTGTTCCAAAATTGAAATTGAAGTTGGATTTGGTTTCAAGAAGTTGATTCTAAGGTTCCAACATGATTTTGTAGTCCCGATTGTGACTGTTTCATGTCAAACGGTTCAATGGTTTGAGTCGTGTATTTTGGTTTTAAATTGAGAGAATTAACAGCCTCAATAATGCGTATTAAAACGACCATTTGTTCGAAACTGATGCACAAGAAGTAAGAAACGGTTTTCTGCAATGAAAGTCTGTTAATTTGAGTGATTAAGGCGTCGCCGGAGCTTGGCCGGAGATGGGGCCGGAGATGAGGCCGGAAGAGGGAAAAACCAACGGGGTGGGGGTTTTTAAAACAAAATTTCATATTTGGTCCCTGAAGTTTTGAAACCTTATTATTTCATGTTATTCAAGTTTTAAGATTTACCCAATAAACCCTCATCTTTGAAACCATTATTTTATATAATAAATCAAATTATTTATTTGTAAATCTCTACAACTTTTATAAAACTTATGAACTTTATAATTTGATTATTTATTTTCACTTAATAATTAAAATTCACAATTGCTAATAAAGCTTTATAAGTTTATTAAAATTCATTTTATAACTTAATAAATTTTAATAAGGCTTTTCCATTTAGTTTTTTTCCTGTAAAATGATTATTAAATCTTTATAACTTTATATAAAGGAGTATTTATAAATCCATAATTTATTACAAGTTATTTAGATGATTAATAAGCGAATAATTCACAATATAGATTGCACATTTAATGCATTTAATCCATTACATTTATTATAAATAAAAAAAATGACGGATGTTACAAATAAACTTTAATTACACTACAATTGAGAGGGCAACGCTTCTAGTAGGATCCAAGTACAAATCCCCTTGTTGGTCCCGATGATGATAAAATGTTGCATGATTTTGATGATAAAAAATAAGTGATAAAATAGTAGTAAGTTGTTATTGATGCATCAGTGGAAACATTAATAATCAGTAATAGCTTTGATCTAGATAGATACTATGAGCTTCGGTAATAATTGTGAGCTTCAGTAACAGTTATGGCTGATGGTTTAAAAGATATGTAGTAATTTTGTTAAGTAATAGATGATTGGTAGTAAATCAGTTATTACTAATGTTGTTTCTACTTATGTAACTGTTAGCGGTTGAATGTGATGATAATTATGACCGTCAACAGTCATGCTTCTTCATAAAGATTATACTGGTTCAACCCTTATATAAATGATTTATTTGATTTGTTTAACGTCTTAGACATTCTTGACATGAATTCTCATAGAAAAGAACATCTCTTTAAAGTATTTTAAATGAAATCTTATTTATTTCTAGAATGAAGTTATGATTAATATAGTATTAAATAAGCATTATTAGAAAAAAAATTCAGTCAAAATTTTTACTAAAAAGTA
Source organism: Flaveria linearis (assembly GCA_024085815.1). NCBI lineage: Eukaryota > Viridiplantae > Streptophyta > Magnoliopsida > Asterales > Asteraceae > Flaveria > Flaveria linearis. The sequence continues at coordinate 63,291,393 of CM044014.1, read as the reverse complement.
TAAATTTATTGTGATAATGACACGTGAAACATCTTAGGTGGAGATGATATGGACGTGCTAAAAATAGCCATGTAATTGATAGTTATTTTGCTTTATTAGTATGGATTAGATTAGATATTCGTATGCTATATGGATTAAAATATTAAAACTATATAATAGATTATATATATTCTAATATGTATTATAGATAACATATCAATAACATTATTGTATATTATTAGTATAGATAACAAACATATTTATGTTATAAACAATAGTATAAAAAAAGAAAAGATTTTATTATTAATAAATATTCTTAAACCTCTTTATATACATTTTTAAAATATTATAGTTTAAGCAAAAATTAGCAACAAATTAATTTATAATTTAACAAAATATAAGTCTCATTAAAGTAATTTTAATATAGTATTAAATAACCATTTATTAAAGAATTTTTTTTTGAAATCAAGATTTTTATCAAAAATAATAAATTTATTGTTGTGATCACACGTGTACAATCTTAGATGGATCATATGTGAAGATGATGTGAACGTAATAAAAATAGTCATTTAACTGATAATTATTTGATTTATTAGTATAGATTAAATTATTATATCTCATGTATTGCTTTTAAAAAATAATAAAATATAAGTTGTAAAAAATGATATATTTTCGGTTTGCTTAGTTCATAATTATGTAGTATAGTTTTTAGTTTACACAAATGCTCATCTGAAGTAATATTTTATTTTTTAGTTTTTTTCTCATCGTCATAACTTTAGATTTAATTTTTTCTTTTATATATTTAGAAATTTTAATGTTTTATAAAATTTCAAATATATCGTTACAATATCCTTGGGTTTATCTAAGTTTTGGTGTAAATTTCATTTACAATGGACCTATACGTTAAAAAATACGAATTATCCACACATAGACACTCAAGTCTTCAAAGCTAATTAAAGCGTTTGATTTTTTTACAGTTTTTTTAAATCTTTTTCCTCCAACTTTTACCATATGATTTTATAAAATTCAAATTAGTGTGTGTTAATTTTTATCAACTCTAATATTTTTAATTGTTTGTTTTCTTTGTTGTGACTTACTATATTTATCAACAACTCAAAAATAAATTTTTAATGGCTTTTTTTACATTAAGTTTCAACTATTATTAAAACTCTCGTTTGTAACACACGTTTTTCTTACAATTTTGAAGTTATCTTTTCTTACCTTCTTACGCCCTGTTGCAACACTGAAAATCTTGATACTAGCAAAAATTTGGAAACTAAAAACATTTTGGATAATAAGTTAATGGGTAGGGAATGTAGGGTTATACTAAAAAGGATGTTAAATTTAAAAAGGCTAATAAGAATTATGGCCTTGCCACGTGTGTTTTTATTGTTTTAAAGAGGAGAGTATTTTGGGCATTGTGTTATGTTAATCAGCTTATTATATTGTAACAATCCGAGCGTTTAGGTCATATGAACTTCGCATTTCATATATTGTCAAACGAGTAAGTAGTGAGTAAATTGTCTATTTAAAGTTTGAAGTTTTTAGATGAAATTTTTATGTTATAAAAGACCATTTGAATATAATAATAATATATTATATTCGAACCTGCTCCGTTTTTACGAAACTTAGGTTGACTCGTAAAGAAAATAAGCTCATCACATCGACATATTTGAAATTTCGTAATACGCTATATATTAAAAGTTATAAGAGAAAAACGAGTTAAGCAGCTGAATTAATTATAATAATATAATATATAATAAAATAATAATATACTATTCAAATTGAGATTTCACAATTGCTGCAATTCATTCTATCCCACATCGAAGAAGTAAAAGTTCCATCCCACATCGCTGCTCATATAAATTTGAGCAGCTTACTATTTCTATAAATAGGAACCTTAAGGTTGAATCTAGAACATAAGTTTCTTTGGGAACACTCTAATTTAAAGAGAATCCCGAGTTCACAATACCCCGTTGGGTGTTGCTAGTAGTCCTTTTGGTACTGGAGTAGGAGCACGACTAGGAACGCGAGTAGGGGAGACTCTACATCAAATTGTCGTAGATAGTTTTCAGGTACGCCCTTGTTTAAGGTTATGTTTAATTATTATTGTAGTCGTTATTATTATTATTATTATCATTGTAGGTATTAGTATTAATATAGTTATTATTAATATTATTATTATTATCATCTTTATAGTTATTATTATTATATAGTTGTTATTTTTATTGTTATAGTTAGTATTATTATTGTTTGTTATTTTTAGCGTTGTAGTTATTATATTTATTATTATTAGACTTTAAGGTTATCATTAGGGAAGGTATTGGGTAACCCCGAGGGTTGGCTCGGGTATGATGGAAAGGCCCGAGTTATGCCAACTAGTAAGGGTTGTACCAAAGGGTTGTACCAAAGGGTTGTCATAGGATAAAAGAAAATGCCCAAATAAAACCAACAAATAGGAAAAGATAACGAATCATCCCTAAAGTTGTTACTAGCTAGAATATAGCTTAAGTAATGTTATTTTGTTTATAGGATAATATCTGATAGCAGTGAACCTGAGCAGACGATATCACTGACTTTATTGATTGAGGTGAGTTCCTCTGAACTGTTTTCTAAAACGGGATGTGATGTTATGATAACTGCTAATAATTGTAAAATTGACTATCAATAGCATCTGTGATATGTGACAATGCTTGATAGGATGCTTGAGGGCTGCTTGTATGATTCTACTTTAGCTAGTGGATTTTGTATACATAGCCTGATTATGTGAATTTATACTGTGCTTACTCTTTCCTATCTGTTTGCCATGGCTGTATCTGCTTGATACAATAGTCAATAATAATATTTTTTTGAATTTTGAAGAATGCCATGTTTATGAACTCACAAGCTTTATGCTGAGCCCAAATGTTTTCTATTTTATGGACACACATCCTACGTGCTAAGTAATTACAGGGATTGAAGATTACGAGCTAGTTTATGAGAAAATAATGTTCTAAAATGTTGTTGAAGATTTGGATCTCTAGTATAGTTAAACTGATGTAATGGTATTATCTATTATAACAAATGTATTGTACACGTTGATGTATATTTAAAGTTAGACTTCCGCTGTGTATTCTCTTATTACTATGTGTTCTGTATATCCGATGCGTAACGCTCCCCGGGGTATGCCCTGGGAGGCGGGTGTTACATATGTATTATACGTTTATTGTGTTATATATTTTACATCATTTGTTATGTGTATTAATCATTTGTGTTTTATGTTTTAGATCATTTGGTGTTATTTTTCTCATAGTTTTTATAGATTATAAACTTGTTATCTATCATTGTGTTTAAAAATTAGAAATACACAATAACATATTTTTTCCAATGTATTTGTAAAACTCATAGTATTGTAGATAACACAATGTGTTATTTTTCTTATTTATTTTTCAATAGATTATACAAAATTATTATCAATCGTTGTGTTTTACCATTAGAAGTAAATAATAATGTTATTTCACTCATATATTTTTCAAAATTCATAGTGTTCAAGAAAATACCATGACAATCAAAACACAATGATTCATTGTGTTATTTGGTCATTGTTTTTATTGTTTTACATTAATTAGTTGTTGGTTTATCATTGTGTTTTAGATATGGAGATACATAACAATTGTTATTCCATTATTATATTTTTTTAAGATTCAAACTTTTAGAAAAACTTAATAGTATTTAGAAAAACACAATAACTAAAAAAACATAATAAACTGCACTAAAAACATAATAACGAGATATAAGTTTAATAAAGTAAATTTTTTAAATCTTTTTATACAACAATACTGTACTCGTTTTAAACATAAAAAAGCTCGTTTTTTGTTGTAATTAAAAAAATAATGTCGTACATAAAAGTCATGTACATTTAAAAAAATAATAGAACTTGAAAATGTAAATAAAAGTTACTATTACAAAAATAGCACTCTAACAAACTTTTTCTTACAATTTTAATTTCAACCATTAATTAAAGAGATAAATAATTTAGATTATTTTTTATACTTTTTAGTTTTAAGAAGGCAAAAGCTATTGGGACGCCCTGTCAGGTGATACAGGGACGCCCTTTGACTTTTTTCACGGCCCGTGACGCCCCTTACGAGCCATGAAAACTGTCAATTTTAAATTTTACAGCTTTTTCGATTACGGGTCGTGAACAACGTCACGGCCCGTAAGGTGGTTACCGTGAAGATCTAACTACCTATTAAGGTACTCATTAACGGCCCGTGACTTCATTCACGGTCCGTAGAAGTCCTTCTGAATAAGATTCGGTATATATTTTCCTCGGTTTGCGTTCATTTTTAAATTTTATAATTATGTGATGTGACGTATTTTTCCTTAAAAACGTAAAGCAATTATTTGATTTGATTTAAGATTTCATATAAACGTTATATAAACGAACATATATTACTTGTTTTATATGGTTAGAGAGAAACGAAACAATTAAAATGTCTTCTCGCGGAGGTAATAGAAGACGTCAAAATGAGTCGTCTTCAAACTCACGAGATATTGTGGAAAGCATTCCCGATCCAATAGATAACCATAATTGGCAGAATGGGAGGAACTGGTCTAAAAATGTTATTACGTAATGGTGATTTCCAAACATGTAGGGTGTATTACATGGGTCAATCCGATATTCAGTTAGAATTTTGACGTGAATTACTAGGAAACGTGTCTTTAGGTACAGAGGTATGATTTTTGGCGTGAATTAATTGTAAATTTTATTTTATTTTATAATTCTAACAATTAAAAAGTTGTTATTTTACAGCATGTTCGGGCGTGGACAAATAGACTCACAATATGAAGATACGAAGAAATAAGTAGAACAGAAGAGTTGTCGGGTAGTCATCGTTGGACGATTCTCCCATCTGAGTGGTTTAACTTAATATACTTGGGATCCGTTAAGGGTAACGAATATGGTGACGGGAGTGACTGTCTATATCCCGCGTTATGGGAAGTTGATACGGTAATACTGTTTTCATGTTATACAATTAAAATCATCAATTTATAACCGTGAATTAAATTTTTTTGTAGGTTTACGTACCAATCACCGATGACGAAGAAAATTGGTCTCTTTTAAGATTTGTATGGACTCACTACAAGTTCATATATATTCTCCATACGAATGCTGACCAAATACGTGTGATTATTCATGGTGTATTCATCGTAATGCCCGAACGATTTTTGTACAATTCGAATCTTATTTTTTATATTTTCTGTCACGTATACAATAGCACTCCGGACAAGAAGAAATCGAAGAACTGGTTGTATCCGGTGAAACCGCGTGGCCTCCTAACGCCAGTCATATTGGTCGAGATTCGGGAGTTGTAATTTGTATGTTATTATATAGGTTGGTTCAAAATAGATCTTTAGAATGGCAAGAGGTTAACTTACAGGATGATTGCTTTAGATTCCGAAGATTTATGGCAGACGAACTGTATTTTAGACGTATAATATAGAACAGTAATAAAATATTTTATTAAAACATAAACGTTTATTAGTACACTTTCTTAAAAACGATAAACCGTTATTATCACACAATAATAAAACACATAATTTTTAATCTTCTTGATCTTATAAAAGATCCAAGTCGTAAAATGGTTAAAAGAAATTTCAAAATTCTCCCGATATCGTTCTTGAGCTGTTGTCATAATATCCTTATCATTCCATTACGTATTTCAATTGTTGTAAACGTCTTTCTAGAGCTAGTGAAATGTCGTGACCTTCCTTCTCAAGTCAAACCACTTGTTACTAAGTTCACGAGTGGTAAGATATTCTTCACGTTCGAGAATTTGATGAAAACGAGTTGAAATCCGGTTCCAAAATCTTGAATTTGGTCGGATAGTTCCTGAATTTTCGATACAAGATCTTACTAAAGTCACCTCCTCTTTATCCGTCCATGGATTTTGATCCGGTGAATACGACTCGGAACTTGATGTAAAACACAGCCACGGCTTAGGCTGATTTCCTGGACCCGCATCCCTATCTTCGTTTTCCTCGAGAGACACAGCCACAGCTTAGGCTGTGGAAGCTGATAGGATGGTCCTTGAAGGGGACCCGCACCATTGACTGGGACGTGCTGATGGAGATTGGAGATTTAGCACGTGCCAAGGAGATCGTTGGGCTCGAGGGAGAGACGCCCTGGAGGCGTATGTTTGATTTGAGCTCTCGGAGGGGCTACAGGGAGCTGACATTGGAGTTTCTGTCCACCTTCATGTTCACTCCCGCGACAGAGGATGAGGACCCCCGGGTGCATAGAGCTATTTGTTGTTTGCTGGGGGGCAGGAGGTTTGAGTTCACTCTTACCGAGTGGGCGGTGACTCTTAGGTTTTACATTCAGGAGGAGATGTAGGATGGCCGTTTTTATTCTGACGAGATCCAGTCAGAGGCGGCTCTTTTGGTCAGGTGGTGGCCAACGATATCCGACCAGCCATGGGAGGGCGCTATTAGGGCGAGCTCCATTAGAAATCCATTGCACCGGTATCTACATCGGGGTGGTCACCAATCTATGATAAAGGCGGTTGTAATTATAATCGTATATGTCCGTCGTGGCAGTGTTAATAAGTACCGACCACACACACTCAAAGCACCCCACTCTTCATTTGAAAAACTCGCCTTGCAGTGTTTAGCAATATTCTCCGAAATATGCCATCTGCAAAGTAATCGAACAACATTCGGAAAAACTTCTTCTGACGCTTTCATCAGAGCGATGTCTCGGTCGGTTTGTATAACACGAGGCTCCATACACTTTCCTTCCAACGTTTCTTTGAGTTGCTCTAACACCCATCTAAAGTTGACTTCACGCTCATATTCAATGAATGCGTGAGCAACAGAAAAAGATTTTAGGGTGGATGTCACACCAACCATTTGAACAAACGACATTTTATACAAGTTAGTTTTGTATGTTGTATCCATCATCAACACGTGTGGGTAGGCACGCCATAATGTGTGAGATGTGGGATGTATAAAAAAACCCGTCGACGGTATTTGTCGGTTCATGTGTGAGGGGTGTAAATATATTGATGTTGTTGTAGTATAGGAAAAAAAACCTGCATTGGGTTTCACCAATTCTGGTGGACTTTATAATTTTTTCCCGAGCGTTATATATGGTTCGTAACACTACACGTTATTGGGATTTTGTTCCCTCAGCGTGCCTAGAATGTTTCGAGGGTCAATATTTTAGTCGGTCAGATTCTTTACAGTAGAAAGCTTATTTTCGATGAGCCTCATTGCGTATGCATGTCCTTCCAGGTGTTCAGTAGGTTCATAGTTATGAGTATTGTTCACAACAACTACAATCCACCCATCTCTCTTCATCTCGTACTTACCCTGCAATTCAAATTGACAGTTTGTTCTTTTGGTGCCACTTTTTTTAATAGTCGGTGCTCCCTTATATACACCAACTCGATCACATTTCAACCATATTTTAACAACCACACCATTTGAGTTTCTTTTGAATGTTTGATGATAATAACAAATCCATTTTCTCGCCTTACATTAGTTGCCCTATCAACTAATTTTTCAGGAGATGAGAAAACCTAAAAATTTTAATATTTTAATTAGTTATTAGTAAATGAAAGTAAAATTAAATATGATATATCTTATAACCTGATTCGTGTCGTATAAAACTCTTTTACCGAACCAGAACCGTCATTATCACCGCTGCTATCGCCACCATTATCACCCCTGTCATCGCCATCGTCATCCCTGCCGTCATCCCCGCCGTAATTGAACGCGGACTGTCCTAAATAGTTTGAAGCACCTTCACCGTAATAACCGTAACCCTCGTCAGGGTAATAGTTAGATTCTGACCCGAATAAATAGTTGTTATCCCATATAGACATCGTAACGTTAAATATTTCAAATTTATCGTAAAAATGATTTTATGAAATGAATTTATAAACTAACGTTTTTATAGTATTTCATATGGAATATTGCATCCCGTCACATAATTAACACGAATATCGAGAAATATTACGTCATATCTAATGTAATAAATACAAACTTACACGAAAAACGAGGAATAATATATCTCGTCAAATTATTAAAGGTGAAAATAAGACCCGTGAATGAGTTCACGGGCCGTGAGGGAGGTAATTATGGGCCGTGACTAGGCTAACGGTCGTTACATATACTGACCGTAACCTCTTTCACGGGTCATTAAAGTTTTGAATGATTGATTTGATTAGCGTACAGTGCTTACGGCCCGTGAAGGCCCTTACGATCCGTAAGCAGTGCTTTCAGATATCCTTCTGTGCGTCTCTTTAGTAGGCCATTTTAAAAAATTATATTTAAACCATTTCCTAAAGTTAATAACCAATTAACCATACATCAGGGCGAGTGCATATATAAAGTAACCGGTGTGGTATAGGTGATGACAGGATGGGTGTGGGCACGGACGGTTTTATTCATGACTGGGAATCTGGGATGGATAACATAATAGTACCCATTAAAAAAACGTTTAAATTTTAAAAATAATTGCGTTGTAATATTTAATATTATATTTTTATATATGTAAACCTATTGGAGATTGACGCACATGAGAGATTAGAATAATAAGCCCATTTAATTGACTTTTGCGATACGTAGCATCAAACATTGGGCATTACGGCACTGAATCAAAACTTCTATGTAAATAGAAGTTTATCTAGAAAACTAGAAAGTTTATACAAGTAAACAAGTCGGTTATAAAAATTCATGTTAAAATATCAATAAAAATAATTGCTGACACATGTACGATAGACCAGACTAAGAAGCCATATTCGATATTGGATCCATTTGTGCTTAATGTAGGGAAGAATCTAGACGTGCCCTTGCCATGCACTTGTTTTACCATAGCGGATAATTTATGCCGATGATTAAATGTTGTATGTGGTGCAACCCGTGGATAAGTTGGCGATGAATAGTTTTACATATAGGGACGTTCAAAAAAATACTATTAAATTTTTTATATTTAATTTATTGATGGAAACTAAAAGTGAAATACCGCCCGAGCAGGAAGAAAACTGCAAAATTGCCTAAAAGGAACGGGTGAACCAAACGCAACATAACAAACTTTATTAATGACATTTGAATCCCTATGCATTTATAAAGATAAAAAAATGGTTGTTGGCAGTTGATTTCTCCAAGGATAGTGCTATTTAAGGTGTAGATTAGGTTACAAACACTATTACACGAGTTAAAGAAATTTAATATAGTATTATTATTAAAAAAATTTAATAGTATATATGTTACATGTTATTAGTTATTAATAAAATAATAAATAATAAAAACTAGAATTAAGCCCTCTGAGTTGCAACAGGGGCGTAAAACCATACCAAACATCACCAATATCATACCGTTGCCAGCAACCATTAATTCAAGTTGTGGTGTGTTAATGCAAGAAAATTAAGCTGGAACGTAAAATATATAAAAGTATAACTAAGTCGATCCAGGACCCGCGCGTTGCGACGTGCCTGTCAAACGAGAAAAATAAGTGTAAAAACGTTGAACCACACATGCATGCTACGTCTTGTTAACTCACAAATTTTAGACGAAACTAAAAGCGTAATGTAAAAATATTGAAGCACACATGCATGTTGCGCCATGTTAACTTACAAAACGTAGAAGGAAACATAAAATGAATATTTAAAGTAAAAAAGTTGTAGTGTTTAATTGCAAAAGATGAAAAGTTTTAAGTTAGAATTATAAAAACTAAAATTTGCAAGCTTACATTGCAAAACTTAGAAGCTTTGGGTTAGAAACGAAAAATCAATTTTTTTTTAAAAACACCCAAAGCATAAGGTACATACCATTATGCATAAATAAGTTGTAAATTAGTATAATATAAATATAAGAAACTATAAATAACTAACTATAATATTACATTTTAAGATAAGATATAATAATATATTATAATTTAGCATGTATTAATTATATATTAGAACTAATGTTTATCCTGCCGCGCTTTGTGACGGCATTGTACATGGTGTGATAAAGTACAGAATACAATTGATTTGATTTGTTTCCAAACTATATTTACGTTAAAACGTAGAGTAACTTAAATTTATACCGCTAAATGAAAACGTACTATATTTGACCTAACTTTTTTATAAATAAATTTATGTTGAAAATAAACCAACTTAAAATGTACATAAAAAAGAGTGTCAAAGGGATCAATCTTGTTGGGAGGTACTACCGAAGGAAAGAAAAAAAGTGACTTCTAAAAGGACACGTCCATCTATCGGTCTTATTTCCTCGAGCTCCTGCTTTTGCTATTGTAGCAGCTCTGGCGTTTGCCTCATCTAAGAGGTCGGGGTGGGATTTAGAAAGAGTAAAGCTACTAGTTATGCCTGCATGGTAGTGAAAAGGCAATCGATCGTACGACCCCTTCAATGATCTATCTAGATTTTCTTTCTTCCATCAGGCTGGGATATAATATATGGTAAAGTTCCTTTCTATGTAGGTAGAAGAGCCTAATCTTGTACTAGCTCTATCTATCAGGGAAGAAGGGAGACGATTTCATCTCCAGCTTCTACTATTGTTGCACCTCCACTCTAGCCTTGATGCGTGAGGGGCTCTCGTATCGAATAAGGTTAGATTACAATCACCCTGGTTTGTTTCCGAATTAAATTTACGTCAAAATGTAAAGTAACTTGGATTTATACTATCGAATAGAAATATATTGTAAATGACCCAATGTATTTCCAAATAAAATTTACGTCGAAACGTAGACCAACTCAAATCATACATAATGATAAGTGCTGAAAAGTTTTATATTTGATCTGACTCATTTTTTTAACAAAATTGACGTTGAATTGGTCGGGGCACGACCCCGTGCTTGAGGTGGGGAGCACTTCCATGCTTACTTTTCGGGGGACAATACTTTTGTCTAAGACTGCCGAACATGAGGGTGTGATAATTTTAGCAACGGGTGTGTTTCAAGCTTCGCATGGAGGCGTGCTTAATATGATACGACCCTAAGTTTGAACTCTGAAACTTGGTTTTTTTTAATGTCTTCTTAATCATGCTCATTTTTTCCATCATGGTTTTTTGAAAATCCAACACAATTTAACACTTTTGATTTTAATTCAATCATTTTATCTAAGAGTTTTAGGACTAATTGATCTGCTTTTATTATGTTTTCTATGTATAGTTTATAGCAAATCATCGCAACCTGTGGAAACTAAGAAACCCGAGAATATTCTTCTCCAACTGATTTGATTGTTTGTTGGTTATATCAGTTATACATTTTAGGAAGAATTGCATATATTCCTTTTTACACCATTTTTATTACATATTTCCCTAAACATATATTAAGATTGCATACATCCCCTTAAATAATAAAAGTTCACAAAAGAACAAAGTTACTCTTTACGAATAAAATCCCTTATTGTGAAACAAGTCAAACAACTAGTTAAACAAGGTGTTAGATTCGATCGATTAAAACCCTAGGATAACTTCTGAAACAAACCAACGTCTGTTCATCTATCATCCTAAAATTATTCTGTCTTTTAACATAAGATCATTGCGTTCCCTAATTGAATTTTATATAACTTGTGTTTATTAAATCGGTAGGTGTGTTTCTTACTTGCTACATGATGATAGTATTAGTGGTTGATTGCATTTTTATTTCTATAATAAAATAAAATATGATTTTTTGTGAGCTTTTCGGTTGTTTTCATTGGATATCGTAATCGTCAAATGTGTTTCTACTTTTTTACATGATGACAAAATCATAGCCTAATTGCATTTTGATTTCTATAACAAAGTATGATTTTTTACGAGCTTTTCAATTATTTTCATGGATTTTATAAATGGCGTAACAGGATGGAGATTATAAGACCTCGTTTCTTATTAGTTTTATGTAACGATAGAAGCAAATTCATTTTAAATAAGGATAAAATAGTTATTATATAATTTAAAAAAAATCTCACAAAATAGTAACCAAGTTTGACATGTGTTTCATTTAGATCACTTATGCATATCTTACTCAAATCAGATCACTAAACAATCAATCTAGTAATCATCGGATTTTATGAGTTAAGAAAGAAATAGATGATAATATGTGGGGTTTGGATTTCAAATATATGTAATTATATTCAAAAAATTAAAAATACATGTTAATTATATTTAAAAAATAAAAAACAAATTCTTAAATCTATGTCATCACACTACATGTGCATAAAAAATATATTTCATAATTGAAACAAAAAGAAAAACATATAAAAAACATGTTAAAACCTTTAATTTAAATAAAATATAAAAATTGAATGACAGAAGTAGAATAATCTTTTAAAAAATAATATAATTAAAACATTTTTAAAAGTTGATTTAATATTTTGTAAAGTTACGACTATAATTTACTTTTAATAAAATAAATTAATATGAGTATATCTGTAATTTTTTTATTAGAAAAAAAAAGATATATGCAATTTAACTTTTAGGTTGAATAAACTAGAGCCTCCATCGGACCCTTTTGTAGCAAAATAAGAGTTCCAATCTGCTAACAGAGATGAAGAAGGAGCTGATAACGATTTTGGAAGTGAGTTGGAGTTATCATCACCGGCACCGGCACCGGAAAACCAGTTTTGCATGGTTTTTGTTGTGATTTTGAGCACTTGGGTTTGATTTGATTTGGGATCGGAGGTGAAGGGTTGTGGTGGTGGTGGGATGGTAACTGATGGTCTCCTTTTGCGTAGTGGTTAGATGTGCTGGTGCGGTGGTGGTGTTTGATTGTTTTCGTCTGTTGAGTGCTGAGTCTCCGGTTAGACGAATGCGCTGTGGTCACATAGGTCAGTAAAACTGTAAATTTGTAACGCTCTGTTGTTAAGTTTGCTGAATGAAAGAAGAGCATAAAAAGAAAAACAGTGAAAATTTTTTATTTTGATATTAAACGGGTGTTTGGGAGTGTTTATTTTTATTAATTTTTAACTTTTTAATTTTAGAAAGTTAAAAAATCATTTTACAGTGTTTAACAATGTGATTGTTGAGAGTGAATAAGTTAATAAGTCACTACATATTATCTTATTGAAAATCAATAAGTTAATAATTTGTTTTTTATAAACAATCTCAAACATGCCCTATCGATGTATTCCCGAGTTTACTTAACGAGAAAAAAAAACGTAACACTTTATTTTCCTTTCTCTTCTTTTCTCTTATCTTCTTTTCTTTTCTTTCTTTTTCTTTCTCTTCATTTTCTTCCATTTTGGAAGGATTGATTTTAGTCTCAATTTCCTTCCATTTCCTTTTATTTCCCTTCTTAAGTAAACTCGGGAACACGAATTTCTAACAATCCTTCCATTTCCTTCCATTAAAAAACACTCTGGAACACAACTATTTTTTCTTTCTTTCCACTTCCTTTCTTTTCTCTCATTAAATGAGACTCGGAAACACAACGTAAAAGAAATTATTTTTCTTTGAAATAGTAAATATATTAATTTGTCTTTAAAAGTTTAATAAGTAATTTTATTTTTTTGATACAAGTGTTTTATTACTTGTTTCAATTTAAACCAGAATAATAAAACTTTTGCATTGAAATTAAAATAACTTATCAAACTTTTAGAGATAAACTGATATTTATAATATTTCAATAAATCTATTACTTTTGTCAAATCTTAGAGGGCAAAATTAAAATTAACTTATAAGAAATTTTAAAAAAAAAAAAAAGAAAATGAATGGAAAAGGAAATATGCAGTTCTATTTTAAATAAAAACTAGAAGGGTTCCCCACGCGCGTTGCGCTAGAAAATCCGCCACATACTCGAACGTCAAAACACAAATACAAAAAACATATCAGAGGGCTATTTCTAACTACTATGGAATACCCAAGGTATTTACGACACATAGCATACCAACACTACAACCATGTACAATATATATGTATAGAAGAATAACATTGATGTACCCTTTTGATTCTTCAGAGAATAAATACCTTATATTCAACTTGAATTCACAACAGTTGCTAAAAAACTTTCATCCTATGCTTGTAAAAGGGCTTTCATTAGTCTTTGGAGGCATCTACAGCATCTTCAACAGAACCTTCGACATTCGAGTTGGTGGTACCAGCAATAAAAGCTCCAATTACCTTAGATCCCAAATTATAAGATAGTAAAGTTTATATCTATGTTAAAGATAAGATCAACCATATTTACTGTGATACAAAAGCATTTTGATTACAAAAGTAAACAAACATACTCGAAACTTGAAAAACCACATACCCATCTTCAACAATTTCAGATTCAATGCAGAAGGGATAAAGCAATCAACATGATGATTTCCTACAACCTATATTTATACAAAACAGGTTTATATGTTATGTATCTATAAGAAGTTAGAAATATATGACTGTAATCTTGCAATTCAAAAAAATACCAAAATCAATCTATAAATTAAACAACCTTTGTGCAACAAATGTCTTTATAACATCCGACCTGCTTTGGATTCCTATGCTATCTTCATGTGTGGGTATCTAAAATATAAATATTGAACCAGTATATGTTTTGTACAGGTTCTTATTTTGTATTATTAGAAGGCGGTAATATTAGCATGCAAATTTATAAATTATAAATCAGAATTAACATTTCAAATAAAATTAATATTTTCCTTCTATATGCTAGCATTGCCTCATTCCCCCTCATTGAATCACTAATTCTATTTCATGACCATTTGTTGGTTCTGAACTTCTGATGGACTCTTCTCTTAGCATCAGCTTCCTGTATTGACATCGATTGATCTTTCCTACACATTCTTAACGAACTTGCAAGCTATATTCGACTCGTGTTCACAATTAAATGCTTAAATCAAAATCTCATATGTGTTGCTTGTCCAAATATCAACAAAGTACTCATACTGTTATAATAGTTCTTACTTCTTAAACAATAATAAATCTATTTGATGCTTAATCTTTAAACAACAAAATCACAGATCCCGCTTACATAAAAATGACATGTTAATATCCAAGAGACTAAAATTCGTTCAATTATCCAACAATAGAACACGGTTCGGAACCGAGTGGAAGAACGCACCTGTAATATATATAACTCTATCATTAACTCATAACTAACCAGTCGGAAGAACAAATGCAAAAACAAACAAATGCAAAGCTGCTCTGAAACAGAGAATATAATAAAACTTAGGGAGCGTTTGGTCGGAAGGAATGGAAAGGAATGGAATTGTGAAACTGGTATAATTTTCAAGTAAATTATGTTTAAGTGGGTAATAAAATATAAAATCCAAGGGAATGTTTCACCTCAAATTCTCTTAGTTGTGGGATTTCAAAATCCTTCCACCTAGAAAGGGAATTTGAAATCCCACAACCAAGGGAATTTGAAGTGAACATTCCCTTAGGTTTTATATTTTATTACCCACTCAAACATAATTTTACTTGAAATTATACTAGTTTCTCAATTCCATTCCATTCTTTTCAACCAAACGCTCCCTAAGATAGTTATCCTGACTTAACCTTAGAAGCATTATGTTAGATGAAGGAAGGCCGTCATGGACTATCATATAAAGAAAGAGATCTCAAACCCTAAAATGTTTGACTTCCATTTAGACGGGACAAAAAATTAGTCATGATTATGGCCTTCACCTTCTTTGGTTTCGTTTGCGCAACAGTGGATGTCGGAGAACCGAAGAAGCCTAAAACGACAAATATACAAATTGGGGTGGTCGGTGAGGGAGACATTTACACCTTACAGAAGTAGCGGTTTCAAGGCTGAACACACTTGCGGGTGGAGGCTCCGTAAACCACCGCCAATTGCATAAGTGGTGAAGGGAAGAAACCAACAAAGGCGATGGTGGTCCTGCACATCATGAACTTATAACTCAATCTCTTGACACGTGGTAAGTTGAACAAAAACGTGGAGCACACTGCATGTGTGTGCTCAGTTCATAAATTATAAAGCCATTGTGGCAAATTTCTCAAAGGTATAAACATAACTGTAGCTAGCATTGTCAAATTATATAGAGAGTAATATGCAATTAATAACATTCGAATGGAAATATATTATTATATTGGTAGCCAAATATTTTAATGAACTAGACAACGTGTTTTTATACAATATAATCTATGTCAAATTTGATAACCTCAATTTTTATTGAATAGGGCGTGTTTTTAACTTATCATAATGCCTACGTTAATGAGAAACCCTTTACCAAAGGTAAATTTAAAACCTAATTTAGTTTTTCTATTTTAGAATTAAGATTTAAAAAATTAAAAAAATTATTAACCGAAGGAACAAGACATTTTCTTTATATAGCAACAATTTTTGACAAATATCAACTTCTCCCATCCATTTAGTTATAATTCATTAACATAGCAAGTGAATAATTTAATGATAATATCAAATGTTAATATAACATTTGTAACTTTTTTACATTATGAAATAGATTTTTTTATAAAAACAAAAAGGCATGTTTTTTCTTATGAAAAACGTTATTTGTTAATAAAAATTTCTTTATTAGATATGAAGTTTTTTAGTAAAAAGATTAATTTTAAATGACGTTGTTTAAAAAATAGATTTTCATTTAACTAATGTAGTACATAGATTTTTAAACAAGTATATTATAAATCAAAAATTTAATATTGCTTTAGTTAAAATTTGAATGGTCCTTGTGGTTTGGTTATTGGAAAATTGGTAGCAAACGGTTCCAATTTTAACATATTGGCAACCACCGGTCCAACCTTTTACATTCGTTGGTGACAGTCCCAACTATTTACTTTTGTGTTGTCATCGGTCCCACCCTAACAGAATATTAACTCCGTTAACTTCCTTCTGACGTGGCAATCCAGCTGTTGTCTCCGTGTAAATTAGGGGACCCACGTTTTTCTTTTATTCATGTGTATATATAAATTGGTTTCTCAGTCGTTAAAGAAAATCCAAACCCTAAAGGATTAATCCACCTTCATCTCCTTCAATCGACCTTCATTACCTTCAATCCACCTTCATGAGCAGGTAAGAACTTCAATCGACCTTCAAGAACATCGAAATGGCTTCTTCATCTTCTTTATCGTCTGCTTGTAAGAAAAACCCTAAAAGGTTTAAGCTTGATTTCAAGGGCAATGTGTACTGCAACCACGATTTAATTTCAATTGTCAGGGTTGCTAGACCTAGAAGTTCTCGAAATGGGGAAGAGTTCTATGGTTGCCTTTTATGGCCGGTATGTACTAATTATCAAGTTTATTTTTATTTTTTGCCTTAATACACTAACTCTTTCTCTTTTTGAGTGTGAGTAGAATCAATACTACAAATTCTTCATGTGGAAAGATGAACTTGATGAAGTTTGAAAGATTTGCATTTCAAGCAAATATCAACAAATCACAGAGATTGAGATTGAAAATTTAAAGTTTAAAGAACTTGGTTTTGCAAGAAGAGAACAAGAAGTTGAAGTTGTTACTATCAATGAAAAAGTCAAATTGGAAGAGTCAAAGTCTTTTAAGTTTAGCAATGTTGCCTTAGCAATATGGTGGATCTTATTGGTGGGAAAATGATATAATGACTGTTTTTATAATTCTTGTAATAATTAGTAATGTTATTTGAATTGTAATTGAGATTTGCTTTTGACATTTCAAATGCAATTGAGATTTACTTTTTCTTGTGAATTGTAATTGACAAAATTAAGACATCTACTACAACTATTGTTAACCATACATAAACCAAAATCTACTACTATCATTGTTAGCCATTAAAAAGTCAAACAATTACAACCATAAACCATTAAAATGTCAACATTTACTTTCCCTTACTCTTCACCTTAACTCTTGCCTTTGATCTTTTAGAAGTAGTTGATTGTTGGGTTGGTTGACTTGGCATCTCCCTTGCTTGTGATGTGCATGGACCTTTAATTGACCCTGACCCTCCTTCATTTGTAGCAGCTTGTGATGTGTCTGGTCCCTTTGACATCTTAGGCTTTGAACACTTTATGATATTATGGCCAGTCTCTTTGCAGTTGCTACAACTCATTTGAATTCCATGCTTTATGAATGTACCTGTCTTCTTAGGATTCTTATTAGGATCCTTCTTTCTATTTTTTCTTTGGTCTTCCAGGTTGACTTTTGATGGGAGGAGGATCCAATGGGTAATCAACATCAGGCCAGAACCTTTGACTTGGCAATGGTGGAATTGTGTGTTCATATGACCTTAGGTATGCCTCTTTAAGGTAATAACCATCCACATATTGTTCCACAGACTTTCCAAGAAACCCAGCTACTGCACACACATGCTTACATGGAATACATATTGTTAAATGAAACAGATTAACATCAATGCATACATAAATTAATTGTTGGACAAATGTTGATTAGCAATATGTATATTTACCTGTTAAGACCTACCTCCTACATGTACAGGTTCTGTTAATCAAGTCAATAGAAACATCATTAAAAAATCTAACTTGGAACATCTGATATGAAGATGGGAAGACTTCACCTTGATAAGCCAACTGTTTCTGTTTATCTAGCTTAGCTTGTATCCTTGGGCACACTACCACATCTTTAGATTCTATTACAGACCTTTTCGTTATTAGATAGACATTGTAGCAACCCTGATATCTTCTAACATGTTTATAATATGCTTAGATCTAGCCTTAACTATAGTTCCATCAAAAGTTTCAGCCATGTTATTTACTATGACATCATAAAATGTATGACTCTTAAATAAACACCTTACAAAACATTGTGGATCATGTTGCTTGAATGCCTCCACTGCATCTTGTGATATTTCTGTCATCTCCTTTATATCCTCCTTGAAGTCAACCTTGTTATAAGCCTTATGTCACACCTTAACCTTGACGGCAGAAACGTCGAGATGTGAGAGTTAAGATCGTTCACAGCCACATAACGCTATTATTAAATCCAAATATATTATTCATGAGTTTCAAAGGTACACTACAAACATAAGTCTTAAACAAAGATAACATCATGATATATAATTTAAATATGACAAGTTCATTCTTTTATTTCTCTAGGTCCAACCCTAGATGTGATAAGCTTCAAAGTAGTAATTATACTTGAGTATTTCCTGAAACATGTTAAAAATGAAAGGTCAACAATAATGTTGGTGAGATTTCATAGTTTTCAATACATAAGTATATAAAAGATGGCAATTCATATTGTAAGTTAGAGAACAAAGTAACTAGGGATGTAAGATAGAATGCACAATTAAACCTTGACAAAGTTTTACAAGTCTCAAACGTTTACAAGTATATACGATTAGCTAAGTGTACTTGGATCAACCAAGCAGGCTTGTCAGGACCATAGATTTATGACGATGCAAGGCTAGCAATAGTTAATGATTGTACATATATTCGATATTACATGGTAGCTACAAGGTTCAACTAACCACAACACACAAGTAAATTGCCATAAGTTTACAAGAATCAAACGTATTTACAAGTGCAATGTTTATAATGTAACATGTTTCACCCAAAAGTGTGAAAATAATAAAATGGTTATAGAAATACTCACTTGACGTATATGTGTATAAGATAATAATAAGGATTAAACGATGTTCCAACGAATTCTTTTACAAGGTACCTAAACGTATTTATTACAAGATTACAGTTTAATAATAAGATTAACAATTAGACGTGAACTAGGATTTCAATTGGAATTTGGGGTTTTGATAAATAAAACCAAATGATAGAATCACTTTTAACTCAATGAAAAAGATTATACCATTTAAGTAATTTAATATAAAGAATATAAATTTAAAACATATAAAGTGTAAATAAACCTTATAAATATTTGAAAAAATCATGATTTAAACATTAATTAAAGGTAACATATAAATCAATAATAACTTATTAGTTTAAACCATTCTTTAATGTACATTTTATAAGATATAATCCAAAATGACAGTTGTAAATAATTTATGAATTTATAAAATATATATTTTTATCATGATTAATCTATAATTTAGGATAATATGGTGTCAAATAATATTTTAATGATTTTAACTATCATTTAAAGTCTATATAATAAGATAAAATAAAATAAACTAAGTATAACTTTTGTAAAAATATCTTATATGAACATTAGAGTATTTAAAGAAATAAATTTATAGAAAAATACTTAGATGATTTTAAGAATAAATAGAGTTTACAAAAATGATTTTTTTATAATTTATATGATTTTTTATAGAAAAATACTTAGATGATTTTAACAAAAACTGGATGGAGGTACGTAAAGTGTCAGCATTCGTAAACTCAGGTATGCAAGCTGTTAAGTTGGGGCTGATCCTGTTAACACCCCTAAAACACAGGTATGAAAATTGCAATTTACTCTTAAAAGATTGATAAATTAGGTGAATTGACAGTTTTGCCCCTCACATGAGGAGCACGTGGGGGAGATTTAACGGTTGTTTAACGAAAACTGGATGGAGGTACGTAAAGTGTTAGCATTCGTAAACTCAGGTATGCAAACTGTTAAGCTGGGGCTGATCCTGTTAACACCCCCAAAACACAGGTATGAAAATTGCAATTTACTCTAAAAAAATGAATAAGATTTTCCAAATTTTGGTTTCTATAAATCCAGATTTGGTATAATATTATGAAAATGATTTTTATATCATTTTAATATCATATTTAATTTTCCAGGAATTAAAAATAGCAAAAAACAAGTTTTAGAAAATATAGCAGGGGCTCGGGTTCGAACCCGTGACCCCTTGCTTATCCCCCTTACGCTTTACCAGCAGGCTAGGGCGCCTGTGCTGTCCTGATCTGGTTCTCGTTCATTTTAACCAACCCACATCCAAAACTCTCAAAATCTCAAGAACCCTAGAACTATTTCACCCAAATTGAACAACAATTCGAAGTTGTTAAAGAAATCCAACTTAGGGCTTTTAATCCCTAAGTGTAATCGAGTAATAACCCTTTGGTAATTACCTGGAATTGTTTGATATTTGATGGAATTGACCGAAGCTCGAACTCGACTGTTCTTGATTTGGAAATTCGAACTCGACTGTTCTTGATTTGGAAATTCGATGTGTGTGTTTTTTGTATCAAATTGAGAGTTTAGAAAGCTTAAAGGAACTGTGTTGAGCATTAGCCCTCTGTTTTGTAGTTCTAATTTGTGCGATTTGGTGCTCAATGGCACAAAGGTTAATGTCGGACGTTACTACTCGATTATGATATGCCAATTGTTGTTTCAAGTGAAATTAAACCCATTATTGATTTATAATTGATTGCGTGAACGTGAATGCTTAATTAATTGGGTTATTATCATGTTTTACTACTGAAACGGATTTGGTTAATGAGGTTAATCGGTTTCAGGTTCGAATGTTAATGTAATCATTGTTAATCTCAAATCAAACATGTCCCCGAGTTCGAATTGGGTTCATGAACCGGTTGGGTTCATTTTTTTGATGTTAAACGCGAGTTTTGGGAAGTTCTAAACCTCACCGGAGGTTGCCGGAGTTTGGCCGGGAAAAGTGGCCGGAAACACGGGAAGAAGAGGGGGGTGGTTTGGGTTTTTCATAATTACACAAATGGTCCCTGTAGTTATACTTTTGTTATTTTATGTTATAAATTTTAATTTAAAGTTTCAAATTTAACATGAAGGCCCCCTTAACTTAATTTCCTTTAAGTTTTAATATTTTTTTTATAATTTAACAATCACTTAACTTTTATAAATTATTAAATTTTTATTATTATTATCATTATATATATATTTTTTATCTTATTTAGACTATTATTTATTTATTTATTATTTTTTTATTATCATGACTAAATGTTAAATTTTAAACAAAAATCGTAATTACTATTATCGTTATTATTATTTGTTAACTTAATTTATTAACCTCGAAATTAACTAAGCATAAACAAGCCCTCGAAGTTTCATAAATGGCTTAAATGGCCCTTACAAATGCATAACAAAGTTAACTTTTATCTAACGAAAGTACGAAAGGTTACACCTTACAAGCCTTCAAGAAAACCAGCTTTAGCTCTTCACCCTTATACTTCTTATTCCAATTTGCATAGATGTGCCTTGCATAGTGTCTATGCTCAAGTTCAGGCCAAACAAATGCTACAACATTAACTAATCCCTGCCATAAAATAAAATTTACAATATTGAATTTATATAGTTTACATATTAGCAGGTAAAGTAAAAGAAATAACTTTTGTTGATTAGAAATTAGTATCCAATCCTTTCCACCATCTTTGACCTCTAAGCATTTTCTTAGTTCCTGCATGAACTAGGACCAACTATCATTACACTCCCCTTCAACAACAACCCATGCCACAGGTACATTTGGTCATTGGCATCTCTTCAAATTGCAGTGAGCAACATACCACCCAAAATTATTTTAAGAAAACAACCATCCAAACATAAGAGTTTTCTACAACCAACCAAAAAACCCTTCTTCACCCCATCAAAACAAATAAACAGTCTATGAAATGTCTCCAAATTTATCCCAACATTTTTATTGTTGAACCCTGGTGGGGTAGTTACCAATTCAAAGGTTGAAGTTGGATTTGCTTGTTTTAAAACTTCAATGTAATACCACCAAACTTTACCGTAGTGCCTCATTGAACCATGAAGCATCTTATGTGCATATCTGCTTGCATTATAAGCAAACCATTTTTCAATTATCACCTTATGTTTTTCTCTAACAACATTTTGGATCTCTTTAGCACTCCATAAAGGGTTAGCTTTGAACATTGGCAAGAAGTCAGTTGCTATAAACTTAGATGTCAATTGCCTATTCCGGCTCATGTTTCTCTAACAGTTGTTCTTACCTTTGATAGTTTTAACAAAATAACATTGCTTCCCTCTATGAAATGAACAATACAAACTGAATGGACACCCTTACACACATCTAACACCTAAACGCCCTCCTCTTTTCTTATTACTTGTAGTAATGTAAACATTTCTACCATTTGAGATGCCATACCTTCTAACTACATCCTTAAAAGCATCTCTAGTAGGAAACTTTATGCCAACAACCCATTTAGACTTAGACCATTCAGTATGCTTTTTCACAACTGGAACCTTAGCTTTGTACTTGTTCCCTCTAATGTCATCTTCTTCACTATCTCCTGGTGAGTTTAAATCATCCTTAGAATCTTTATAACTATTATTTGCTTCTATATCTCCTTGGACAAATTATTTTAGACACTCCTCTAGTAACTTCTTGTTTGATTCAGTAGCTTGTGCATTCACTTGATTAATTACATCAATTAAGGCTATCCACTCCTTATCATCCTTTTCATATCCATCATCACCCAAACCCACTTGATTTTTTCCAGCTTGATTAATTTCATCCTCACACTCAGCAACATCTTCTGAACTATCTGACTCTGATCTATCATCATTCTTGTTTGATCCATCATCATCATTCACTTGATTAGTTTCAATTGCCTCAATTGGTGTTTGACCTTTTATATTGACTGTTTCAATTGGTGTTTTACCTTTTGCTTGTGATATTTCAGCTTGTGGAGGTAGTCTTCTACCTTGAACACTTTCAGCTTCAATTGTCTGAATTGGTGTTTTACCTTTTACTTATGATGTTTCAACTTGTGGAGGTAGTCTTCTAGATTGAACACTTTCAGCTTCTTTTGTCTAAATTGGTGTTTTACCTTTTGATTGTGATGTTTCAACTTGTGGAGGTAGTGTTCTGGCTTGAGCTCTTGTTCTAACCTGTAAACATGGACTTAATGGAGATTTAGCTAAGCTTGGTAGTGTGTCTTCATGTTGAGGATTTTAAGGTAGTGTTCTGGCTTGAGATCTAGTTCTGACCCGTGAACATGGACTCTGCACATGGGCTTGCGTACTAGTGGGCTGGGCTTCAGGGCTACCGGGCTGGCCTTGAGGGTTGTTGGAGGGTTGGCTGGATTTTATCATAGATTGATCTGAAACATAGATACTCGGATGTTTATCAGATGTAAAGTGAAGAATTGAAAGCATTTCAATCAATTTATAATCAAGGTTTATCCTTTTCATATGCCCATCACCAGGGATCTTGCAATACAACTGAAGTTGCCTAGATTTGTAAGAACCAAACTCAATTGCATATTGTATTAACGTAGATAATGAAAAATGGTATGGCGATATCCCTAATTTCTTTACTCTTCCACCAACATACCTTATTATAGGGGGTTCAACCACTAATCTTCCACGAGTATGGAGGTGGACACGCACAAGATCTTCATCCATTGTTGATCGTCAAACCCAGGTGGTCACGAGAGATTGTTCTTCGTTCTTTCTTGTGAGAATTTGCGACCGATGGTTAGTGTTTTGCATATATGGGTTGTGATTTCTAGAGGTTAGGGTTTTAGATTAAGACATAATATGCAAGAAATAGATTACCAACTAAATTACACGTAGACGCAACAATTTACACGTAGACGACAGCTGGATTGCCACATCAGAAGGAAGTTAACGGTGTTCACATTCTGTTAGGGAGGGACCGATGACAACACAAAAGTAAATAGTTAGGACTGTCCCCAGCGAATGTAAAAGGTTGGACCAATGGTTACCAATAGGTTAAGTTGGGACCATTTATTACCAATTTTTCTTGTTTATTTAACTATTTAGGCTCAAAAAGTAATATTTTGGCATATTAAACCCTGACGTTACATCTTGTAATAGTTTTGACTCTTATTCACTAACTCTGTTAGTTTTATTAGTTAAGTGCAATAATTGTTTGGTCTTACTTCAAGGCTGTTTTGAAAGTTAGAAAGTTATTTAACATTAAAGAGGGCTATTAATGTAATTATTTAAATTAAGAAAACCCAACCCCAAGTTAAATTAGTTTATAATTGAAAACATTAAAATCATGTTTTTAATTTTTTTGTTTTTTTATTATTTCGTTACTTTTTTTTATTATTTTTAATAAAACATATTTTAAATATACAAATAAATACAAATTTTCCAAAGAACGATTTTAAAAACAACAGTTTTAAAAAAGAACGAATAAAAAACAAGCAACTTGTTTAAAAAAAGAAAGGTTTTAAAAAGAAATGTTGTTCATTTATTAACCTTTTGTATATTATAATAGATTTTTTTAATCATTTTCTAATTTTTTTAAGTTTTTATCACAACTTAAAAAGATGCAACGCCATATGAATTGTGGACGAGATATAAACCATCATATAAATACTTACGAGGGTGGGGGCGCTTAGCCAAGGTGGTAGTGACACCACCGACGAGTCTACTAATAGGACCCAAAATAGTAGATTGTATTTATAGTATTTACCCATCCCGGTGATGCATTTTGTTTTCTTGTGCATGATTCCATAAAATTGGAGGGAGGCCATCAAAAGTATAGACTCTTTGTAAAAAATCATACTTGGGAACTAGTGGATCTTCCTAAGGATGTAAAACCACTAGGATATTAATAGATATTCAAGAAAAAGATAAAACCACATGGCACCATTGATAAGTACAAGGCAAGGTTGGTGATCACAGGATATAAACAACGAGAAGGTTTAGATTACTTTGACACATATTCGCTAGTTACGCGAATAACCTACATCAGGTTGGTACTTGCTATTGCCGTCATTAGAAATTTGAAAGTTCATCAAATGGATGTGAAAACAGCTTTCTTGAATGGAAATCTAGAGAGAGATTTACATGGAACAACCTGAAGGTTTCATAGCCACCGAGCAAGAAAAAAAGTGTGTAAACTTGTAAAATCCTTGTATGGACTGAAATAAGCTTCAAAATAATGGAATCAAAAGTTTGATGTAAGGTCCCGTTCCCGGGCACCTCACAGTTGGTCATTCATTGCACATAAAACGTATAATTTCATTAGCTTAAATAAAACATGCAACGGAAACTTTTAAATCAATCATCTCATTTAAATAATAAACACTTTTGCAAAATAATACAACATTCATTACAAAAAATCGTTTGTTCGCATTACAATGCAAAAGTGTTAAACAAAAAATGCCATCCAAAAGAGCTGAGTAACCGCCTCGTGCCATCCTCAGCAACACTACCTGCCAACTGGAAACACATAAAAAGTCAGCGTTGATGAGTGAGTTCTAGTTTTATAATAAAACATACTTTTCTTTCGTTAAAATCGTTCTTTCCATACATGCCATCACACATCATACGTACACATAGATAATACCATATTATCTTCATCATTCGTTCTTTAACTTTCATTCATGTAACGTACATCGTTAACATCCACATTCATTACTTTCGTTCACATTCATTCGTAAAAATCTTCTTTCATTCGTACATTCCTTACTTTCATTCGTACATTCGCTACGTTCATTCGTACATTCATTACTTTCGATGACCCGTACATTACCCCGAACATTGTGCACGAAGCGGGTAACTGAGCTTGAGGTCTTTCATAGACCTCGAACATTGGGCACGGAGCTGGCTCCAGTACCTAGGGTAAGTACATTCATCACTTATCTTTCCTCTTTCATTTTGGATCAATACCATATGCTATACCCCGAACATTATGCACGAAGCTGATGCTGGACCTATGGTAATTAAATCACGAACATTGTGCACGAAGCTGATCCAGTCACCTAGGGCAAGCGGCAAGGATCCCGTACATATGGTCAATCACAAATATTGGACCCCAGTGTGCATCCTTCGGGGTAGCTAACCCACACTCCGTTGAGCTAACACCTTCATTGGGTGTGCACCTCCATACATTTGCTTGCAAGCCTTTCTTACATTCATTCGTTCATTCATTAATGCATGCATTCCTTCATCATGCTCCTCTTTCATTATCTTCCACTTTACGTTACATAATACTTTCGTTTATTCATTAACATAACACGTAAAGCCATGGAAAGATAAACATACGTCATAAATAGGAACATCAATATACACTATAGCATCATCACACAGGGCATCATCATACATGCTTAACATACATCATGCATAAACATGCAACATCATCATCATGCCCTACATACCCTCTAAGGTCTCCAAAGGTCATCTTACATGTACCTACGGGAACTTCCACGTCAAAACTTACATCTGCAGTTTCCCCCGAAAGTCAGTACTTTAACTATGCTCCTCCCTAGGGACAACAGCCCTATTTGGGCGTATGGACACCCTTCATTCACACGACATTCATGCGACTGAACATCATGCGATTGGACCTATGCGGATGAACACCAATGCGGATGGACACCCAATCGTGCGAATGGACTCTCAATCGTGCGAATGAACACTATGCGAATGGACCTCATGCGAATGGACCTCATACGGATGAGCACCTATGCGACTGGACTCTCAGTCGCATGACTCCCCATGCGACTGTACCCCAGTCGTGCGACTGAACCTTAATCGTGCGACTGAACCTCAATCATGCGACTGAACCCCAATCGCCCTCCAGTCGGCCATATGGCCTCCAGTCGGTCGCCTAGCCCTAACTGATGCAGAATGCAGTTCATCCCGAACCTAATTTGCCATTTTCGACCTCCATGCTCATCCAAACCCATTCTAAGCCCAAATCAACCATCCTAAACCTTAGGAATGCATACTACAATACCATTCAAGCACACACAAGCCCAAGAACATACTCCAAACGCATCATACGCAAACACACTCAAATGGGTCAAACACACACACATAAAAAAACGGGTTTACTATGTGTTCCAGCCCCAAATCAGTTGAAAACGAGTAAAATAGGGGTCCTAGAACTCACACAAACTACAAAAAGAAGAATAGCTTCCTGTTGACTCGCTACTTGACGATTTTCGTGCTTGGATCCACCCGAACAAGCCCCCTTTTCTCTCTTTTCTCTCTTCTTTCTCTCTTCTTTCTCTCTTCTTCTCTTTTTGCTGAATTTTCACAAGTGTGGGGGAGGATGTGGCTGCCCTCCCCCTCTTAATCCCCCATTTCTACGAATTCTCCCATTTTGGCAAGTTTGGTCCCCCGACTTTAGACTTTATTTCTTTTTCTTCTTTTGTCAGCTTCAAAGAAAATATCCGGGTGTTACAAGTCCACCCCCCTTATATAGGTTTCGTCCCGAAACCTGTTATTCCTCAAACAAGCGTGGATAATGCTGTCTCATTTCCTCTTCAGTCTCCCACGTTGACTCGGATCCCTTCCTGTGCTTCTACTGTACACGCACAAGAGGAACCACTTTATTTCTTAGCCTCTTCTCTTTTCGATCGATGATCGCCACTGGTTGCTCCACATAATTGAGCCGTTCGTCTACCTCGATATCATCCAGTGGAACGATCATATCTTCATCCGCCATACACTTCCTTAGATGAGATACGTGGAATGTAGGATGAATTCCACTTAACTCATCAGGTAACTCCAATCTATAGGCCACCTCTCCTACTCGAGCAATGATTCAGAAATGGCCTATGTACCTCGGGCTCAACTTGCCCCGCTTTCGGAACTGAATAATACCCTTCCAAGGTGAGACCTTTAACATAACCCTGTCACCCACCTGGAACTCAATCGGTCTGCGTCGTTTATCAGCATACGACTTCTGTCTATCTTTGGCTGCCTTTATGAAGGCCTTGATCCTTTCGAGCTTTTCAGTCTTAGCCTCGATCACCTTGATGCTCCCTAACTCTTTATGACCAATATCACCCCAACAAACGGTGCTCTGCATCTCCTACCGTATAACATCTCATAAGGTGGCATACCAATGCTGGCATGATAGCTGTTGTTGTATGAGAATTCAGCATTTGGATGCAAACCGGGTGTCATGATCAGACACAATAGACACCAGCACACCATGACGAGTTACAATTTCCTTGATGAACAGATCAGCCAACCTCTCAGATGAATATGTCTTGCGGATCGGTAGGAAGTGAGCACTCTTCGTCAAGCGGTCAACAATCACCCATATAGCATCATACCCTTTCGGAGTACGTGACAGCTTCTTAATGAAATCCATGGTGATGTGCTCCCACTTCCATTCCAGTATATCCAAAGGTTGGATCTTCCCGTACGGCTTTTGATGCTCGGCCTTCACTTGCAAGCAAGTAAGGCACTTACTCACATACTCCACCACGTCATGCTTCATACCCGACCACCAATAATCTTTCTTCATGTCTTTGTACATCTTGATAGCACCAGGATGAATAGAGTATCGAGTCTTGTGAGCTTCATCCATGATCTTCTCGCGTAGATCCCCAAAACGAGGAATCCACATTCGTCCAAACCTGGTTTTAACACCGAGTGTGTTTTCACCCAATTCCGCAACCAGACCTCTCATCCTTTCAGAGTTAAGATGATCTTCTTTTAAGGCTTCATCTTGAAACTCTTTGACTTGCTTCATCACGTCCGAGGTCATGATCATCTGATATGCTTTTACCCGAATCGGCTCGGTTCTTTCTTTCTTTTTGGCTAAGGGCGTCTGCCACCACGTTGGCTTTGCCCGGATGATAATGGATCTCACAATCATAATCCTTTATGAGCTCCAACCATCTCCTCTGCCTCATGTTCAAGTCTTTCTGCTCGAAGAAATACTTCTAGCTTTTGTGGTCAGTGAAAATGGTGCACTTCATCCCGTAGAGATAGCGCCTTCAAATCTTTAGTGCAAAGACCACGGCTGCTAGCTCTAAATCATGAGTAGGGTAGTTAACCTCATGAACCTTCAACTGTCAGGATGAGTAAGCTATAACGTTTCCTCTCTACATTAACACACACCCCAACCCCGAGTAGGAAGCATCAGAATAAACCACCAGATCCTCACTTCCATCGGGTAAGGACAGAACAGGAGCTTGGGTCAATCTCGTCTTCAATTCTTCAAATGCCTTCTCTTGAGCTTGACCCTATACAAACTTTACATCTTTTCGGGTCAACTTGGTTAGTGGAGAAGCGATCTTAGAGAAGTCTTGAATAAACCTTCGGTAGTAGCCCGCCAAACCCAAGAAACTACGGATCTTAGATGGCGTCTTTGGAGACTTCCATTGCATCACCGCTTTCACCTTTGCTGGATCCACCATAATCCTCTCCGGATTAACCACATGACCCAAGAACTGAACTTTGTGCAACCAAAATGCGCATTTGGAGAACTTGGCATACAACTTCTCCCTTCTCAACGTCTCCAACACCTCTCGAATGTGACCGACATGCTCTATCTCGCTCTTTGAATAAATCAGGATGTCATCAATAAACACAATCACTGATTTGTCCAACATCGACCGACACACTCGATTCATCAAATCCATAAAAGCAGCTGGCGCATTGGTCAAACCAAAAGACATAACTAGGAACTAATAATGATCGTAACACGTGCGAAAAGCTGTTTTAGGAATATCCTGTTCTTTCACCTTTAGCTGATGGTAGCCAGATCGAAGGTCTATCCTTGAAAACCAACTGGCACCTTGAAGCTGATCGAATAAATCATCAATCCTTGGTAACGGATACCGATTCTTTACTGTCAGCTTGTTCAGCTCACGGTAGTCTATACACATCCTCATGCTACCATCTTTCTTCTTTACAAATAAGACTGAAGCAACCCAAGGAGAGATACTCGGTCTAATGAACCCCTTATTGAGCAGCTCTTGCACCTGCTTCATCAATTCTTTCATCTCTGTCGGAGCCAACCGATACGGTGCCTTGGAAATAGGTTGGACACCTGGTATCAGGTCGATCTGAAACTTGATCTCTCGATCAGGTGGCACTCCTGATAAGTCTTCTGGGAACACGTCTGGAAAGTCACACACAACCGGAACATCAGATAGTTGTGGTGTTGGCTTTTCCACATCCTTTACATAACACAAGTAGGCGTTACATCCACGCCTCATACACTTTCCCGCCACCGCCATTGAGATTACTCTCGGAATCTCATGACCCGATCCCCATAAACAGTTACCGAACTCCCATCAGGCGCTATCAAATGAATCATCTTCTTTCGACACACTATACTCGCCTTGAAGTCCACCAACCAATCCATCCCAAGAATCAAATCGAAACCACCTAAGGTCATCATGAACAGTCGAACAGGAAACCTATGACCTTCTAATTCCACATCACAATTCTCTATTATCTCAGAAATCCTGGTAGACTTACCTATAGCATTTTCTACATCAAAGGGCGCATCTACCCGTCTACTACTAACAGGCAGTTTAGCACAGGAAGCAGCAGAAATAAAACTTCTACTGGCACCTGAATCAAATAACACAGAAGCTAAAGTTTGGTTCACTAGAAACGTACCGGACATAACATCAGGGTCCGTCCTAGCCTCCTCTAGTGTCATAATCAATGCCCTGGTGCTCGCTCTCGGTCCTTCACTTCCCGTCTTCTTCACCCCGGGACCCTCAGCTCTTGGCTTCTTACAGTCTTTGCTCATATGACCACTTTCCCCACAGTTGAAGCACCTCGTACCCCTGCAATCTCTAGCCATATGACCAGCCTTTCCATACTTAAAACAAACGTTCAACCCCCATCTACACTCGCCACTGTGCTCCTTCCCACATTTGCCACACTTTCTCGATCGCGTACCCGGTGTGGCTGCACAGCGATCATCCACCCGTGCCTTCTTGTTACCTATCGAGGACTCACCCCGACCAAACCTCTTCCCATTCCAGTTTCGATCACCACCACCCTTCCTACTACCTTCAGCTACCACCACTACAGCCCTTTCATCATACAGTCTCCCCGCCAAGTCCACCGCCGACCTAAACGTGCTCGGTCGGGCAGCGATCATATGCCTGCGAATATCCGCTGGCAAGCCCTGAATGTACCTCTTGATCTTCCGTGACAGAGGCATCACCTGATCCGGCACCAAACGTGCCATCTCGTTGAACTTCGTGATGTACTGCTGATGTGTCATGGTTCCCGCCTCCAGCTGCAGGAACTCCCTCTCAACCTTATCCATCTCCTGGTGAGGACAGAACTCCTCAATAACCAGATTCTTCAGCTGAGACCATCTCATCCTCCCGATAGCCTTGCTACCCTCGGCTTGGACTATATTGTCCCACCAGCACAGAGCCGAGTCCACAAAAGAATGGGCAGCAAACTTTACTTTCTGATCCTCCCGGCACTCGCTGATGTTCAAAACAGCTTCCATTTCTCTCACCCACCGGTGAGCAGCAGCAGTAGTGCCGTTTCTATCAAAAGTAGGGGGCTTGCATCGTTGAAACGCCCCGTAATTACAGCCTCGTGCCGCCTCCGGCGCAGGCTCTTCTTCTTCCTCTTCTTCATCATTAGATAAAACCGTTTCAGTTTCCGGTTGCTCTCGTCCTCCCAAGAACCGGGTTCCTCTCTTTCCGTTTGCCTTCCCGCACTGCCTTAATCACCTCAGTCACCACAGACAGTAGGATTGCCTGCATGACCTGATGCACTTCTTCAACCACCGCCTCTTTCTCCGAGGCCCTCAAGTTTGCACTCTCATCACCACCATCTGGATGAGGGGTCTCGGGTCCCTCAGGAACCACCTTCTCAACTCTAGGTCTGCCTCTTTTGGGCCGTGATGCAGCAGCAAGCCCACCACATGAGGCTTTGGATGATCTACCACCGGCCATCCTCTATCACACACTGAAAGATTCAAACACCAACACGATCATTCAAGGGAATAGCTCAGTTTATGTCAAGTATAGTAAGCGTTGCATCCCTCTCCGTCCCATTCTCAGTTGGCATTCCATCCCTCTCCGTCCCATTCTCAGATTGGCACGCAGCTACTCAGATTGGCATTCCATCCCTCTCCGTCCCGTTCTCAGTTTAGTTAAGGTTTATTTTGAAAATTTACCCGTTTCACTTAAACTTTGACTCTGATACCAACTTGTAAGGCCCCGTTCCCGGGCACCTCACAGTTGGTCATTCATCGCACATAAAACGTATAATTTCATTAGCTTAAATAAAACATGCAGCGGAAACTTTTAAATAAATTATCTCATTTAAATAATAAACACTTTTGCGAAATAATACAACATTCATTACAAAACATCGTTTGTTCGCATTACAATGCAAATGTGTTAAACAAAAGAATGCCATCCAAAAGAGCTGAGTAGCCGCCTCGTGCCATCCTCAGCAACACTACCTGCCAACTGGAAACACATAAAAAGTCAGCGTTGCTGAGTGAGTTATACTTTTATAATAAAACATACTTTTCTTTCGTTAAAACCGGTCTTTACATACATGCGATCACACATCATACGTATACATAGATAATACCATTATTATCTTCATCATTCGTTCATGTAACTTACATCGTTAACATTCACATTCATTACTTTCATTCACATTCATTCGTAAATGTGACAACCCTAAAAATTATTTCATTATATTACGTGTAAAAATTCTACAATATTATGTTACAACCATGAATTATATATGTATGGATACACGTATGAATGCTACATGCATGCCTATACATTAATAAATTACATACGTATGCAAGAATATGTGTACCCAAAACTCACACATATGTATGTGTATCTACAAGTTTGGACGTATGCATGTTTGCATGCATACACATAAATTAATTAGTTATGTATGCATGTATGAAAGGTACACAAAATTTATACATACGGGTATATATATACAAGTTTTGACGTATACATCTATATGTACATGGATAATGCTTGGAATACCAATATATATTGATATGTATGCATATAACCTCACTAATATATATGTTTCAGGTATATATACATATCTACACATCAAAATTTAACTAAACTAAATCAAAAACCTATAAACTAAAACCTAAAACATACCAACCAAAACCACCACCCTAATACCCTCGGCTACCGTTCAAAAACCACCATCTCCAAAACAACCCCTCGGTTGTTTCTTGGACACAAAAACCGCCACCATGTTGCCTTAATCCATGCATCCATGTTACAAAGTCAAAACCTATGAATCTAGCCCTCCATCCCAATACCCTAAACATTCCATTCATATTTGAATGCCCTCAACATGTGCCACCTATCTCCTCTAACTCTTGGGTTTTCTTGCACACCAAAATCGCCACTACATCACCTAGCTATCACCATCATTTGCCACCTATCACCATAACTATCTATCTTGCAATCCCCTAGCACCCCTCGGTTCCATGCATGCACCATACCAAAACCGCCACCCTACACCCAATATTCACACTTTAAAGTCAAATCCTAGTCCTATCTTTTAGATATCTTGTTCCATTTGTTTTCTTCTTAAAACCGCCACATGCACCCGGTTTTGCACCTTTATCCATGCATTCATCTCACCAAGACCCACCACCATGCACCTATAAGTCTTGCTTTCACACCCATACCTCGGTTTCTTGCCACAAACCACCACCACATCATCTTACATCCAAGCATTCACACCGTATCCCTCTCCTTAGTTGCCACCTTATCTAAAGGGTGAGTAAGCATCCCTATGAGTGTTGACTCATCTAGGCTAAAGCCTAGACTTTTTAGTGATTCATCCAAGCTAGCTACACGTTTGAAGGGGTGGTGGACAAGGATATAAGCAGCCCTTGAAACACACACAACATCACAATTAAACCACACTTTGTCTCTTCCTCTCTCGGTTTCTTAACACCATCAACCTTCGATCATTATCATCTTCACTCGATCATCATCTCCAACCACCTTCTTTCCCTTTCATCCTCGGTTTGTTTCACCAACATCACCACCATCCACTGCCTTCTCACTCTCGGTTACAATACAACAACCCCAAAAAACATCAACAACACCAACCCGACAACCACAACACTAACACCCATAAACCACGCACCACCAGCACCTACCAGCACCATTCACGATCTCTACAGCCCTGTTCTCGAGTTCAACAAGCTGAAATATCACTAAGATCATCATCACAAGGTATAAAAACAAGTTTTGTTACATATATGTAACAAAAATCAATATATACTTATTGGTTGGTGTTTAAACACCAAAACCAATTTTTAAAGCTTTGATTCATGTATCATAAGTAATGAGTTGCCAAAAACTTAGAAACTTATAATTAAAAAGATATATTTTGAAATTCCAAGATTTATCTCATAATTAGTTAAGAAAAATCAAAGAAATATTAAATAACTGCAATTGTTGGAATAAACATCGATAAACTCTCATATTTATACTGAAATATTTAACTGGAAGTTTTGACAAGGTTTTGATAAAGAAATAATTTATATAAATTATTTTATAATAGAAAAAATAGAAGAAAATATCAAAAATAGAAATAAATTCGGGAAAATTCTGAGAAAATTTCAGAATGATTCTTTTGAGGTATAAAAGCCTCTGGAATTATTTCAGAATTTTATTCCTTATTATGATTAAGATATGAATTTTTATATGTTCTGTAGTAAATAAATCATACTTAAATGAATAATAAATTCTGATAAATCATAGATGTAATATAAAATGAAAAAAATATATAGTTTTAATAATTTTTGGAGCAATATAATATTTTTTCTAAATATTTCAATTATTGTGGAAATTACAGAAACTACTCTGTTATTATTTGGACTTTTAGAAAATTATATGATATGTGGTTTTATATAAGAAACCATCTGTGAAATTGTGGGAATTTATGAATAATAGTAGCTATTTTTAACCATTTATGAGAATATTATGAAATTTACAGAAAATAATCCGTTAAGATTTGGATGCTATAGATATTATGTGATGTTATTGACTTTTTGGTAAAAATTCTATAGGGAATTAGTTATTTTAAGTAAATAACTAGACTATAACCATAAGCTTAAAAATATACTTTATGATTTTATGTGAATTTATGTGAACTATGTGAAATTTCATGATTTTATGGTTAAGATTCTAACAAAAATTTTTAATGGTTATTTGACTAACTCTTTTTGTGAAATATTGTTAAGAAATTGTGTAGTATGAATTCAGATAGTTACCGTTATGAAACCGACCCTTCAGAAGATCCATACTATAGCAGTCCTAAAGAAATAACACCTGAACCGGAACCCCAACAGGCTATGGATGTTACCCCAACAGAAATGGAGAATAAGACAAAATTTTATGTTAGACGTGCACCAGTATACGTGGGAGGATATACAATTAAGACTCCTAGGAAAAAGATACTACGTGGATATAAATTTAAAGCTAAGCAATCTGAGGATCTAGAAAGACAACTTCCTGATTATCCCAAAGATGAAGATAGAATTATTAAGCCAAAGTTGGATCAGGTGAAGGCAACCCGACAGACTCTTAAGAAACTTAAGAAGATACAGTTGGGAATCTGGAAAATCCAAAAAGATATTAAAAAGCTCAAGACACCCAAGAAAAGTATCTTCACCAGGATCTGGAAATGGCTTAGCAGAAACTGAAAGTTTATAGTTTAACTTTTTAGAATGAAAGAAATAAGAGCTTAACTGATATATGTACTTTTTTGTTAACATGTTTATTTGATCTATGTTAAATAAATTTTGTGTTAAGATATTTATTTGCAATACTAACCTTGAAATTCACTATAGTGAATCATGCCGCCAAAAAGGAACACTCAGCCTGTCAGGAGAGCAGCTCGAGTGGGACAACCCAGGACCAGACTTGGGGAAGAAACACCCGTGAACCCTGATACAACTGAGAATGATAGGATATCCCAAATAGTAGCCCAACAACTGGAAGCTACCCTACCTACTTTAATTACCCAACTCCAACAAAATCTGAATATTGGAACTATCTCAACCCACCAGCAGGGCCTGAAAATATGAATATAGAAGAAAGACAGGTAGAAGAGATTCTAAATGGAATTTCAAAGGGATGCTCCTACAAAACCTTTATGTCCTGTAGACCTAGGGAATTTGATGGAAAAGGTGGAGCAGTACAAGCTTTGAGATGGCTAGATGATATGGAAGGAGTCCTGGAAATCAGCAACTGTGCTAAAAACTTCAAGACACTGTTTGCTTCCCATTCTCTTAAAGGAGAAGCACAATCCTGGTGGAAAATGGAAGTACACACTAGGGGTAGAAATGTTATGAATAACTTGAGTTGGGAAGAATTTATAAATCTAGTGATAGAAAAATATTGTCCTTACAATGAGATAGAAAAACTAGAGGCTGAATTCTTAACACTAGAGATGAAAGGATCTGCACACCGGGAATATACTGATAGGTGTAATGAATTATCTAGATTAGTACCACATTTGATAACCCCGGAATCAAAAAGAATAGGAAGGTATATTTAGGGATTAGTGCCACAAATAAGAGGACTAGTGAAATCAGCTAGAACCAAAACCTTCCAGGAAGCAGTAATTTTGTCAGGAAGTCTGACAGATGAAATGATCAGGAATGGATCATTAGGTCATCAACAGGTAGGAGAGAAAAGGAAATGGACTGAAAATCATCCTGGAAAAAGATTTGGAGAAAGTTCCCAGAAAAGAGTAGCCCGACCTTCAACAAGAAACTTTCTAGGAACAACTCAAGAGAAGAAAGTAGAAAAACCACCACAGTGTAACATCTGTCAAAGATATCATACAGAAAACTGTATGACAGTGGTGTGTTATAACTGTAAAAGGAAGGGACATGTTTCCCGAGACTGCAAAAACCCTACTAACCCTAAAACCGTCTGCTTTCAATGTGGAAGTGAAAATCATTTTCGGAACGAATGTCCACAACGAAAGGGTAAGACTCCAGCTAATCAGAACAACCCTCGTGGAAGAGCTTTTGTGATACAAGCTGATGAAGCTCGCCATGAACCAGAAGTAGTTACGGGTACGTTCCTTATCAATAACCAGTGCGCTAAAGTATTATTTGATACAGGAGCAACCCGCAGTTTTGTCTCACATACTTTTAGACCATCAATTATTCTAATATCTGAAAAATTACGTGACATCTATATGATAGAATTAGCTGATGGTAAGATAATTGAAGCTAATAAAATCATTCCTAATTGCATCTTAAATTTAGATGAGTACTGTTTTGATATAATTCTGATACCTATTAAGTTAGGAGGATTTGATATCGTAGTAGGAATGGATTGGTTGAGTACAAATCATGTTGAAATCATTTGTGATAAGAAAATGATTAAGGTTCCTTTGGCTAAGGAAAACAAAATTCTCTGCATTTATGGTGATAGGCCAAACAATACTGTGAAACTAATTACTTGTGAAAAAGCATGAAAATACCTCAACAAGAATTGTTTAGCATTCTTGGCTCATATTGTTGATACAAAACTTGATAAGGAAAATTTGGAAAGTGTTCCTGTTATAAATGAATATGCTGATGTGTTTCCTGATGAACTACCTGGATTACCACCCCCTCGTCAGGTAGAATTTAAAATAGAATTGATACTAGGAACAGCCCCTATTGCCAAAGCACCTTATCGTTTAGCACCAACTGAAATGAAAAAAACTCATGACTCAGTTACAGGAACTATTAGATAAAGGATTTATACGTCCTAGTGTATCACCTTGGGGAGCACCGGTTCTGTTTGTCAAAAAGAAGGATGGAACCTTTAGAATGTGTATTGATTATAGGGAACTTAATAAGGTTACCATAAAGAATAGGTATCCACTCCCTAGAACTGATGATCTGTTTGATCAACTACAGGGATCCAATTATTTCTCAAAAATAGACTTAAGATCTGGATATCATCAATTAAGGGTACAAGAAGATGACATTTCTAAGACTGCATTTAGAACTAGATATGGTCATTATGAATTCCTTGTGATGCCATTTAGGTTAACCAATGCTCCAGCAGTATTTATGGACCTAATGAATAGAGTGTATAAACCTTACCTAGATAAATTTGTTATCCTCGTCATTGATGACATTTTAATCTATTCTAAGAGTAAGGAAGACCACGAACAACACCTCAGGTTAACCTTGGAACTGTTACGAAAAGAAAAGTTATATGCAAAATTTTCCAAATGTGAATTTTGGAAAAGAGAAGTACAATTCCTTGGGCACATAGTCAACCAAAATGGAATTCAGGTTGATCCAGCAAAAATAGAAGCAGTTAAGAAATGGGAAATTCCAAAAACTCCAACAGAAATACGTCAATTCTTAGGTTTAGCAGGATACTACAGGAGATTTATAGAAAACTTCTCAAGAATAGCTCAACCGTTGACAGAATTGACTCAGAAAGATAAAAAGTATGTATGGGGAGAAAAACAGAATGAGGCCTTTGAACTTCTTAAGAATAAATTATGTAGTGCACCTGTGTTAGCTTTATCTGAAGGAACAGATAACTTCATAGTCTATTGTGATGCCTCTCGTCAAGGCTTTGGATGTGTTCTAATGCAGAAAGACAAAGTAATTGCATATGCATCTAGACAACTCAGAGGTAGTGAAAAGAATTACACCACCCATGATCTAGAATTAGGAGCTATAATATTTGCACTAAAGATTTGGAGGCATTACTTATATGGAACTAAGTGTATAATATATACGGACCACAAAAGTTTGCAACACATCTTTGATCAGAAGATGTTAAATATGAGGCAAAGAAGATGGGTAGAGTTATTAAGTGATTATGATTGTGAAATTAAGTATCACCCCAGGAAAGCCAATGTAGTAGCTGATGCTTTAAGTAGAAAAGAAAGAACAAAACCTCTACGGGTACGAGCAATGAAAATGGAACTACGTTCAGATTTGTTAAGACAAATACGGGAAGCTCAACAACAAGATCTACTGAAACTAAAAGGACAAAGAAAAGATTTGAAAGAAGAAGCAGATGGAATTCTAAAATTCAACGGAAGAATCTGGATACCGGACAACAACCCAATTAGAACAACTGTTTTGCAAGAAGCTCATAAGTCAAGATACTCTGTGCACCCAGGAAACAATAAAATGTACAAAGATTTAAAAAGTCAATACTGGTGGCCAGGCATGAAAAGATCAGTTGGAGAATTTGTGGAACAGTGTGATGTCGGCTCAAGAATAAAAGCTGAGTATCAGAAACCTTCAGGATATCTGCAACAACCAGAAATCCCAGAATGGAAATGGGATCAAATTACAATGGATTTCATAACTAAGTTACCCAGGACCAGAAATGGATACGACACAATTTAGGTTATAGTCGATAGACTAACTAAGTCTGCTCATTTCTTACCTATCCGCGAAGATTACAAG
Source organism: Flaveria linearis (assembly GCA_024085815.1). Lineage (NCBI taxonomy): Eukaryota > Viridiplantae > Streptophyta > Magnoliopsida > Asterales > Asteraceae > Flaveria > Flaveria linearis. The sequence goes on along the minus strand of CM044014.1, from coordinate 63,251,483 downwards.
ATTGAGGGATTAGCAAGAATCTACATTAAAGAAATTGTGTCTAGAAATGGAATACCTATATCCATTATATCAGATAGGGATAGCAGATTTACTTCTAGATTCTGGCAAACTTTGCAAAAAGCTTTAGGAACTCAAATAAACTTAAGTACAGCTTATCATCCACAGACCGATGGACAGAGTGAAAGAACCATACAAACCTTAGAAGACATGTTAAGAGCTTGTGCTATAGACTTCGGTGGAAATTGGGATAGTCATTTACCTTTAATAGAATTTTCATACAATAACAGTTATCACTCTAGTATTGGATTAGCACCATTTGAAGCCTTATATGGAAGAAAATGTAGATCACCTTTATGCTGGAATGAAATAGGCGATAGACAACTCACAGGTCCTGAACTAATCCAAGAAACTACAGATAAGATCACTGAGATTAAAAACAGGTTGAAAACAACTCGTGATCGACACAAAAGCTATGCAGACAAACGGAGGAAACCCTTAGAATTCCAAATTGGAGACAGAGTCTACCTAAAAATATCACCCTCTAAAGGTATCTTTCGATTTGGAAAATCCAGTAAACTGAACCCGAGGTACATTGGTCCATTTAAAGTTATTGATAGAATTGGTCCTGTAGCATATAAGTTGGAATTACCACAGGAATTAAGTGAAGTACACAATACATTTCATGTGTCCAACCTCAAGAAATGCTTAACCAATGAAACTCTAGTAGTGCCAATTCAGGAAATACAGGTGGATAAGAAACTGCATTTTGTGGAAGAACCAATAGCCATTGTGGGAAAAGAAATAAAAAAGTTAAGAAGAAGTAAAATTCTCATAGTGAAATTAAGTGGAATGTAAAAAGAGGACCAGAATACACCTGGGAAAGGGAAGACGAGATCAGAAAAAGTACCCTCACCTGTTCAGAGGTAATACTTATTTAAGTTTCTAAAGCATACCCCGCTGAATTTCGGGACGAAATTCTTTTAACGAGAGAAGAATATGACAACCCTAAAAATTATTTCATTATATTATGTGTAAAAATTCTACAATATTATGTTACAACCATGAATTATATATGTATGGATACACGTATGTTGGACCAAAAGAACCAATGAGCTAAGATCAGAAAACCTCTAAGTCCCACATGACATCACAACAACTGCTGAAGACTCCCATCAGCTATTGTGTTCTCTTGCTTGAATGTCAGACTCGAGAGCATCTTAGTTCCAACCATCAGCTGTTATGACAAAGTCTGAAGAACAAAGTACGAAGATCAAAGAACTGAAGAACAACAGCTGAAGAACACTCCAAAGTACTGAAGACTTCAAGTACTAAAGACAAGTAAAGAAGAATCAAAAGCTGAAGAACTGAAGAACTGAAGACCTTCTACTGAAGCACAATGTCTGAAGACAAAGACTGAAGACAACAACTGATGATATCTACTGAAGTCATCAGTTGTTACATCATCTGAAGCCAAGTCTGAAGACCAAGTACTGAAGACTCAGAGTTTGTCACAACAGCTGAATAAGTCTTCTTCAGTTGTTGTGATGGTTTTTCCTTTTCAGTAGTTTATTTCGTTTCAGTAGTTGCACAACAACTGAAGAGCATGTTCTTCAGTTGTTATAGCATCAGTAGTTACAAACGACTGAAGAGTTTGTTCTTCAGTCGTTGTAGGATTTCAGTAGTTTTACTTTTGTCAGTACTTAGGAAACTTTTGTAAGAAGATGTCAGCTGTTGACATCTTCAGTAGCTTTATGTTTTGTCAGTTGTAATTTTAATATTCAGTTGATGTCAGAAAAAGGACATCAACCCATCCTTTTGCCGCCTATAAAAGGATGGGGAACCATACTGCTTTAATGGCCGAAACGTGCGAAGCAATAGAACATTTATTATTTCGCAAAAAAAAAAAAAAAAATTGACAGGATCTCAGCCTCTCGTTTGATCAATCAGATTATGTTTGCAGCGGATTTAGCACATTAATTAGCGATTAATGCAAGAACATAAAAGATATTGCATGTAAAAGCACAAGCATAGAGAGAGAAAAGAGTTCTGCGAAATAATAAATGTTCTATTGCTTCGCACGTTTCGGCCATTAAAGCAGTGTGGTTCCCCATCCTTTTATAGGCGGCAAAAGGATGGGTTGATGTCCTTTTTCTGACATCAACTGAATATTAAAATTACAACTGACAAAACATAAAGCTACTGAAGATGTCAACAGCTGACATCTTCTTACAAAAGTTTCCTAAGTACTGACAAAAGTAAAACTACTGAAATCCTACAACGACTGAAGAACAAACTCTTCAGTCGTTTGTAACTACTGATGCTATAAAAACTGAAGAACATGCTCTTCAGTTGTTGTGCAACTACTGAAACGAAATAAACTACTGAAAAGGAAAAACCATCACAACAACTGAAGAAGACTTCTTCAGCTGTTGTGACAAACTCTGAGTCTTCAGTACTTGGTCTTCAGACTTGGCTTCAGATGATGTAACAACTGATGACTTCAGTAGATATCATCAGTTGTTGTCTTCAGTCTTTGTCTTCATACATTGTGCTTCAGTAGAAGGTCTTCAGTTCTTCAGCTTTTGATTCTTCAGTACTTGTCTTCAGTACTTGAAGTCTTCAGTACTTTGGAGTGTTCTTCAGCTGTTGTTCTTCAGTTCTTTGATCTTCATACTTTGTTCTTCAGACTTTGTCATAACAGCTGATGGTTGGAACTAAGATGCTCTCGAGTCTGACATTCAAGCAAGAGAACACAATAGCTGATGGGAGTCTTCAGCAGTTGTTGTGATGTCATGTGGGACTTAGAGGTTTTCCTGATCTTAGCTCATTGGTTCTTTTGGTCCTACAAACTCCCCCTGAACCAATGCAGCCAAAACCTCTAATTATTGGTTGTCCCACTTATTGGTGGCATAATGATTGGTCTATTTCCTTCTAGATCAGATTAGAAGTTGACCCAAATAAGCACTGGCCTGAGAGGTAGTCTTTAGTGTTTGTTTGGCTAAGTATGGATGGGAGCTCTGTCTTGGGGAATTGGACACAGAGCTGTTGTCCCATCCATGAGATCTACCTCCCATGTACTAGCCTGTAGGATTCTCTGGTGTAGGCTCTGACAAAGATCATTTGTTCATCTTTGGTCATGCCCTCATCCCCACCATCGAATAGTCCTTCACGGCCATATGTCTCTGAGACATACTTGACCTGTTTCCCATTTTTGAGCTCAACTGTTGTGATTTGCTTGTAAGCAAATTCATCTGGATGTCTGCCTTCTAGCAACAAGTTGAGCTCATTTTTGCGGAAGTTCTCAAGCTTCTTATAAACTAAGCCTTTCCTAACCATCCTGTTCTCCAACATCATTTCAGGAGGTAGCTTAGCTTTATAAGCTTTCTCGAACTCATCCATAATTTCCCAGGGTGTTATTACAAGAGCCACTATGATTACTTCATCCACAATCCTCTTCATCTGGCTCTTGTATCTCACAGGAATATTATTCTTTGTAATCCTGTAAGCCACCCTAGGATCAGGCCAAGTCCTCACTCTCTCCTTGTTATATTGGAAGGTTTGTTTGAGAGTGAAGAGTCTCAGAGCTTCTCTCTTCATATTCATGATAGAGGTAGAGGCAGCATATGCTTGGTCAATAGACTTAAGCATCTCAGCATCATGAAGCTGCTGTGCCTCTTCCTCTATCTTTACCTTCACAGTTTCCATCTGTGAGGTGGGGGTGATGGTTTGGGTTTTGGCCTTTGGTAGAGGAATGACTGCTGAAAGAGGCAGTCTATCCTCCTCATCCCCCTCTTCTTCTTCTTCTTCTTGCAGCCTCAACACCCTTCTCTTCTTCTTCAAGGGTGGATCATTGGCTGCGGGTTTTGGTGGTGAAGGGGTTGGTTTAGTGGGTTGTGGTTGGGTTGTTGGTGTGGGAATGTTGGCAGGCACTGCTAGTAACCTAGAGATAAGGGCTGGTTTGGTCTGTTTTACTAGCAGTGTCCTGTTCCCAGCACCTGCTTCAGAAAGGGCCTCTGCGACCAGTCCCTTAGTGAAATCACCAGCCGAACAGATCTTGGTGGTTATTGCCAAGAGTCTGTCCCTGGTCCATGCTTTTACATCAAGGATTGGCCTGCCCAGATACTTCGAAATGAATATTAGGTCATCAGTAGTTCATAACTACTGAAGACTGACAGTAACTCTTCAGACGTTTACAACATCTGAAGGACAAAGCCAAAGTCTCAGTAGTTTTAACTACTGAAGACCAACACCAAGTCCTCAAATGTTATAACCACTGAAGGTTAAAACCACGTCATCAGTTGTTACAACAACTGATAACTAACACCAAAACCTTCAGTAGTTTTCTTTCAACCTTTGGCCTACCCTATAAATACCCCACTTTCAGAGCATTTACTCCTCACTTGACCTAATCCTTCCAAACCTCTGAAATTCCCATACACCATTAATGGCGACCATGCAGCTGAAACCTCGACACAACTGTGTCGCCCATCTTACAAAATCGCCATTATGGCCTAAGTTTCACCAAGCCATCGATCTTATGAACGACTCACCCTACAAAACGGCTTTTCTCCTGAACCCCACTATATACACCGACTCCTTGGCGGAGTTTTGGACAAATGTAACCGTCCAAACCGGAGAGCAGGATGGCGAGGTCTTCTCTGGTCCTCCGTCAACAGCCACCCCGTGGTTATCACTCCAGCTACCCTACGCCAAACCCTAGAGCTGGAGGATGCCACTCACCCAACTTCCTACCCCAAAGGTACCCTGGATCTCTCATTCACATCCCATGACTACCAGGGTAACCTCTCCGCCTCCACCTTGTTGAAGAAACACTTCCCTGACCCTCAACGATTGATCTTCCACATGGTGAACGTGTGTCTGGCTCCCAAGACCTCTTCGTGGGACCAGATGTCCACAAGGTGGCAACAGGTATTGTTCTCTATCCTTGAAAAACAACCGTTAAACTTAACTGATATACTATTTTTGGAAATAAAGGATATGGCCACAAAACCAATTTCTAACCGATGGATCTTATATCCTCGGTTCATTATGGCCATAATAGAGAACCAGCTTCAGGCTGAGGGACTAGTTGGCACTGGGGTCCCTGCCATGGCTGTTCTAGCCGAGGTATACTCCAGGCACAACACTGACCAAACACTCAAACAGGCTGGCCGGCTGCGAAAACCCACGCACCAGAAACCCACAGCCTCCACCTCCAAATCCAAAGTCCCCACCAAACCAAAAGCCAAAAAAAAGCCCAAAAAGGCTACTCAGGGAGATGAGTCCCCTGAAGATGCCCCTGCAACACAAAGGAAGGATGTGCCTGCTGGTTCGATTCTCCCAGCAGGTACCACGACTCCACCCACCACAACCGCGCAGGCTTCCTCTCAACAGGAGCCTGACGCAACCAATTTTGGGGCAACCACATTACTGGGGTCTTTCTCACTTGAGAAGACTGCCATTGAAGAGCACGGTCCTCCCCATGTGCACACTGCTTCGAGCCCATCTCTTGATGAGACCGCCCCACAAAGCCCTACATTGGTTATCGCCAAAGTGCTGACCCATCTGAACACTCCACCCTCTCCCAGAAACCTATTACAACTGGGGAGACTCCAACCGAAGAGGGGGTGGATACAAGTGCCGGTGGGAGCCCACAGCACAGAGAATCAGTCCAATCTCCCAGTGTGGCCAGGGAGATAGGACAATCTGGTGAGGCTGCCACTTCACCTGCATCAACATCTGAGCAGGGTGAAGCTGGTAACATCACTAAGACCTCACCAGAGGCAACTGCCGATGATGGATCCAATCCGGAGGCTAGAAGTCCCCAGTACCATGAACAAGGGGCACATGCTATTACTGAGCCACACTCAGGGCATGTACATCCTGACATTGTCAGGAGGTCAGGTGATTCAGCTCATGCTGATGATGACCTGAGCTTCTTCTACGATGTAGTAGCTCAAAACACTATCCTAGAGGATGAGATAAGCAGACTCAAAGAGCTGCTTGCTCAAATGACTCAGGATAGAAGTCCATCTGCCACCACTACCCCACAGATGGCACCTTCACCCGAAGGTCTCACACACACTGAGCCACTCCCACAAACTCGGCCACCAGCCCCTGCTTCTGGCACTAGCTCTCAGGGTCAGAACCCCCCTGAGCAGCTGGATGCTATCCTCCAGAAATCCCTACCTCTCATCACACCCATGCTTAAAGACTTAGTCATTCAAACCCTTGATGAGAGGCTTCCCACATACATACAACCCATGGTGGAGGTTGCCATTTCTAAGGCACTTGCTGATAGTCAAACCCCAACCAATGCACCCAAAAAGGGGGAGACATCAGTGCAAGTCAAGAGGAAGAGGAGGAGGAGGAGGTAGAGGCAGAGAAAGAGGTGGTGGTTGAGAGGGAGTTGGTTGAGTAGACTAGGAAGGAGAGGGAGAAAGGGAAGAGGAAAGAGAGGGAGGTTAGCAAATAGAAGTGGCTGACATCCAAAAGGATTTCAGTTTCACTGATAAGAAAAAGGGAGAGGAGGGAAAGATGGTGGCTGACTCTGATCTAGCAGCCCTTGTCAAGGAGGCTGATGCTGAACACAGCAAATCAATGGATTCTGCCATTGCTCAGCTGTTCAAGCAAGGCTTTGACAAGGACACTGCCCTGCTAGATCAGGAGATCAGGAAAATGGAAACTAGGGAGATAAACTACCGATGGTCTACTTATAGCCAAGAGGATCAAAAGAAACTCGAGGCTATGAGTAGATTCATTTCGAAGTATCTGGGCAGGCCAATCCTTGATGTAAAAGCATGGACCAGGGACAGACTCTTGGCAATAACCACCAAGATCTGTTCGGCTGGTGATTTCACTAAGGGACTGGTCGCAGAGGCCCTTTCTGAAGCAGGTGCTGGGAACAGGACACTGCTAGTAAAACAGACCAAACCAGCCCTTATCTCTATGTTACTAGCAGTGCCTGCCAACATTCCCACACCAACAACCCAACCATAACCCACTAAACCAACCCCTTCACCACCAAAACCCGCAGCCAATGATCCACCCTTGAAGAAGAAGAGAAGGGTGTTGAGGCTGCAAGAAGAAGAAGAAGAAGAGGGGGATGAGGAGGATAGACTGCCTCTTTCAGCAGTCATTCCTCTACCAAAGGCCAAAACCCAAACCATCACCCCCACCTCACAGATGGAAACTGTGAAGGTAAAGATAGAGGAAGAGGCACAGCAGCTTCATGATGCTGAGATGCTTAAGTCTATTGACCAAGCATATGCTGCCTCTACCTCTATCATGAATATGAAGAGAGAAGCTCTGAGACTCTTCACTCTCAAACAAACCTTCCAATATAACAAGGAGAGAGTGAGGACTTGGCCTGATCCTAGGGTGGCTTACAGGATTACAAAGAATAATATTCCTGTGAGATACAAGAGCCAGATGAAGAGGATTGTGGATGAAGTAATCACAGTGGCTCTTGTAATAACACCCTAGGAAATTGTGGATGAGTTCGAGAAAGCTTATAAAGCTAAGCTACCTCCTGAAATGATGTTGGAGAACAGGATGGTTAGGAAAGGCTTAGTTTATAAGAAGCTTGAGAACTTCCGCAAAAATGAGCTCAACTTGTTGCTAGAAGGCAGACATCCAGATGAATTTGCTTACAAGCAAATCACAACAGTTGAGCTCAAAAATGGGAAACAGGTCAAGTATGTCTCAGAGACATATGGCCGTGAAGGACTATTCGATGGTGGGGATGAGGGCATGACCAAAGATGAACAAATGATCTTTGTCAGAGCCTACACCAGAGAATCCTACAGGCTAGTACATGGGAGGTAGATCTCATGGATGGGACAACAGCTCTGTGTCCAATTCCCCAAGACAGAGCTCCCATCCATACTTAGCCAAACAAACACTAGAGACTACCTCTCAGGCCAGTGCTTATTTGGGTCAACTTCTAATCTGATCTAGAAGGAAATAGACCATCATTATGCCACCAATAAGTGGGACAACCAATAATTAGAGGTTTTCGCTGCATTGGTTCAGGGGGAGTTTGTTGGACCAAAAGAACCAATGAGCTAAGATCAGGAAAACCTCTAAGTCCCACATGACATCACAACAACTGCTGAAGACTCCCATCAGCTATTGTGTTCTCTTGCTTGAATGTCAGACTCGAGAGCATCTTAGTTCCAACCATCAGCTGTTATGACAAAGTCTGAAGAACAAAGTATGAAGATCAAAGAACTGAAGAACAACAGCTGAAGAACACTCCAAAGTACTGAAGACTTCAAGTACTGAAGACAAGTACTGAAGAATCAAAAGCTGAAGAACTGAAGAACTGAAGACCTTCTACTGAAGCACAATGTCTGAAGACAAAGACTGAAGACAACAACTGATGATATCTACTGAAGTCATCAGTTGTTACATCATCTGAAGCCAAGTCTGAAGACCAAGTACTGAAGACTCAGAGTTTGTCACAACAGCTGAAGAAGTCTTCTTCAGTTGTTGTGATGGTTTTTCCTTTTCAGTAGTTTATTTCGTTTCAGTAGTTGCATAACAACTGAAGAGCATGTTCTTCAGTTGTTATAGCATCAGTAGTTATAAACGACTGAAGAGTTTGTTCTTCAGTCGTTGTAGGATTTCAGTAGTTTTACTTTTGTCAGTACTTAGGAAACTTTTGTAAGAAGATGTCAGCTGTTGACATCTTCAGTAGCTTTATGTTTTGTCAGTTGTAATTTTAATATTCAGTTGATGTCAGAAAAAGGACATCAACCCATCCTTTTGCCGCCTATAAAAGGATGGGGAACCATACTGCTTTAATGGTCGAAACGTGCGAAGCAATAGAACATTTATTATTTCGCAGAACTCTTTTCTCTCTCTATGCTTGTGCTTTTACATGCAATATCTTTTATGTTCTTGCATTAATCGCTAATTAATGTGCTAAATCCGCTGCCGCTGCATCTATATGTACATCTATATGTATGCATATAACCTCACTTATATATATATGTTTCGCAGAACTCTTTTACATGCTTGTGCTTTTACACGTATGAATGCTACATGCATGCCTATACATTAATAAATTACATACGTATGCAAGCATATGTGCATATGTGTACAAAAACTCACACATATGTATGTGTATATACAAGTTTTGACGTATACATCTATATGTACATGGATAATGTTTGGAATACCAATATATATTGATATGTATGCATATAACCTCACTTATATATATATGTTTCGGGTATATATACATATCTACACATCAAAATTTAACTAAACTAAATCAAAAACCTATAAACTAAAACCTAAAACATACCAACCCAAACCACCACCCTAATACCCTCGGATACCATTCAAAAACCACCAACTCCAAAACAACCCCTCGGTTGTTTCTTGGACACAAAAACCGCCACCATGTTGCCTTAATCCATGCATCCATGTTACAAAGTCAAAACCTATGAATCTAGCCCTCCATCCCAATACCCTAAACATTCCATTCACATTTGAATGCCCTCAACATGTGCCACCTATCCCCTCTAACTCTCAGGTTTTCTTGCACACCAAAATCGCCACCACATCACCTAGCTATCACCATCATTTGCCACCTATCACCATAACTATCTATCTTGCAATCCCCTAGCACCCCTCGGTTCCATGCATGCACCACACCAAAACCGCCACCCTACACCTAATATTCACACTTTAAAGTCAAATCCTAGTCCTATCTTTTAGATATCTTGTTCCATTTTGTTTTCTTCTTAAAACCGCCACATGCACCCGTTTTGCACCTCTATCCATGCATTCATCTCACCAAGACCCACTACCATGCTCCTATAAGTCTTGCTTTCACACCATACCTCGGTTTCTTGCCACAAACTGCCACCACATCATCTTACATCCAAGCATTCACACCGTATCCCTCTCCTTAGTTGCCACCTTATCTAAAGGGTGAGTAAGCATCCCTATGAGTGTTGACTCATCTAGGCTAAAGCCTAGACTTTTTAGTGATTCATCCAAGCTCGCTACACGTTCGAAGGGGCGGTGGACAAGGATATAAGCAGCCCTTGAAACACACACAACATCATAATTAAACCACACTTTGTCTCTTCCTCTCTCAGTTTCTTAACACCATCAACCTTCGATCATTACCATCTTCACTCGATCATCATCTCCAGCCACATTCTGTCCCTTTCATCCTCGGTTTGTTTCACCAACATCACCACCATCCACTGCCTTCTCACTCTCGGTTACAATACAACAACCACAAACAACATCAACAACACCAACCCGACAACCACAACACCAACACCCACAAACCACGCACCACCAGCACCTACCATCACCATTTACGATCTCTACAGCCCTGTTCTCGAGTTCAACAAGCTAAAATATCACTAAGATCATCATCACAAGGTATAAAAACAATTTTTGTTACATATATGTAACAAAAATCAATATATACTTATTGGTTGGTCTTTAAACACCAAAACCAATTTTAAAGCTTTGATTCATGTATCATAAGTAATGAGTTGCCAAAAACTCAGAAACTTATAATTAAAAAGATATATTTTGAAATTCCAAGATTTATCTCATAATTAGTTAAGAAAAATCAAATAAATATTAAATAACTGCAATTGTAGGAATAAACATTGATAAACTCTCATATTTATACTGAAATATTTAACGAGAAGTTTTGACAAGGTTTTGATAAAGAAATAATTTATATAAATTATTTTATAATGGAAAAAATAGAAGAAAATATAAAAAATAGAAATAAATTCGGGAAAATTCTGAAAAAATTTCAGAATGATTCTTTTGGGGTATAAAAGCCTCTGGAATTATTTTAGAAGTTTATTCCTTATTATGATTAAGATATGAATTTTTATATGTTCTGTAGTAAATAAATCAGAATAAATACTTAAAGTGAATAATAAATTCTGATAAAATCATATATGTAATAATTAATATGAAACTACAGAATTATAGTTTTGATAATTTTTGGAGCAGTAATTATTTTTTCTAAATATTTCCATTATTGTGGAAATTACAGAAATTGCTTTGTTATTATTTGGACTTTGATAAAATTATATGATATGTGGTTTTATATAAGAAACCATATGTGTAATTTTGGGAATTTATTAATAATAGGTGCTATTTTTAACCATTTATGAGATATTTTGAAATTTACAGAAAATAATCTGTTAAGATTTGGATGCTATAGAAATTATATAATGTTACTGACTTTTTAACAAAATTCTATGAATTTTTGAGGATTTATTTAAGAGAAGTAAGTATTTTGATAAATTTTGGGAATATTGTGGGATTTATATAAAATAATTTGTTAGGAATTTGATATTGTAAAAATTATGCGAAGCTACAAACTGTTCAAATTATGTTTTATAAAATTTTGGTGATTTTTGGACATCAGTAGCTAATGTCTATGAATTTTGAGAAATTTCAGAATAACTACAACTATTATGTGTAGTTAAAAAGATTGAGAAATTTTAGAGACCCGAAGGTGTTTCTATTTACAGTCAATGAAAACCAGAAAAATATTTGAAGTATTGTTTAACACTGTGAACTATCTTGTTAGGTTCAAGTGAGAAGACACGGTGAGTTCATAGCCCCATTTTCAACCGTTTGATATTTAGTAAAGTTTTGGGAGAAAAAGTATACTGTTTGAGTTGATGTATTATTTTGAAAATATTTTTGTTTGCTTACTGTCATTTGTGACACAGCCATTAGTTCGAATGAGGAACCGGTCAATAATATTGGTAGCGCTACTTAGGAGAATATTTGCACTAACCGGATGAGGGTTACTGCTATTTTCCTGCATCTAACCGAATGGGGGTTAGGATGTAATATTATTTGATTTTATGATTATTTCATGACAGTATGATTATGTTATGAGCAAGTTTGATTGTAATTGATACATCAACAAAACATTTTGTCTGGATTAAACCTATGTTCTCACTAACATTTTTGTTGACTGTTTTAAGTGTACTTTTTCAAGAAATGAGTAACACCTTTGATTTCAGCTTTGAGGTTCATGATAGTTGGGGCGAAGTCGTAGGACGGGTCTGTGTAACACTGACCGTCAACATCGTTGACGGAAGTGTGTACGTGGACGCGTATTTTCATAGATTTTAGACATGCTTTAACTTAGTTGTAACTAATTACATCTAATTTTGGTATATTATGTAAAAAGATGTAATTCCTCTAATAGTAATAAAAGCATGTCTATGTCATATTTCTATTATATCTGTGTTTATTTACTATAAACAGTTGCACTCTGATAAAAGCTAGTCACATTCCACCCGTATCGTTCACGCTTCCGCCGGGATGTGACAGTAAAATTCTTCTTTCATTCGTACATTCCTTACTTTCATTCGTACATTCGCTACGTTCATTCGTACGTTCATTACTTTCGATGACCTGTACATTACCCCGAACATTATGCATGAAGATGGTAACTGAGCTTGAGGTCTTTCATAGACCTCGAACATTGGGCACGGAGCTGGCTCCAGTACCTAGGGTAAGTACATTGATCACGTGTCTTTCCTCTTTCATTTTGGATCAATGCCATACGCTATACCCCGAATATTATGCATGAAGCTAATGCTGGACCTGTGGTAATTAAATCACGAACATTGTGCAGAAGCTGATCCAGTCACCTAGGGCAAGCGGAAAGGATCTAGTACATATGGTCAATCACAAAGATTGGACCCCAGTGTGCATCCTTCGGGGTAGCTAACCCGCACACCGTTGAGCTAACACCTTCATTGGGTGTGCACCTCTATACATTTGCTTGCAAGCCTTTCTTACATTCATTCGTTCATTCATTAATGCATGCATTCGTTCATCATGCTCCTCTTTCATTATCTTCCACTTTACGTTACATAATATTTTCATTTATTCATTAACATAACACGTAAAGCCATGGAAAGATAAACATACGTCATAAATTGGAACATCAATATACACTATAGCATCATCACACAGGGCATCATTATACATGCTTAACATACATCATGCATAAACATGCAACATCATCATCATGCCCTACATACCCTCTAAGGCCTCCAAAGGTCATCTTACATGTACCTACGGGAACTTCCACGTCAAAACTTACATCTGCACTTTACCACCGAAAGTCAGTACTTTAACTATGCTCCTCCCCGGGTACAACAACCCTATTTGGGCGTATGGACACCCTTCAGTCGCACGGCCTTCATGCGACTGAACATCATGCGATTGGATCTATGTGGATGAACACCAATACGGATGGACACCCAATCGTGCGAATGGACTCTCAATCGTGCGAATAAACACTATGCGAATGGACCTCATGCGAATGGACCTCATGCGGATGAGCACCTACGCGACTGGACTCTCAGTCACATGACTCCCCATGCGACTGGACCCCTAGTTGTGTGACTGAACCTCAATCGTGCGACTAAACCCCAATCGCCCTCCAGTCGGTCGTATGGCCTCCAGTCGGTCGCGTAGCCCTAATTGATGCAGAATGCAGTTCATCCCGAACCCAATCTGCCATTTTCGACCTCCATGCTCATCCAAACCCATTCTAAGCCCAAATCAACCATCCTAAACCTTAGGAATGCATACTACAACACCATTCAAGCACACACAAGCCCAAGAACATACTCCTAACGCATCACATGCAAACACACCCAAATGGGTCAAACACACACACATACAAAAATGGGTTTACTACGTGTTCCAGCCCAGATCAGTTGAAAACGAGTAAAATAGGGGTCCTAGAACTCATAAAAACTACAAGAAGAAGAAGAGCTTTATGTTGACTTGCTACTCGACGATTTTTGTGCTCGGATCCACTCGAACAAACCCATTTTTCTCTCTTTTCTCTCTTCTTTCTCTCTTCTTCTCTTTTTGCTGAATTTTCACAAGTGTGGGGGAGGATGTGGCTACCCTCCCCCTCTTAATCCTCCATTTTTACGAATTTCTCCCGTTTTGGGAAGTTTGGTCCCCCCGACTTTAGACTTTATTTCTTTTTCTTCTTTCGTCAGCTTCAAAGAAAATATCCGGATGTTATATTTGATCATGTCATGGTTGATGTTGGGTTCAAAATCAATGAATATGAAAAATATGTATACGTGAATGACACATCAGATGGATATGTCATTTTGTGTCTATATGTAGATGATATGCTCATTGCAGGAATTGATGACAAAATCATAACATCTACGAAGAACATGCTAAAAGCAAGATTTGACATCAAAGACATGGGTTTTACAGATGTGATTCTGGGAGTGAAAATCATACGAACCCAAGTTGGACTTGTTTTAAGTCAATCCCACTACGTTGACAAAATTATTGAGAAGTTTAATGTAAATGACTATAATGTGTCTAAAACTCCGACTGAAACAAGCCAACATCTAGGTAAGAATAGAGATGAACCTGTTAATCAGTTGGAATACTCAAGAATTATTAGCAGCTTGATGTATCTTGTGAGTTATACTAGACCAGACTTAACATATGCTCTAAGTAAGCTAAGTAGATACACGAGCAACCCAAGTTCGGTTCATTGGAACTGTATGACTTGGTTACTTTGTTACTAAAGATACACTCGCAAATACGGGCTGTATTATAACAAATATCTAGCAGTTATCAAAGGATGTTATGATGCAAATTGGATATCTGACATGAATAATTCTAGAGCAACAAGTAGGGTATGTATTCACACATGGAGGTGCAGCTAGATCGTGGAAATCATTGAAACAAACGGTTATTGCTAGATCTATGATGGAATCAGAATTCATCGATTTAGATAAAGCGGGTGAAGAGGTAAAATGGCTACGTCAATTTGTTGAGGATATACCAAGATGGCCTAAGCCAGCATCGACCATTTGTATACATTATGACAGCCAATCAGCAATTGGCAGAGCTTATAGCACAATGTATAATGTAAGAATATACATATTAGACATAGACATAATATGGCACAGCAACTAATCTCTACAGGAATTATCTCTGTTGACTATGTGAAGTCAAAGGATAATATCGCGGATCCGCAAACAAAAGGCCTAAGTAGAGAGTTTGTTCAGAAGTCGTCAATAGGAATGAGACTAAAGCCTTTGAAAAATTAAAATTTATATGAAGGAAACCTAACTCAATATACTTGAGATCCCAAGAATTGAGTTCAATAGGAAAACCTAATTGTATGAATTAGTGAGGTCACTATGGGGGGATAACCCTAATTATTATAAAGGGGGTTTATTACAAAGCTTAATAAACATCCTAATCCATTACTAACAATGAAAAGTGTAAGGCTAAGCCTATGGCTTTTAATGATTCGACTAAGGTAACCATACATAGTGAATCACCTATGTGAGAGAATAGTGGGGTCGCTTTGAATGGTATTGTTGGGGCACAATACTTAATGGCTTTCGCAGAACCAGACTCAGGTTCATGACCATAACAAGCATAACTATAAGGACT
This sequence comes from Flaveria linearis, assembly GCA_024085815.1. Classification (NCBI taxonomy): domain Eukaryota; kingdom Viridiplantae; phylum Streptophyta; class Magnoliopsida; order Asterales; family Asteraceae; genus Flaveria; species Flaveria linearis. Next base: position 63,236,006 of record CM044014.1, on the reverse strand, counting down.
TGACTTTATTAGGGAGAGTATTGTGTGAAGTGTATTGTCGTCTACATAAAAGGCAGAAGAGTTCAAAGACATCACCGTCTACTCAAAGCTAGTGGGCTAAGTGCACTTCATGAGCGAAGGTTCAAAGGGTAACACCTACCTATTGTATGCAAAACTACTGCTGAATTTAAGTGGAATAATTTTGTTTCTGAGATCGACCTCCATTCATGTGGGGGATTGTTGAAGTATTAGGTGTGTTTGAATGAATGTCTAAAATTATGAACACTTTGTCCCACATTGGTATGGGAACAAAGTGAGGATTGGTTAATAAGGAGTTATCGTACCACCGTAATATATCTTTATGACATATTATATCACAAGTCCAACCCCCGCGGGGGGAGGGGGTGCAAAAACGGGTTTTCGGTTAGATTTTCATCAAACTCGTGTGTACCAGCACATCCCGCAGACACGAATGCAGCTACAAAAACAAGGGCCCACAGGAGACAATTTTTTGCATTCGGTTTTGAATTTTAAAACTTTTAACTGATGCATCAAATGATAATATTATATTCGTTTTGAATGATCATTATTATCATTATTATTTTAGGTTAGTATACACTAATGACCATCATTATTATGCACTAATGATCGTCATTATTTATCAATAATGGTTATAAATCGGTTATGGATTTATGACTATAAAACACAGTTCAATTGCAGAAGTTTTACACACCAAAACCATTCTCTCTCGATCTCCTATCTCTTCTGTAACAACTCCTTTTATGTTTCAGGCAAGTGCTCAAGTCCGGCAGTACGCGTTTGCTGCTTCGAACAGGCGTACCTTGGGAACAGATCGCAAATTTGTTTAAGGGAATTGTGTCAAACACAAGCCCGGTTCACGCTTCATTGTTTTCGTGTTTCTTTCCAGATCATCATCGTGCTTTGGCCTTTGTAACAGTATAGTTTTTCTAATAAAAAATAAGACCACTCTATAACTTTTATGATATTTTTCAAGCTTCATTTTCATGATTCTGCCATATCACTTATAACATGGTTCATGTTATGAATTTCATCTTCAATAAATGATTAAATTGACCATACATTATGAAAATATAAGTTGAAAGTAGATTAGGAGTTTCCAAAAAATAAAGTCATGATATCATAAGCAGGTTTCAAAAATCTTGTGATTCTTTCCAGTCTTCTCCACTCATCTTCTAATAGAAAATCTTATAATTTGAATCAATTAGTGCTAAACAAGCATAAGCTCGTTTATAAGCTAATGTGTTATCAAGCAAAAGATATGTTTAATTACGCCTTGCTTTGACATCTTGACGCACATGTTGCCATATTGTAATGAAAGTAGTTGTATGCATTCCACGAACTTACACTTTTTGGTTGTAGTTCCTCGAACATATTTTACAGACTTCCAAACCTTCTTGATGGTTCCTTCTACTACTTTCAACCTAGCTAGAACAATAAGATTTAACACATGTGCATAACAACACACATGAGTAAAATCTTCATCAAAGACTAATGTGTTATTGAGACGCAAATGACTTTTAGATAGTCTATTAAAACATCATATACTCGGGATTATCTAGTATAATAGTAAAAATCTTTTTCTCAATGCCCCAATCCGCTAAAAACTTAATCAAGTACTCTACTAAGATAGAACCACTATGTGGAGGCGGTACAACTTCAAAGTTCAACACTATATTCCTCAAAACCTAATTCTTATTGACATAATAGGCCGTCAGTACCATAAATCCATCTGTTATGATAGGACTCTATAAATAAGAAGTCAGATTTATTCTACATGTTACTTTTTGTAACTCATCTTTGAGAATTGTTTTCTCTCTATCATTAATTTTGAAGACATCTGACTTTGGACCTTTTCTTATTATGGGATTTGTATAACGGGGTAAAAACTTATGTAAATCTTTTATTGCCTCATGTTCAACACAACTGAATGGGTAGTTATGCTTGATGATCGAATATGCTAGTTTCTCCCTATACATATCTTGATCTAGAGGGCCACGTATCTTTGGTTGACAAGGTTCATGAACATCAAAACACTTCAGAATATGTCGCTTCATGTTAGATGTCCCCAGTTTTAGATTGACACTATATACTTTTCACATACAGTACAAATTGCTTTTTTATCCCCATCAACTCCAACTAGTAGTTTTTTGAAGTACTCCCAAACTATAATGATTCTTACTCGAACTAAAAGAACTTACTTCGTTATCAAAATCAATGTTATCTGACATATTTGATGTCTCCTACAAATAAATTGTTGGACCAAAAGAACCAATGAGCCAAGATCAGGAAAACCTCTAAGTCCCACATGACATCAGAACAACTGCTGAAGGCTTCATCAGCAGTTTGACAAAGACTGAAGACTCAACAGCTGAAGATCAAGGAACTGAAGAACAACAGCTGAAGATCTAAAGTACTGAAGACCACAAGTACTGAAGTCTGAAGTACTAAAGAATACAAGTACTGAAGACTTCAAGTACTGATGACTCAAGTGCTGAAGATCAACAGCTGAAGAACTGAAGAACTGAAGATCAACAACTGATGCACAAAGTCTGAAGACAAAGACTGAAGACATCAGCTGTTGACAACTACTGAAGTCATCAGCTGATGAAACATCTGAAGATCAAAGTCTGAAGACCAAGTGCTGAAGCTTCAGAGTTTGTCACAACAGCTGAAGAAGTTGTCTTCAGTTGTTGTGATGGTTTTTCTTTTTCAGTAATTTGTACAACAGCTGAAGAGTTTGTTCTTCAGCTGTTATAGTTCAGTAGTTTGTAAACGACTGAAGAGTTTGTTCTTCAGTCATTGTACCTTTTCAGTAGATTCTTTTCAGTACTTGTAATAGTTAAAACACTTAGCATTTTGTAAGAAGATGTCAGCTGTTTGACATCTTCAGTAGTTTAGGTATTCTATCAGTAGTTTGTTAATAACGGTTGATGTCACTGTCAAGTGACATGAGCATCAGGTTATTCTTCCCTATATAAGGAAGATAACCTAATTTTAGCCGCTGCTAATTACAGCCACAGTCGAAGCATGTATTGAATGAAATATTCTCTTTTGCAGAACTTCCATCTTTCTCTATAACTTACTGTTTTATTGTTAAATCTATTGTGTTCTTGCTTGTTTGTTCTAATTCTTGTACTAAATCCGCTGCGAATACAACCTAATTGATCAAACAAGATATTAAGATCCTGTCAAATGGTATTAGAGCTGGTTAATCATTGATCGATTTAACAATTGATCATTTGAAACTGCTCTTTTGACATCTACGTTTGATCGAATTAGCAATTTGCAAGAATTAGTTATAGAGATTGATTTTCTGCTGCTTCTGACTGTTAAACTTGAGGTTCTCGTGGTTTTTGAGCTAGATTTGTTTTGTTTACCTTGAACTTGACTGAAATCTGAAATGACAACACCAACTAAGATCCTCACAATACTGGCTCCTCAACAAAGCCTCCGATGCTTGTGAGGAGTGAGTATAACATATGGCAACGTCGTATGCTCTACCACTTGTCTGTCAACAGTGCTGGTTGTTGGAAGACAGTGGTGCATGGACCATACAAGCCTATGGTGAGCGTTCCTGAATCAAATGAGCAGGTTCTGAAGAAACCTGATCAATATTCAGATGAAGATCTTAAGCTGTTCGAGATTGATGCTAAAGCCCATGGAATTTTGGCTATGGCAATTCCAAATGAGAGGGCTTTTACATCATGAAACTGCTCATGATCTCTGGGTTGCTCTTAAGGAACAATTCGGAGGAACCAATGAGGTCTTAGCAAATACTAGGGAAATCCTTACCCAACAATATGAGACATTCTCTCATACGAAGGGTGAGACACTGACTCAACAGTATGAGTGATTCTCTTATCTTATTTCTGAGCTGAAAATGGTTAAACAAGAATATTCCAATAGTCAGATGAACAACCGCTTTCTTAGATCCCTGCCTGAGAGATGGGACACTTATACCATTGTCCTACGCTCCAGTGCAAATCTGGACACTCTATCTCTCACCCAACTTCATGGGAAACTGCTTACATTTGAAAGAGAGATAGAACAGAAAAGGAAGTTGTCATCATCTGGCAAGCTCACTGATGACTTTGTCTTAGGCAATGCTGCCTTGATAGGTCAAGAGTCAGAATATGCTACATCTGAGAATGCCTATGATGAGCATATTGATTTCTCTAGCAATTCTGAACATGCTTTTGTTGGTGTTGATAGTAGTTCAGGAGGTAGCAGTGATAACTTGTGCTTTCTGATAGAGGACTTGAAGAACATTCCAGATGATGATCTGGAAGAGATGGATATTTTGAGTTAAATGGCTATGATAAATATCAGATCTCAAAAGTTCTACAAGAGAACTGGGAGGAAGTTTCCTGGTCTCTCTGGCAAAACCAATGTTGGTTTTGACAAGAGCAAGTTGAGGTGTCACAAGTGCCAGAGGCTTGGACACTTTGCTAGAGAGTGTAGATCATCTGGATCTAACTCCTATGCACCCTTTATGACTTTTCCAAGCAATAGCTCACAGCACAGAGGGCAACACTCCACCGTTCCAGTCATCCATCACCAGCACAGGCATCACCTGCATACTTTGTGCCTCAGGGTCATATGCCATACCCATACCCCTGCTACTACATGCCTTAGCAAAGTCAAGTTCAAGCACCCCCTGCTCAGCAACCACATGCTCTCCCTGAGCCTCAATCTTCCCAATCTTATCATCAACCCCAACCTCAACAACACAGCTTCTTCACCCCAGGAGTTGTTGACTGGAGTAGTTTACCAGATGACTTATCTGGTCAAGAACAACTATTCCAAGGTGCTGGTCAACATGGTGGTGATCATCCTTTTAGGAACCTTGCTCTCATGGCCCTGGAGTCTGCTGATGGGCCATCCTCCAATGCTTCATCACAGGTATCCTCCGAGGCTAAAGCCAAGCTTTGTTCTGATTCATGCATAGCAGCATTTGCTTCTATTAGAGAGGCAAATGTAGCTTTAATTGATAAAAACCTTGAGCTAGAGCAAACCTTTTCCAAAAAGAAAGCTGAATTTGAGGCTGCACTTAATGATAAAAATGATGAGATTTATAAGCTTAAATGCCAAATAAAAGATGATAAGGCTAGGGAAGATGTACTTCTAGTGAATTACAGAGACATCAAGGAAAATCTTGCAACCACCCAAGTAGAGTGTGATCGATGGGTGCAATCCTGCAAGGGTTTTGAAATGCTTCTTAGTAAGCAATCAGCTTCTAATGTGAAGTTTGGCATTGGTTATAATCACACTGCTCCTTCTACAGATTTCACTTCAAGAGCAGAAGTTGAATCTGATGGAGAGAGTAATAACCAATCCTTCCCATCATGTGACCTACTATCTGATACATCATCATCAGAGGTAGAGGTTAGCATTAACTCCCAAAACCAATCAGCTGATGTTACAACAGCTGATGGTTCAAATGCTGACTGTCACATGATCAAAAAGTTGATCAACTCAGGTGTTGTCTCTAGAAGTACTGAAAGTACTGGAGAGCAAGTGATAACACCTAAAGTTCAAACCTCAACTACTGCCAGCACTGAAGAGAAAAAACTGACAGTAGAAAGGGTTTGAAGACAACTAAAGAGGATGTTAGGAAAGCAGGTAATACAAGGAAGAAAACTGCTAGTACTGACAGCAAACAGCTGAAGAACAAGTCTTCAGCAGTTTCATCCTCTTCAGTTAATGATCAACATAAAATGAAGAAGAAGCCATGTGAGATATGTGGCTTGTTTAATCATCTTACTGATGATTGCTGGTACAAAAGGGGTTCCAAACTCAAACAAAAGGAGAAAATTAAAGAGCAAATGAATAAAATGAAAAATGAGTTTGAAACCAAGTTTGTACTAGCAACATCAAAGCCTGAAACCCCTAAGCCCAAAAGCAAATCCAAAAAGAAGGTAGGGGTTACTCAGGCAACAGCTGAGGTTGCTCAAAAGAAGATGGTGCAACACAGGAATCCATCATCAGCAAGCCCCAATGTGTCTGAAGAGCTGAAAGCTTTATCACAAAGTCAGACACAACTTGTGATGATGGTTCAGCATCTAAAGGGAAGAGTCAACCAATTAGATGCTCCTGTGTTGAAACCATAGAAAAGGAAATCCAAGCCAAAGGGTTCCTCTTCTACACCATCTCCTTCACCTCAGGCTGTCACACATAACACACCTGTTAGTGTTGCGCCTGTTGTTAAGAACAGACCCAAAACCAAAAAGGTTTGGGTCTCTAAAACTAACTAACTTGTTGTTATGATTGTAGGGTTCTTCAACATGCCAAAGAAGCATCTGGTATGTAGACAGTGGAGGATCCATGCATATGACAGGATGCAGTTCCCTTCTTAATGACTACTCTCAAGGAAGGAAGGGATTTGTCTCCTTTGGCAATGATGCAAAGGGTTACATCATCGGAAAAGGCTTTGTTTCCAATGGGGAAATAAGGTTTGATGATGTTAACCATGTGGAGAATCTCAAGTACAATCTCTTGAGTGTCAGTCAAATGTGTGATAAAGGCCATGTTGCCCTTTTCACAAGCCAAAACTATCGGATTCTGTCATCCAAAGTTCTAAATTTGATTGACAGGGTGTTGGATGAATATACTCTCCTGAAGGCCAACAGGACAGGAAGGTTATATGCCTTAGATCTTTCCAAAAAGATAGATCTAAAAGGCCATCCTTGCCTATTCTCCAAGGCCTCTCCTCAAGAGTCTACTCTATGGCATAGAAGGCTGGGGCATGTTAATTTCAAGAACATGAATCAGCTGATAAACCATGGTTTAGTAAGAAGATTGCCTTTGAAGGAGTTCAAGTGTGAAGACAACTACACTGCTTGCTTAAAGGGAAAACAACACAAAGTTTCATTCCCTTCAATAGAAGAACCAAAGTCCACTGCCTGCTTGCAGCTCCTGCACATGGATCTCTTTGGTCCTGTCAGAGTGATGAGCATGGCAAAGAAGAAATACTGCCTGGTAATTGTGGATGATTACTCCAGGTTTGTATGGACTTTCTTCTTGCACTTCAAGGATGAAGCTGCCAAGGCTATAATGAACTTTGTGTTATTTGTAGAGAAGCAGTATTCCCTGCAGGTCAAGTGTGTGAGGAGTGACAATGGAACAGAGTTTAGGAACCACACACTTGATGACTTCTACCTGTCAAAGAGAATTAAAAGGCAATTTAGTATTCCTAGAACTCCTGAACAGAATAGAGTGGTTGAGAGAAAGAACAGGACTCTCATTGAAGCTGCAAGGTCAATGTTGGCTGACTCAGGATTGCCACTGACCTTTTGGGCTGAAGCTGTCAACACAGCTTGCTATGTGTAGAATAGAGCATTAGTGAATCAGAGGTTGATGAAGACTCCTTATGAAGTACTTCATCATTTGGCCCCTCTGATTTCGTTCTTTAGAGCCTTTGGGTGTCCATGTTTCATTCTCAACACTAGCAATCCACTCCAGAAGTTTGCTAGTAAGGTGGATGCAGGGTATTTTGTTGGTTATTCATCAACTTGCAAGGCATACAGAGTTTTCAACTGTAGGACAAAGATGGTTGAAGAAACTCTGCATGTCAAGTTCAATGAATCTCCAAAGGACACGATTCCACAAAACCCTTGTGGAGTTGTTTGATCTGGACATACTGCAATATGTTCCTTATCAACCTCCAGCTGTTGTGTCTGTCAACAGTTCTCCACCTGGTGGTACTGATGATGATGTAACCAGTACTCACCTTTTCAGGTTTAGTGACAACTTGCCTGAGTCCACTAAACCTGATGCTCTTGTAGCTTCAGTAGCCCCATCCACAACAAATGCTGATGAGATTTCTGCATGCTTCACTTCATTTGAGCTGCCATCTCCTTCATGGTTTCAAGAATCTTCATCACCATTTGTTGCTGCTGAAAGTCCTACAAACACTTGCACTGATATTATAGTCTATCAAGAGCTGAAGAATCACCCCACATCTCAAATCATTGGTGATATCAATGCTGGAGTTTCAACCAGGAATCAATTGTCCAACTTCTGCTTCTATGCTCTCTTCATCAGTCAGCAAGAGCCAAAGAACTATCATGTTGCCTTAAGAGACAATGGATGGGTGGAAGCAATGCAGCTTGAGCTTCTTCAGTTCAGAAAACGGCAAGTATGGGAGCTTGTTCCTTTACCCCAAGGTAAGTGTGCAATAGGCACTAAATGGGTATTTAGGAACAAACAGATGAAAAGGGCCAAATAGTTAAGAACAAGGCCAGACTGGTTGTCCAGGGGTTTGCACAAGAGGAAGGCATCGATTATGATGAGACCTTTGCCCCTGTACCTAGACTGGAGGCAATTAGATTGTTCTTAGCTTATGCTGCCTTTCATAGTCTTAAGGTTTATCAAATGGATGTCAAAAGTGCCTTCTTATATGGTAAAATAAAAGAGGAAGTTTATGTGTGTCAACCACCAGGCTTTAAGGACAATAAACATCCTGATTGGGTGTATAAGCTTGATAAGGCTCTTTATGGGCTGAAACAAGCTCCTAGAGCCTGGTATGAGACACTATCAACTTTTCTTCTGGAGAATAATTCACTAGAGGCACCATTGATAAAACCTTATTCATAAAGACAGTGGGACAGCATAAGCTCCTTGTTCAAATTTATGTAGGTGACATCATTTTTGCATCCTCTGATCCACAGTTGTGTGATGAATTCACAAAGCTCATGAAGCAGAAGTTTGAAATGAGTGCTATGGGGGAATTACAGTTCTTTCTAGGTTTGCAAATCAAACAAAGGGCTGATGGAATCTTTATTCATCAGTCCAAATACACAAAAGAGTTGTTGAATAAGTTTGATTTACAAACCTGTAAGCCCTGTTCTACTCCCATGAGCAGCATCACACAACTGGATGTAGATCAGAAAGGTAAAGCGGTTGATGAAACCCTTTACAGATGTATGATTGGGTCCTTGATGTACCTTACAGCTTCTAGACCAGACATCATGTTTGCAACATGTGCATGTGCTAGATTTCAGGCTGCACCTAAAGAATCCCATTTGATTGCAGTCAAAAGGATCCTTAGATATCTGCAAGGTACCCAATCACTAGGTCTTTGGTATTCAACTGGGCATTCTTGCAAATTAGTTGCTTTCTCTGATAGTGACTATGCAGGATGCAAAGTCACCAGAAAATCCACTTCTGGTGGTTGCCAATTCCTAGGCAATTGTTTAGTTTCTTGACAGAGTAAGAAACAAACATAAATTGCTACATCCACTGCTGAAGCTGAGTACATTGCTGCTGCAAGCGTACTTCTCAAGTACTCTGGCTTCAGAACCAACTCTTGGATTATGGCATTACAGAGACTAAGACTCCATTACTAATGGATAGTGCTTCAGCTCTTTGTATTGTTAAAAATCTAGTCCAGCACTCTAGGACCAAGCACATAGAGATCAGACATCATTTTATAAGAGATTGCTATGAAAAAGGTCTGATTGATCCAAAGTTTGTGCCTAGTGCTGATGCTTGCAGACATTTTTACTAAGCCCTTAGATAGTGCCACATTCCAAAATTTGGTACTAAGGCTTGGTATGCTGCAGCTAGAATAATTTGACTAATACTGAGGTTCTCAGTTCACAAGTACTGATGAGCATTAGTATGCAAAGGTCAAATATAAGTACTGATGAATTATTTAGTCTTCAGCATTTTCACAACTACTGAAGACTAAAACAATTCAAAGTACCGAAGTACATTATTTGTTGAAAACAGCTGATGTAGTTACAACTACTGATGTGGTTATAACTACTGATGCATAATTTTCAAACAAATAAGTACTGAAGAACAAATTCTGTTCATAAGTACTGATGTGTAATCTTACACATAAGTACTGAAGACAATTTGTTCACCAGCTCTGAAGAATAATTTATCTGCACTTATGAACATCTGTTCCCAAGAGCTGAAGAATAAATATTCACAAGAGCTGAAGGGCCAATGAAACATCTGAAAGTCAGCCAAAGAGCTGATGAGTAAATGTGGAGGTCAGAATGAAACAACTGAATTGACGGAAACAGCTGGTGAGTAACTTTACTCTTCAGCCGATACCTATATCTGCTATTTCATACCCAAACAACTGAAGGACAAAACCATGTCTTCAGTAGTTTCACAACTACTGATGACTAACACCAAGTCCTCAGTTGTTTACAACAACTGAAGCAAAACCATGTCTTCAGTAGTTCATAACTACTGATGTCAGTAGTTTACAACTACTGAAGGCTAACACCAAGTCTTCAGTTGTTACACCGTCTGAAGATGAAAACCATGTCTTCAGTAGTTTATAACTACTGATGACTAACAACAAGTCTTTAGCCGTTTACAACATCTGAAGGAAAAAACCAAGGTCTTAGTAGTTTCAACTACTGAAGACTAATACTAAGTCCTCAGATGTTACAACCACTGAAGGTTCAAACCACGTCATCAGTAGTTTCAACAACTGATGACTAACACCAAAACCTTCAGTAGTTTTCTTTCAGCCTTTGCCATACCCTATAAATACCCAACCCTCAGAGCTTTTCATTCTCACTTGCCCTAAATTTCATAAACTCTGAAACCTCCTGCACTAAAGCCACGACACAACTGTGTCGCATACCTCACAAAATCGCCTTTCTGGACCAAATTTCATCATGCTATCGATCTTATGGTCGACTAAGCCTACCGAACGGTCTTTCTACTAAATCCTACCATTTACGCCGATTCGCTTACCCAGTTCTGGACGAATGTTACCCTGCAAACTGGAGAGAACGACGCCGAGGTCTCTCTCCAGTCGTTCGTCAATACCCATAAGGTGGTCATCAATCCCGCAATCATCTGACAAACCCTAAAATTGGAAGATGCCACCTTCCCCACCGAATATCCCAAAGGCACCACTGATTTTTCTTTTGCACATCATGATTATCAGGGTGACCTATCTGCCTCAACCCTGCTGAAGAAACATTTCCATGACGCTGAACGTCTCATTTTTCACATGGTAAATGTTTGCTTAGCCCCGAAGACATCATCATGGGATCAAATGTCCACAAGGTGGCAGTAGGTATTATACTCTATCCTTGAGAAACAACCACTAAACTTTTCTGAAATAATTTTCTTGGAACTCAAGGACATGGCCACAAAACCTTCTGCAAACCGTTGGATTTTATATCCACGGTTCATTATGGCCATGATAGAGAGCCAGCTTAATGTTGAGGGACTTGTTGGCACTGGGGTCCCTGCCATGGTTGTTTTAGCTGAGGTATACTCCAGGCACAACGCCGACCAGACACTCAAACAGGTTGCCAAGCTGCAAAAACCCACGCAGTTGGAACTCACAGCCTCCACCTCCAAGTCTAAAGTCCCCACCAAGCCCAAACCCAAAAGGAAACCCTCAAAGGCTACTCAGGGAGATGAGTCCCTTTAGGATGCCCCTACAACACAAATGCAGGAAGTGACTGCTGGTCAGATTCTCCCAGCAGTCACCACGACTCCACCTACCACAACCGCACAGGTTTCCTCTCAACAGGAGCCTGATGCAACCATTTCAGGGGCTGCCACAAATCTGGAATCTTTCTCAATTGAGAAGATTGCCATTGAAGAGCACATTCCTCCCTATGTGCACTCTGCTTCTAGCCCATCACCCACTGAAACCGCCTCACAAAGCCCTACCCTAATAATTGCCAAAGTGTTGACCCATCTAAACACTCCACCCTCTCCCCAGAAACCAATTACCACCGGGGTATCTCCATCCGAAGAGAGGGTGGAAACAAGTGTTAGTGGGAGCCCACAACACCGAGAATCACATATCTCATCTCCCAATATGGCTAGGGAGATGGGATATTCTGGTGAGGCTGCCACTTCCCCTACATCAACATCTGAACAGGGAGAAGCTAGTACCATCAATAAGACCTCACCAGAGGCAACTGCCGATGATGGATCAAATCCAGAGGCTGGAAGTCCCCAGTACCAAGCCAAAGGGGCACATGCAACTACTGAGCCACACTCAGTGCATGTACATCCTGACACTGTAAGGAGGTCAGGTGATTCAGTGCAAACTGATGATGACCTGAGCTTCTTCTTCGATGTGGTCGCTCAAAACACCATCCTAGAGGATGAGGTAAGCAGACTCAAAGAGCTACTTGCCAAAATGTCTCAGGATGCAAGTCCATCAGGAACAGAACCCTCCTGAGCAACTAGTTGCTATCTTCCAAAAATCCCTACCTCTCATCATACCAATAATCACAAACATTGTGATGAAAACCCTTGATGAGAGGCTTCCCTCACAAATACAACCCTTGGTGGAGGTTGTTGTGGCTAAAACACTTGCTGATAGTCAAACCCTAACCAATGCACCTAAAAGGGGGAGACATCAGTGCAAGCTAAGAAGAAGAGGGTAGAGGAGGAGAAAGAAGTAGGGAGAGAGGAGGAAAACGAGAGGGAGAGGATTGAGGAGACTGAGAGGGTGAAGGGGAAGGAGAAGGTGAGGGAGGAGAGAGCTGAACAGATAGAAGTGGCTGAAATCCAAAAAGATTTCAGTATCACTTACAAAAAGAAGAAAGGAGAGAAGGAGGGAGAGAAGGTGGTGAGAGATACTGATCTAGCAGTCCTGGTCAAGGAGGCTGATGCTGAGCATAGCCGATCAATGGACTCTATCATTGATCAGTTGTTCAGGCAAGGCTTTGACAAGGACACTGCCATGCTAGATCAGGAAATCAGGAAGTTGGAAATAAAGGAGATTGAATACCGATGGACCAGTCATAGCCAAGAGGAGAGAAGAGACTCGATGCTATGACTAGGTTTATTTCGAAGTATCTGGGGAGACCAGTCCTAGATGTGAGAGATTGGACCAGGGACAGAATCTTGGCTATAGCCACCAAGATCTATTCGGCTGGTGAATTTACCAAGGGACTGGTCGTAGAAGCCCTATCTGAAGCCGGTGCTGGGAACAGGACATTGCTAGTCAAACAGACTAAACCTGCTCTTATCTCTAGGTTGCTAGCAAAGCCTGCCCATATTCCCACACCAACAACCCAAACACAACCCACAAAACCAACCCCTTCACCATCAAAACCTACTGCCGATGATCCACCCTTGCAGAAGAAGAGAAGGGTGTTGAGGCTGCAAGAAGAAGAAGAAGAGGAGGATGAGGAGGATAGACTGCCTCTTTCTGCAGTCATATCCTTGCCGCGAGACATACCTAAACCCATCACTCCCACCTCATAGATGGAAGCTGTGAGGGTTAAGATAGAAGAAGAAGAGCAACAGAAACGTCATGATGAAGAATGCTGAAAAGCATTGACAAAACTTATGCTGCTTCTACTTCTATCATCAATATGAAGAAAGAAGCTTTGAGACTCCACACTCTTAGGCAAACCTTCCAATATCAAAGAGATTGTGTGAAGACTTGTCCTGATCCTAGGGTGGCTCACCGGATTAAAAGGATAGATATACCAGTGAGATACAAAGGCCAAGTTAAGAGGATCGTAGATGAAGTGATCACAGTGGCCATTGTAATAACACCCTGGGAGATTGTAGAGGAGTTCAAGACAGCCTACGAGACTAACCAGCCACCCCCAAAGTTATTGGAGAATAGGGTGGTCAAGAAGGGGTTAGTCTACAAGAGGCTTGAGAACTTCAGACAAGATGAGCTCAACCTGCTACTTGAAGGCAAACATCCTGATGAGTTCGCCTATAGGCAGATGACAACTGTTGAGCTCAAAAACGGTAGACAGGCCAAGTATGTCTCGGAGCTATATAGGCGGGAAGGGTTATTTGAAGGTGAGGCTGAGGATCTATCCATGGAAGAACAAATGATATTCCTCAAAGCCTACACCAGAGAATCCTACCGTCTCATATATGGGAAGTAGGTCTCATGGATGGGACAACAGCCCTGTGTCCAGTTCCCCAAGTCAGGGTTCCCATCCATACTAAGCCAATCAAATCTCAGAGACCTCTTCCCAGGCTAGTGCTCAATTGGGTCAACTTCTGATCTGATCCAAAAGGAAATAGACCAACTTTTCTGCCAACAATAAGTGGGACGATAAATTGCTTAGAGGTTTTGGCTGCATTGGTTCAGGGGGAGTTTGTTGGACCAAAGAACCAATGAGCCAAGATCTGGAAAACCTCTAAGTCCCACATGACATCACAACAACTGCTGAAGGCTTCATCAGCAGTTTGACAAAGACTGAAGACTCAACAGCTGAAGATCAAAGAATTGAAGAACAACAGCTGAAGATCTAAAGTACTGAAGACCACAAGTACTGAAGTCTGAAGTACTGAAGAATACAAGTACTGAAGACTTCAACTACTGATGACTCAAGTGCTGAAGATTAACAGCTGAAGAACTGAAGAACTGAAGATCAACAACTGATGCACAAAGTCTGAAGACAAAGACTGAATACATCAGCTGATGACAACTACTGAAGTCATTAGCTGATGAAATATCTGAAGATCAAAATCTGAAGACCAAGTGCTGAAGCTTCAGAGTTTGTCACAACAGCTGAAGAAGTTGTCTTCAGTTGTTGTGATGGTTTTTCTTTTTCAGTAGTTTGTACAACAGCTGAAGAGTTTGTTCTTCAGCTGTTATAGTTCAGTAGTTTGTAAACGACTGAAGAGTTTGTTCTTCAGTCGTTGTACCTTTTCAGTAGTTTCTTTTCAGTACTTGTAATAGTTAGAACACTTAGCATTTTGTAAGAAGATGTCAGCTGTTTGACATCTTAGTAGTTTAGGTGTTCTATCAGTAGTTTGTTAATAACGGTTGATGTCACTGTCAAGTGACATCAGTATTAGGTTATTCTTCCCTATATAAGGAAGATAACCTAATTGTAGTCGCTGCTAATTACAGCCGCAGTCAAAGCATGTATTGAATGAAATATTCTCTTTTGCAGAACTTCCATCTTTCTCTATAACTTACTGTTTTATTGTTAAATCTATTGTGTTCTTGCTTGTTTGTTCTAATTCTTGTACTAAATCCGCTGTGAATACAACCTAATTGATCAAACAAGAGACTAAGATCCTGTCATAAATAAACCATAACATTGAAATAACTATACGTATTATAAAAGTTCAACATGTCTATAAAAAGAATGAGAGTATTAAAATTTAATACCTCTCTAGTTGTAGACTTAAATTACATGTTTTTATAAAGGAACAATTTTTGCCTAGAGATCTGATCAACCTCATAAAAATCCAGCAATTAATTTATCCCAAAGATTCTAAATAACAACAAAATCAAAAAACAGATTAACATTGACTTCTACAAACAAACAAACATAAGTGTCTCCCGCTGAAGAAGGGTCTGGGAGGGGTATATGGTGGCAAGTCTTTCCTCTATCTAGAAAGATAGAGAGACCGCTTCCGAAGAGACCCCCGACTCGTTAACATATAATGAAAACCGCAAATAAGTTCTAAAATGTGAGGATAAATCAATCAATAAATTGAACTTGATAAACAAACTACTATTCTTTATATTTACTCTCAAAAGTCAAAACAATAAGATCTCAACAATCATTTTAAAAACCATCAACCCTTTTTCAAGAAATTTCACATGAACATCAAGATCCATAATATTTTCATACATAAACTCACACATAAACATCTAACAACACATAATCACACATTAATTGCAAAAATCAAGAAATTTTATAAAAAAACCACAACAAAAAAGAAATCCGATCTTGACTACAATATTACCAAAGCTTTCATTAAGAATACAATGTTATGTTAATGCATGATTTAACACAAAAACCAACAGATCAAAATCACAAATTGAAACAAAGCAACAAACCCAAAAACTCAACTTTGATTCACATGAATTTGATGACTATAAAGTCAAAAAAAATAATAATAAGAAACCCTAACTATAAATCAAAAGAAAAAACTGATTCGGATGACCCTATATTAAAGAGGTTGTGAACTTGTGATGAATGATGCAAGAACTTGTGATGGATGACTGAGGTTGGATAGTACTACCAATTTGATGAATGACTGAATGTAGAAGGCGACCTGATTAAAGAAGTTACGGCGCATCCTGACCTGCTTCCTACTTATTCCATCCCATCCTGACCCATTAAAATTTATAATCTTATTTTGTTCAGCCACTTAAGACTCACTATTAACTTATTTATAGTCCAACACAACCTAACATATCACAATACAGACCCATAAGAACCTAAAACTTGAGAGTCAGGTCATTGTTGCCTGGCCTAGTGGGGTTCTCCAGAAACATGTCATAGAAACGTGATGATACTTAATACACGGTAAAAAAATTGTTGCTCCCTCTTATATTTATCATATTTATTTTTTCATAGCTCTCAATGCATATTTGTATTAAACAAACTAGGACGAGAACCTACGCATTACTGTGGCGTTCTTTTGTCGATACCCTAGAAACGATCTTAACATAATGGTTAAAGGCCTTTCAAAAAAACATAATGGTTAAAGGATATAAATATAGGAGTATATGGACATCATATGTCACCCAAAGGTCATACAAAAAGCATAGTTTGATTAGATATGTGCACAAATAGCATATGGCTCTACACAACTTAAAATTACATGTGAATAGTTAGTAATACATGGCTAAATTATATGAGACCGGAGGCAATGAAAAATGTTCACCTTCATCATTCTACTTTAATACATGCTGAAATCATACAAAATAACAAATATATACATATATGTATATATCCTTAAAATACACTTTAAAAATCAAAACTATCAACTATTTCAAACTACTAATCATACTTGATATCCTTAAAATAATTTGACTGGTTCGTGCATGTTGCTTCTGTTCTTCCTTATTCCTGTTAATCCATTTTCTTTTTGACCCGCATATATACCCCACATAAAAGCTCTCATAATTAGTCACCAAATCCAAGTTACACCACCAAATAGTCATGAGTTGATTTGATCAAGAATTAATCTTTGTTTCATTTAAAGAGACGTGATCAAATTCATCTTGGTTAGATGAAGATTAGCAAATGGCTGGGTAAAAGGGTTAAATAAATAAAACGTTAGGTTAAAGTTAAGCTTCGTTAAGCTCGAACATATGTCCCAGATCCTTGCATATACACACCTGAAATTTCTTGAAATGCTTTTACTTTCTTTGTGGTTTTTTGTTCTCCATCTATTACAATTCAAAACTACAATCACCATTGCTTCATCAACCTTTTCACACTCATTGACAGAGAAAAGAGAACTTTGGAAAAGAGGATGAAGGTATGCTTACCCTTTTGTACTAAATGTTATATATGTTGTACCTTCCTGAGGACCTATTGCAAATTATCCAAACTTCAGAAGGTCAAATTATAAAACTATAATAGTTGCTTGTAACAACCGACATAAGAGATTAATAAATAATCATCATCTATTTTCATTAGAGCATAATTACAAAAAGAAGAAAAAGAAAGAAATCATGTGCGGCTTGTGTGATAAAACTAAAGTAGTAAAAAAGTATTATATACACAGCATTTATGGTGTGTGTTGAGAAGTCAAGCGTTGGAGGAGGAGAGAGCAGCATAGTGCCGAACGAGGGTAACTTGTTTAAGACAGAAGGTGCTAAAAAGTAGATCGACCACAACTCAACCTTTGTCAGTCAATAAAATATTGAAAAAAATATAAAACAAAAAATTGAAAAAATATGATACCATAGCATCCGACGTTGATGTTTAATATATAGAATTATAGATAACGAATGTCAATAAAAATAGATATATTCATAGAATTATATATTCAAACTTTCAAAGTAAGATTATCATACATAATAAAATCCTTATTCTTGATTTAAACACAACAACACACTGTATAATATGATTACGTTCCTAAACACAACAACACACTGATTTTATGATTACGTGCCTTAAACATCATATCATCGCTTTTAAATCCTTATCACATAACGTAACTAGTAGTACTTGGTCTCGGCTCAAAGCCTTTGTCAAGAGATCCCCCAGATTTTATGCTTGCTCCTGTATCGTACCCTGTAATACTTGGTCTTGGCTCAAATCCTTTGTCAAGAGGTCCCCCAGCTTTTAAGCTTGCTCCACTATCATACCCTGTAATATTTGGTCTTGGCTCAAATCCTTTGTCAAGAGGTCCCCCTGCTTTTATGCTTGCTCCGTTATAGTACCCTATAGTACTTGGTCTGTAAGGCCCTAATCCCAGGAAACCTCACAATTGGTCATTCACAGCAAAAATATAGATTTAAAACATTCGTTTAGATATATATATATGTGTGTGTGTGTGTGTGTGTGTGTTGCAGCGGAAAGTATAGTAATTGCAATTCACTACAACATAGTTAAATTAAAATATAAACACTGTCCTCAACATCAAATATTCTTTAAAAATCCTCTTAATATTCTTCTTCATCAGGGATGCTAGTCTATAGATGCCAACAAGCTTTAGATCCATGCTCCTATCCCATAAGCCCTAACGCTCACCCTGTCAACTAATATGCATAAAAAGTCAGCTTCGCTGAGTGAATTCTAGGTTTACTTTGTTAAATAACTTTTGTAAGAGATATTAGCCTTAACATTTGACAATAATCATCATTTATCAGAACATTGATACACACGGATTATCGCTTTTTCAATGCTTTGCCATTACTTATTAATTATTACTCTTCCTTATCCGTCAATTTCCAGTTACTATCGATGCCTATGATAAACACAGGACTTTACCGACAGACCAATTTAGGCCTTACTGTCGTACCCAAATAGGCCATTATTGTCATGCCAATCCAGGCCTTACTACACAACAGATGCAACCCTCCTTTATCAATTGCTTGCAAGGCTTTACTTTATCAGGGTACACGTTATGGGCCCAATAATAGGTTTTTAAGTTTCACTTATATCTTTAGTTTTCACATACACTTAACACATGATAAGAAGCAAACTCTTAGTCTAAGCATTCGTATTTCATCAACTATAAGAGATAAACCAGATAACCAACCCTTCACGGGACAACGGGGGTTCGGGGGCGGCAGCCCTGATAGCGGGGTTCTAGGGGCGGCAGCCCCTAGTGGGGTCCAAGGGGCAACGCCCCTGGCTGGGGCCGGTCTTAAAAACCGTCATCATAAAAATATGTATTTAGTATGCATATCACCCTAAAATATTGAAAACGGGTAAAGGAGGGGTCTAGAACTTACCTGGACTTAGCAAAATATCTTCAATTCTAAGTTACTTAAGCTATAGTCCGAATACACGAGCTGCATGGAAGTTAATAAACAAAAATGTCATTTTCTTCACAGTTTTGCTGGCAGTTTCGCTGCCAGTTTCGCTACCTGTTTCACTGGGCAGCATTTCTGCCAGTTTTGCTGGACAGATTTGCTGCCAGTTTAACTGGCAGATTCACTGCCATGAGCGCCCAACTTTCGTTGAAATTTCCTAGATTCGCTAAGTCTTAATGGTTTTCTTGAACATAGCAGTTTCGCTAAAGCGAAACTGCAGTTTCGCTAAAGCGAAACTATAGTTTTGCTGGTTGAAGAGACAATTTCGCTGGCCAAAGGCTTAGTCTCGCTGAGCGCGAAACCCAGCTCGGATCTCACCAAAAATCATCATTTCTCATTCAAAATTCATACTTTTTACGTCAAATCTTTGCTTTATCATTTCTAAGCCTAGATCTAAGCTTTTTACACCATTTTATACGTAAAAATTGGATCTTTTTAAGATTCTTTCTAAAACCCTAAAACTCAAAACTTTGCAAAATCAAACGAGATGGTTTCTGGATGTTTCTTACCTTGATTCTAGCCTTTTTCTTGCTGATTAACCTTCAGAAATGACCGGATTTCGATTCCAAGCCACAACACCAACCACCCTTTGATCTATTGATCTTTCTCTCCTTTCTCTCTCTCTAGAATATTTGGATGATTATGTTGCAAAAGGAGGAAATTAGGGCTGATAAGGATGCATATATAGAGTCCTTATGGGCCTTAAACCCACTAATCTCTTGAGCCCATGAATTTCATATCCAATACTTCCATTTTTATCACTAATTACCCATTATTTATATAGTTACCATTTTTCGACTTTTGGGATGTTACATGGTCTCAGCTCAAAGTCTTTGACAAAAGCGCCCTTAGCTTTTATGTTTGCTCCATTATCGTAACTCGTAGTACTTGGTCTCGGTTTAATGTCTGTATCAAAAGTAACTTTACCATCTACCCCTGTTACATAACTTGTAACACTTGGTCTTGGTTCAAAAGTTTTATCACAAATGCTCGTACCTTTCGGACCGGCTCCATTATCATAACTTGTAATGCTTGGTCTTGGTTCAAATTTTTTATTAATATCGTTCTTAGCTTTTAGACCTGATCTATTATCATAACTGGTAGTACTTGGCCTTGGCTCAAAGTATGTATTAAAAGTTTTCTTATCATTTAGAGCAGTTACATAACTTGTAACACTTGGCCTCGGATTAAAGTCTACATCAAAAGTATTTTTACCATCTAGACCGGTTACATAACTTGTAACACTTGGTCTTGGTTCAAATTTATTATCATAAGTGCTCATACCTTTTAGGCCTGCTCCATTATCATAACTCGTAAGACTTGGTCTTGGTTCGGAATTTTTATCAAATGCGTTCTTACCTTTTAAACCTGCTCCATTATCATAACTCGTAGTACTTGGTCTTGGTTCAAAGTCTTCACTAAAAGTCCTCTTGGAATTCAAACATGTTCTATCATTGTAACTTGTTACACTTGGTCTAGGTTCAAAATCAGAAGCTTTGTTTGTCTCTACCAAAGTTTGACATTGAGCTTCATCTTGAGAGAGAGGTGACACTAAAGCATGCCTTTGAACAAATGCCTTTCCACACATCTCTTGATCTAGAAGGCCACGTATCTTTGGTTGACACTATATACTTTTTCACATATAGTACAAATTGTCTTTTTTATCCCCATCAGCTCCAACTAGTAGTTTCTCAAAGTACTCCCAAACTTTAATGGTTCTTACTCGAACTAAAAGAACTTATTTCGCTATCAAAATCAATGTTATTTGACATATTCGATGTCTCCTACAAATAAATAATCCATAATATTGAAATAACTATATGTATTATAAAAGTTCAACATATCTATAAAAAGAATGAAAGTATTAAAATTCAATATCTCTCTAGTTGTAGACTTAAATTACTTGTTTTTATAAAGGAACAATTTTTACCTAGAGATCTAATCAACCTCCCAAAAATTCTCACACATACCTAACAAAATCCAACATTTAATTTCTCCTAAAGATTCCAAATAACAACAACAAATCAAACACCCACAACATGCAATACATTAACAGTGACTTCTATAATGAAAACCGCAAATAAGTTTGAAAATATGAGGATAAATCAATCAATAAACTGAACCTGATAAATAAACTAATATTCTTTATATGGACACTACGAGTTCCTTGTGATGTCTTTTGGTCTAACTAATGTGCCAGCTGCTTTTATGGACTTGATGAATCGAGTGTGTTGGCCGATGTTAGATAAATCAGTGATTGTATTTATCGATGATATCCTGATTTATTCAAGGAGAGAATAAGAGCATGCCGGTCACATTTGAGAAGTGTTGCACATTCAAGAAGTGTTGGAGACATCGAGAAAGGATAATTTGTATGCTAAGTTATCCAAGTGCGCGTTCTGGTTGCGTGAAGTTCAGTTCTTGGGTCACGTGGTAAATCCCGAGGGGATTATGGTAGACCTGGCAAAGGTGGAGGCGCTGATGCAATGGAAGTCTCCGAGGACGCCATCCGAGATCCGTAGCTTCTTAGGGTTGGCGGTGTATTATCGAAGATTCATCCAACACTTCTCCAAGATAGCTTCTCCGTTGACTAAGCTGACCCGTAAGGATGTGAAGTTTGTATGGGGTCAAGATCAGGAGAAGGCTTTTAAAGAGTTAAAGATGAGGTTAACTCAAGCTCCTCTTTTATCCTTACCCAAAGGAAGCGAAGACTTGGTAGTCTATTCAGATGTTTCTTACTCGGGTTTGGGTTGCGTGTTGATGCAACGAGGGAAGGTTACAGCCTACGCATCCTGACAGTTGAAAGTTCATGAGGTTAATTATCCTACTCATGACTTGGAGCTGGCAGCTGTGGTCTTTGCCTTGAAGATTTGGCGGCACTACCTATACGGGACGAAGTGCACCGTCTTCACTGACCACAAAAGCTTGAAGTACTTCTTTGAGCAGAAAGATTTGAATATGAGGTAAAGGCGATGGTTAGAGCTTATAAAGGATTACGATTGCGAGATCTATTACCATCCGGGCAAGGCCAACATGGTGGTAGATGCCCTTAGTCGAAAGGAGAGACCCGAGCCGATTCGGGGGAAGGCTTATCAGTTGATTATGACCTCTGATGTGATGACGCAGGTCAAGGAGTTTCAAGATGAGGTGTTGAAAGAAGATCATCTTAACTCTGAAAGGATGATAGGCCTAGTCACAGAGTTGGGTGAAAACACTCTCGGTGTTAGAACCCGATATGGGCGGATGTGGATTCCTCGTTACGGGGATTTACATGGAAAGATCATGGATGAAGCTCACAAGACTCAATACTCCATTCATCCCGGTGCTACCAAGATGTACCATGATATGAAGAAGAATTATTAGTGGCCGGGTATGAAGCGTGATGTAGCAGAATACGTGAGTAAGTGACGTACTTGTTTGCAAGTGAAGGCGGAGCATCAGAAGCCGTACGGGAAAATCCAACCTTTGGATATACCCGAGTGGAAGTGGGAGCATATCACCATGACTTTATTACAAAGTTAGCGCGTACCCCGAGAGGGTATGATGCTATATGAGTGATAGTTGATCGTTTGACGAAAAGTGCACACTCCCTACCGATTAGAGAGACGTATTCCTCTGAGAGACTCGTAGAATTATTCATCAAGGAGATTGTAGCTCATCATGGTGTACCGGTGTCTATTGTATCTGATCGTGACACTCGGTTCACATCTAAGTTTTGGAAGAGATTTCACGATGCAATGGGGATGAGGTTACATATCAGCACAGCTTATCATCCTCATACGGATGGTCAGTCAGAAAGAACCATACAGACACTTGAAGATATGCTTTGGGCATGTCTCATTGACTTTAGAGGAAGTTAGGATGACCACTTACCGTTAGCTGAGTTCTCATATAACAATAGTTATCATGCCAGCATTGGTATGCCACCTTATGACATGCTATACGGTAGGAGATGTAGACCGCCCGTGTGTTGGAGCGATATTGGTCAGAAGGAGTTAGGAAGTATCGAGGATATCAAGAATACGACCAAAAAGCTAGAAAAGATCAAAGCCTTTATGAAGGCAGCTAAAGATAGACAAAAGTCATACGCCGATAAGAGACGTAGACCGATTGCATTCCAGGTGGGAGATAGAGTCATGTTAAAAGTCTCACCTTGGAAGCGTATCATTCAGTTTAGAAAGCGGGGAAAGTTAAGCCCGAGATACATAGGGACTTTCCGAATCATTACTCAAGTAGGATAGGTGGCCTATAGGTTGTAACTACCCGATGAGTTAAGTGGAATTCACCCGACATTCCATGCATCTCATCTGCGGAAGTGTTTAGTGGATGAGGATATGGTTGTACCACTGGAGGATATTGAAGTTGATGAACGGCTCAACTATGTGGAGAAACCAGTGGCGATCATTGATCGTAAAGAGAAAAGGCTAAGGAACAAGGTGATTCCTCTTGTGTGCATATAGTGGAAGCACAGAAAGGGATCCAAGTCTACATGGGAGATTGAAAAAGAGATGAGGCAGCATTACCCTCATCTGTTTGAGAAATAACAGGTTTCGGGGATGAAATCTATATAAGGGGGTGGACTTGTAACATCCGGATATTTTTAATAGACAAAAAGAAAGAATAAACATGAATAAAAGGATAAAATGCAATTTAACCCAAGTTGAGGGGTTAAAAGTGTCAAAAGAACAAAAAAATAAAACTTGGTGCATAAAGGAGGTATGGCCGCCCATAATCTCCTGCACATTTCATTTCTTTCGATTTTAGAGAGAGAAAGAGCAGAGAATTCGGGTTTTTGAAGAAGAACAAGAAGAAGATCAAATTCAAGGTATGTTTTAGGTGATTTGAAGTGTTATTGACTGATTTTCAATCTCGGGTTTGTGCTTATATGTGTTTGTATGTTCGGTTGTGTGTTTTTGGTGGGTTTTTAGGTGTTTGAGCTCATAGCAAACGGGTTTGAAGGATGTTATACCCAAAATTACATAAGGTGAGTTCTAGAACCCCCTTTTTACATGTTTTAACTGATTAGAGAGCTGGAAATACATGTAAGAACGTTTTTATAAAACGGGTATGTTACCCGTATGTGTATGTATGAATGTGTATATGGGTGGGTGTAAGTTTGGGTTTGATTTGTGGTTATGTTCATATTAAGATGCTTAGAATGTTAGTGCTAAGCTTAGATCATGATACATGTTAGTTTGGGGACTGAATTATGTTAATTAGGTGTAAGTTGGTTGCCGAAGCGCCTAAATAGTGGCACATGCGCCCAACGGTCCGAATAGTCTAAGTGTTCCCCATGCGCCCAAAATCCCATGCGCCCAAATAGTGGTCATGCGCCTGGAAATTTTCCCAGAATAACTAAGTGTTGGCCAAGCGCCCCAATAGCACCCATGCGCCTAGAACCTTTCCATGCGTCTAAGTGTTCCCATGTGCCCAGAAGGCCATGCGTCTGCATAGTGCCCATGCGCCTAAGACTTAGAATTTATTTTCTAAAATTTGGGAAAATTTAAAGTATAGCCTTTGACTTGGGATGTTCCCGGGGTTGATGTGAGTTGACTTTTAGTGATGCATGATGTGTGATTAGATGGGAGGCTAGATGATGATGTGTGATGTCTAGATGATGATGTGTGATGTCTAGATAATGATGTGTGTTGACTAGATGATGATGTGTGATGATGCATGATGTGACACCCGGTATTTTCAGGTTAACGTCGTCAATTCAACCTTCGTTATTTCAACGTTCTTAATGTTATTTAATTAATTAATTATTTAACTTTGTTATATGGTTAAATTAATTAAAGAAGTGATTTATTTAGTTAATTGAATTTGTTATTTGATTAAGTAATTTAAAGCAAGTAAATTTTGATTTAGGTTAATTTAGTTTTATTTGGGGGGTCATTGTGTTAGTGGAGTAAAGTTGAGGGACCATTATGAATGTGGAATACCCACTTCTCGTAACTCTTGGCAACCCATAACCGACTCTCTTTTCCTCCCATATAGCGAACACCACATTCAACCCTACCCCATACGGTTCCCCACGTCACATTAACGGCAGCCCATCGACGTCCCTTTCTCGACTATTTCAACCGACGATAATAGCATCGACATTTACTCTCTCCGCGATCGACACTACCCCGGCAGCCCTCCACGACCCCTCTCTATCACCAGCAGTACTTTCGGCAGTTCTCGCATCCGTCTGACGTTTCCATAGGTACGGTTTTCCCCGTGATCGAACGACAACACAGTCAAGCATATCGCTTTCCATTCTCTGTTGCGAGCACCCGACGACAGTCAACGGTGATCAAAACAACCCGTATCTCATTCGGTATGTTCCTCGACCTTTACTCGGGTTCGTTACGTCTACGGTTTCGGGTGTTCGTTATGGTTACCGCGTGCGTATGTTGTGGGTTCAAGGGTTGTGGTAATCGGATTGTTTTTGTGTGATGCATTCGGTTGTATAGGCTTATATATGCGTATGGATGTTCCATGTGTTCCGCGTATGATGGATATATATATATATATATATATATATATATATTATATATATATATATATATATATATGTATGTATATATAGGGTAAGGTTCCTTTTTAACCCTTATTTATTGCAATAACCCGTTAACCCTAATGTAGCGAACACTTACACCACTGTAACTAACATTTACATCGCGTTACACCACTGATGTAATGATTTTCCCTCCATTTTTAAAAAACTCCACCATTTTTTATAACGTTTTTAACTTTTTTGTATGACGTTATTTTTTTAAACAAATTACACCATTAAGTAGATCGTTTTAATATCTTCAATTTGAGTATAGTCTTGCTATATTTTTTAAAAAAATTTAACGTTCGTTTTGAACCACTAGTTTTACCACTTTAACTCTAAGTTATAATGGTGACGTGGCTTGCTGTGGACCACTAGTTGGGTTAATGGGTTATCGCAATAACAAGGGTTAACATTTGATCCCTTTCGTATATATATATATATGTATATATATATACATCCTGTTTGTATGATCTGCGCATGTATTGATGCATATATATATATATTATATATATATATATATATATATATATATATATGTATGTATATATATATATGTATATATATATGTATATATATATGTATGTATATATATCTATATATATATATGTATATATATATGTATATATATATATATGTATATATATATGTGTGTGTGTGTGTGTCATGTGTGTATGTCTTGTGTATGTATGTATGTTGTTATATATATGTTTGGTGTGTGGTCCTACGGTGGGAGTACGTGTGCCCGTATGTATGTATGGCAACCTCTCCTGACTCAAAACTCTATTATATGGATACTATATGTTAGAAGATTTTCTAATGTTAGTTTTTAAAATTCTATATTGAGAAAAATAAGAGAATCTTGTGAGTTAGAGTAGCATAAATATTTTTGTTTAATTATGACAAAACATATTCGAGAATCATGGGCAAACCTACATGGAATCCAAGCAAATATATATATATATATATATATATATATATATATATATATATATATTTGTAGTATAGAATATATTCACTTTGTTACTGTTGGATTTGTATGGATGCCCCATGGAGAATTGGGTGGCATGAGGTGCATAATATAGGCATGTTGTGCTTATATACGCATAATATATGTTTTGTGTTTGGTATTGTTTGGGTCATGGTTGGTTATAGTAAGTATTATGTTGAATAATATATATTGCATGTACATGGTTTCTTTTTATAGGTGACCTACATGGGTCTAGCATGCATACTTAAATATATAAATGAGTGTATATGCATTTAATTATGGGTGTGTATGTGTTTTGGTGAGTGCTATATGCATGCACGTGGATATTAGTGGTATTGGTTCCTTTATGTTCATATATATAAATGTCTATGTAAATTAGATGGTGGAGTATGTAGTGCTTGTTTGTTTAATGATTTGGCTTGGGTGTTCTCTGTGTGTTTAGTTAGTGTGTGTATGTGTTCAAGTTTGCATATGTGAGTTATTTTGTGAATATATATAAATATGTCATAGTTCAAGTTATATATATATATATATATATATCTATGTATGTATGTATGTATGTATATCTATACTATATTAATAAGCATTTGAGGAGGGCAAGAAAGTAATTTCACCCAAAACTCTTAAAATTAAGAGATGTACAAGACTTTAAAGCTTATGGTACAAGCATTTTAAGCTTGATGTTGAAAATGTTGAAAAAAACGTCTTAAAAACAAAGTCCCTTGCATTTGCACGGCCACTTCCTGGATCGAAAATTTGAATTCAGCTGTTCTTCCCCATACAACCAGAGCTTTTCATATGCAGAGAGAGAGAGAGAGAACTAGAAAAAAAGAAGAGAGCTACAGAGAGAACGAGAAGAGAGATATGGAGAGAGAGAGAGAGAGACGGGAAGAGAGTCTCGGGATAAAAGTAAGTCCGGCAAGGGTGGGAGGAGATTTGGAGTCCGATCGGCGACTAGGGTTTCAAGATTTGTGCCATTTGAAGATCGACGACTAGGGTTTCGAGCTTTGAAAGTTTCTTTTGGCATGAATATCACATGATGAAAACCTTCATGAATCTTTTTGTATGATTGTTGTTGTTAGTCGAGATAATATAACATATGACGTTTGATTGTGGTATGATTGTTGTTATTGTTAGTTGAGATGATCTAACACTCTGTAATTTCTGGTTGAAGGTAGTTGTTGGCACCAGGTGAAGAGGGTATTGCAGACAAAACCATCACACACACAGATTCTGATAATGTCGTTGAAACCTACCTCAGGTATCACCAAACAACCTCTGTGAAAATGAGACTTCAGTCTCACAACATTGTGAAAGTAATCAACATTGCTACAAAAGCAAATGGCTTTAAAGGCTGTACCCATCTGGGTTTCTTCTAATCACTCTCTTTCTCAATCTGATTTCGTTCAAAACAAGAAAAAGTTCCCCAATTTTAGGGTTCATCTCGTGAAATTGAGCAAATGGGAGTGTCTGGGTCTCAAATTGGCCCACCCTGAAAGGTCGCAAATTGATGTTGAAGATGATGAGAAGCCTTTGACTCCGTCTGATTTGGGTTCAGCTTCTGCAGATGGCACAATTGAAGAGACCCAGATCACTGAATCTAGAGGGTTTCATAGAGATTTGAATTCTTTACCAAGTAAGTTAACTTGCATTGTTCAAGACTATGTGTTCTTGTTTGGATTCAGGTGAATTAGATTGGGTTCATTTCTGTTCTATAGAAATCTACCAATTATTTGAAGTTAGATGTTACCAAGTAAGTTGAAGATGATGAGAAGCCTTTGACTCCGTCTTATTTGGGTTCAGCTTCTGCAGATGGCATAATTGAAGAGACCCAGATCACTGAATCTAGAGGGTTTCATAGAGATTTGAATTCTTTACCAAGTAAGTTAACTTGCATTGTTCAAGACTGTGTGTTCTTGTTTGGATTCAGGTGAATTAGATTGGGTTCATTTCTGTTCTACAGAAATCTACCAATTGTTTGAAGTTAGATGTTAGTTTTAATGGTGTAAAGTGATTGCTATTCTAACACTGTCTGCAATGATTGATTGTAGTTCTGATTGTTAAACTGTTGGTATTTTATTGCATTTTGAAAAGGCAAAAGGAACATTAATAATTGGGCAAAAATGACAGATTTTAGATAAACTTTATCTATACTTCGATGCTTTGACGTTTGATTATGATATGATTGTTGTTGCTGTTAGTTGAGATGAGTGTTTTGACGTTTTATAGTGGTATGATTGTTGTTGTTGTTGTTAATTGAGATGATCTAACATGTGTTGGCGTTTTGACTTTTGACGTTTGATTGTGGTATGATTGTTGTTGTTGTTGTTAGTTGAGTTGATCTAACATTGTGACGTTTTGTCGTGTGAAACAGGGGTGGATGTGAGTAAAGTTGGTGATAATTCAGCGAAATTTGTGGTCATCGGTCACAGAGGTCACGGGATGAATATATTACAGTCGGCAGATCGGCGAATGAAGGCGTTTAAGGAGAACTCTATACTGTCGTTCAACAAAGCTGCGAAGCATTCCCTTGATTATAGCGAGTTTGAATTTTAATCACAAAGTTTTTGTTATGTAGCTAAAGTTAATAGTGAATTTGAATCATTTGCAGGTCACAAAGGATGATGTTGCGATCATTTTTCATGGTGTATCTTTGTTAGCCATAAAGATTGTTCTTGTATGATAATTTTGTAGGTTTTCGATTACATGTTATTTGGGTTCAATTAAGTAAGATTGGAGCATATATTGATGTTGTGATTGTGTTATTACAGAGTCCCAAAGAGGTTGAATTCTTCACTGAATATGGTGAATCAAATCGATACAAAATCTTGGAGATCATAGGGAAGGGAAATTATGGAGTTGTTTGTTCAGCTGTTGACACACACACCCGGGAAAAGGTTGCGATCAAGAAAGTAACAGACATTTTTGAACACGCGTCTGATGCTATTCGTATCTTGCAGGAAATCAAGCTGTTAAGGCTTCTAAGGCATCTGGATATTGTTGAAATTAAATGGATCATGTTGCCACCGTCTAGACGCGCCTTTAAAGATATTTATGTAGTATTTGAACTCATGGAGTCTGATCTGCATCAAGTCATAAAGGCCAACGACGACTTGACACATGAACACCACCGTTTTTTCCTCTATCAAATGCTACGAGCTATGTAATTGTTATATGTTTCTTTTGCCTTTGGTTGTCATCTCCCACTATATTTATCATTTATGTCTTTATCGTGTCGTTTCATTAGATGGGTTTCTTACTAGATAATTAGTTTTATTATTACGTAATGAAATAGATTGTCATTGCCGCCGCATTGCGCGGGTCCCCAACTAGTATATATATATGTATGTATGTATATCTATACTATATTAATAAGCATTTGAGGAGGGCAAGAAAGTAATTTCACCCAAAACTCTTAAAATTAAGAGGTGTACAAGCATTAAAACTTGATGTACAACTCCCCAAAGCAAACACAGATTTATTCAAAACATTTGGATTAGGGTTACATCTTCACCCTACACATTTATTCAAAACAGCTCCTGAGAGAGAGAGAGAGGCGTGACGGGAGCCGATGCCCTCTCCGGCAACCACCTCCGGCAACCATCTTTTTGGCAGCACAGCCGCACCCCTAGCGACAGTGTCACTCAGATCTTGGCTGCAGTGGAGGGCGTTTGCTTCGCTAAGAAGGATTACAATTTGGCAAAGCATCCGGAGATCGATGTCCCAAACTTGCAGGTGATTAAGCTGATGCAGAGCTTCAAATCGAAGGAATATGTGAAGGAGACGTTCGCTTGGATGCACTATTACTGGTACCTCACCAACGATATTGTGCCTGCGACTCTTAAGAAGTTTGCTAAGCCCCTTGGACGTCCCATGGGTGGACCTCCGAGTGATCGCCCTCGGTAATTATCAAAGATTATTGATTGTTGATGGGGTTTTGTTAAAGTTTTGTGTTTGATTGGTGTATTGTTTGTGTGTAAAGTGGACCACCGAGATTTGAAGGGGATAGACCTAGGTTTGGTGATAAGGATGGGTATCGTGGTGGACCGAGAGGGCCTCCAGGTGGTGGTGAAAAGGGCGGAGCTCCGGCCGATTACCAGCCTGCTTTTAACAGGGTAATGTTTTGTTATATAAAAATGTTTGCATATATTGATTGTTGGTTTGGTGTTGCATTTTAATATTTTGTGGTGATAGTCTCATGAATTAGGAGTTATTAAACTGCTCTTTGAACCAATGTAGTAAGATATTGATGGTTTTAACTCATGGTTGGACATTTAGATGGCTTGGGTTGTGGTAATAAACTTCTCTTGCATGTTTTTGTGATCGAAAATGGTCTTTTTTAACTTCCTGAGCTTTTATTACATAAGTTACATTGTGAACCCTTTCAAGTAAAGGGCATTCTTGGGTTTCTTATAGTTGAATGCATGATTAAGCCTTTAGTATGTTTTGCAATACAACTTTTGTGTGGTGCTGACGTCTTGATTTTATAAACATAACAATGTTTAGGCTGAAACATGCTCACTAAAATGCGAAGTATTGAATTATCTGTTAGTATTGAATTATCATTCAAAACCTAAAGCCACTAAAATGTAGGGTCAAATGCATTGGAGACTAAATCTTGTGATTGCATCTTTAGGTACATGAGTTTTTTTTTGTAACTGCATGGATTAAGGCTTTGAACATCAAAAAGATTTGGGTCCATTAATAACTATTAGTTTTATGGTTGGTCTCTACATCCTTTGATATCTGCTTTAGTTATAGTGTTTTTTTTAACGGCAAAACTTATTATTAAAAGGGGCTAACAAGAAGTTAAAACCCCAAAATTAATATCTACTTTAGTTTTAGTTACAAGTAATATATATCTGTTGCTACCACAATAAATGAAAGTAAAGAAAGACATATTAATTTGTATTAAAGGATATTGAAAAACAATACACTAAAAGGCTGTACATATACTTATAATATGCTCTCTGTAATACGCAAAAGAAAGCAAAACATCATATGGGTTTTGTAATGACTTTAAATCTAAGTGGTCAGAGATATTCAGTTAGATGAAAAGAAGGTTTCTTTTTCTTTTTATATGTTCAAGTATGATAACAAATATCATATATGTATCTAAGGTGGAGCAGAGATATGATGAACAGAACAAGATAAAGGTTAAATTTTAAAATCCTAACATTTTTAAGCAAATTCATCAAGTAATTTATAATTTATAGAACGCTTAAATTCAAGATTTAATCTAAAGAACCGACTGCAACACTTTTTTCACATAAGATAGTATTTTGGCATAAGGTATTTTTTACAGAACATAGTAACAACACAGAGCTGGTTTTGCAGATTGCCTGTTTTGTGTGTATTTTTCTGCACACAATGAAAAGATATTTCATTCTATTGCTTCTTTAAACAACTTTTAAATATTCAAAATTTGAAACCAGTAAGATACCTTTTACTACATACTATATTTGGGTTTTAACTTTTCTATACCCAAAACTGTAAGATACCTTTTAAATTTCTTTTAACTTTTCCATATACATGTTTTAGGTTACCTTATTTTAACCATTAAAGCTAAGGTATATTTATTCTTTATAAATGTTAGTGTTCATTTTTGGCTATGCAGACATTATGATGGATAGTTTAGTAGCTTACAATTCACTAATTAGGAAAATATATTATTGTCCATTTCTCTTTCTATTCACTGTGCAGATTGATTGTCTATTATTTAGGGTTTTTTTATAAACTATTGAAACCAATCGAACAGCCTAAACCGAAGCAAATTGGTCAGCTTGAGATTTACACGGGTCATGATTTGGAACTTAGAGCCCGATGTGTAAACCGAACTGTTGTTTACTTATAATATTTTTATTTTTTGGCCGTTCTATGTAAATTTACAATAAGATGAAGGGACTGACTTTCTTGCCCGATGTGGAGTCTTGGAACTGTTTAGACTTAACATTTTTTGGTTTCAGTTATTACAGTTACATTTTATGCTAAACTGTTTGTTATGTCATGGCAAGGTTCTTTATGATTTGATATGTTTGTTTGTTCTTTTGACAACCGGACAGGTTGTATTATACACAAATTAATGTTGGAAACCCTCCAAGACCATATTTCCTTGGCATAGACACTGGTAGTGATTTGACATGGATTCAATGTGATGCCCCATGCACTAGCTATGCCAAGGTAAAATTTATTTATACTTGTTCATGTGCAAAGTTGCTGCAATAAATTTACCATATTCTATTGTGCCATTGCCATCAATATCAGCCTGTTATTAACTCAAAATTCAAACCCTGTATGTGATTATTTATATAATGCAAGTCATTTGTTTCTTTATGGAATCAAGAACAAAATAACATACAACATCCATAAGTTCCCTGATCTCAGATTCGACTAAATTCGACTAAAATATGGATCAGGTTTGCAATATCTCACAGTTCAGTTTGACCCCTTACATTTTCACTGTAAACGATTTCTTTCATTATCTATTGAATGATGGCATCAGTGGGCTCATAGTTAATCTATTTGATTTTTGTTTTCTTTCAAAGATAGTGCTCCAATTTTGACTTTACATCGTTGTTAAATGTTAACAACTGTGTTGCTCATGTTATGCCTTAAATTTGATGTTAGTAACATCTACCATGGTGTTTAATTGCATTTGTTGGGAAAGTAGTTTTAAATAGAGTTCAAGATCTATTTAATTTAGAAATTCAAAATTAATTGGTTGTTGAAACTAAGCTTCGTTGTTTCTTAACATTAGATATTGGAGTATCTTCATAAACCGTTCGCGAAAGATATCGTTGAGGGGTCTATGAGGCAGCATGATGGATGTAATTGGTTGTTTATTTTACTACAGACATCCTTGATACGTCCGTATGTTGTTTGTGCTGTTTTGAGGGGTATAACTTTTGATGAGGCGAGATATAACAGCTTTATTGATCTCCAAGATAAGCTTCATCAGAATATATGTAGGTAATATATAAACTTTACTTTTGTTGCTGATTGTAGGGTGCAAGATTCATATGTATATGTCTTATCTTTTAAGATACTTTCTTGGCTTGTTACCTTTATATTTTTCAGGCGGAGAACTCTGGTTGCTATTGGAACACATGATTTGGACACAATAGACGGCCCATTAACATATGAGGTTTGTGAATTTGTTAAGTACAGTCAGATCTGTGCACATGAAGTGACGTATGCGTGAAAACCCTAATAGGCACCTAAATCCCCCTGAGCACTCCACGGAACATATAAATATTTCATTAGATTTTGGTGATATGTTTATTTGCAAGTTTAGAAAGGTTGTTTCAGCAATCTTTTATCACTTGATGCTTTACCTTTTTTTCTTTTCTCTATTTGTTCAGGCTTTGCCACCATCAGAGATAGAGTTTAAGCCACTAAAACAGGTAAAAAAGGAGCATTATCTAACTTGATTTGTGCATATTAGCATACATTAAATATAAAGTCACTCACATCTACATTCCTTTACCAATGTATCGAGACAAGCGCATATGTAATGTTGGGATTTGGGAAATTACAACCCTTATGATCCGATGTCATTATTGCTTACATCATTTATTTCCAGTTTGTACCAAGAAATTTGCTTATGCAGTGGTATGAACTTTGATGTGATTTTATGTTCATATGCCTTTTGCAGATAAAGTTCATGTGACTATATCACCTTTGGCAGATGAAGGGAGCCCGATGTGTAAACGATCATATGTCAGCATGCTGAAGGGCCTGAAGGGAGTATGTGGTGTTTCATGGAAATGTAGATGCTGAAGGGCCTAAAGCTTACCAGGTTTGTGATTTGCAAAGTTTGATTTTTTTGGTTATATATTTGACGGTTTGGTTGACTTAATTGACGTTTTGTTTCGTTTTAAAGGAATATTGCATCAGACATGTTGATGGCTTCCCTGTGAATTCGAAAGCTGAAAGACAAAGGGTGATCCAATGCCTTGAGGCTGCCATAGAAAGATGAGTGTCTGAGGTAAAAACAAGCTAAAATATACACTTTTAGGCATATTTCATTCGGTCAACACAGTATTAGTCAAATTGCACTTTTGACGTTGAAATGTTTAGCTTTATAATCTTGAAAACAAAAAATTGTTAACACATTACATGCAGTTGTATCACGTTATCTGTTTCTTACAAAGGATGAAGTACTCCAACTTGAATTTGAAGTTGTAAAAGAACACATTTGACATTCAAAAGTCAAATTTGTACTCTTTATGTTGGTATTTTCACTTAGATCCAAGGGAACACTTTCAAGATACATGTAACTCTACATATGATACAGGTGAACAAGTAATACTCGCAAGTCGCAACTTTTAGTTTAAAAAATATGAAGTTATGTGACCTAGGAAAATAACATAAATGATTTTATTTTAAACAAATATCGCATTGTGAAATATGTCGATGTCGTCGCCGCCGCATCGCGCGGGTTGCTTACTAGTATATATATATATATATATATATATACATATTTATTTAGATGTAAATGTGTTATGTTGCGTTGTTGCGTATTTATGTTAGGTGGGCTACGCGTTCTTATAATGTATGGCCGTTATGACATAAAATCATATAAGTAACTGCATGACGAGTAGCTTTATACATGATTTGGCGTGCGTGATAATTGGGATCCATATACTTGGGGTGTTATGAGTGCTTGTTTGTGCATGACATATGAATTGGTAGTCCGCATCGTAACCGAGTCGTGAAACGCGAAACCGTACGACCCATTATTAATATTTAATACTTAATATTAATTATGTAATAAACGTGCATCCAGGTTGTTCGGAAACTTAATCGTACGTGCCTACACTTATTGATTTTGATGTGCTTTTAAGGTGAGTTTACAGCCCCTCCTTTTATATATTTACTCTTTTTGGGGGAGAGAAACATGTGGTTTTTCAAATACGATACAATACTTTAGATTTTGTAACACTGCATATACCTGATACTATGGTGTTATACTATGCCTCTTCGGACCGTTAATATGTTACTAACGAGGTGATTGTTAGTAGATCTACTGGATTTGACAAACCCCGCCCGGGCTAGTCGCGCTAGCTTGACTGGAGGTCAAACGGGTGAACGGTTAGCCTGTTTTACAGTGTTGTGGTCGGGATTCCACAGTCGGGGCATACATTATTATTGTTGTTGTCAGCTCGGTCGTGACTTCATACACATAGTGACTTGCCGTAGGCTAGCTACCTACTTATATGCTTTGATTACTAAATCTAGAATTTCATTACTATTAATTATTGTTTCTCATAAACTTGTGAACTCACCAGTCTTTGTACTGATCTTAGCATGTTTTCTCTCAGGTCGTTGATGTGGCACGTCTAGGAGCACCGCATTCATTCATATCATCTTCATTCGCTTATAACCTGATTTTATGGTTTAATTACATTATATTTACTTAAATTGGTTTGAGCACGTGTTTGCGCAGTTTTAACACTTGTTTAAATGTTTTCTGATTTCGCTTCTACAATACTTAAACATAATTGGTTTGTTTCACTATTATCAAGAAACTATTATGTTTTGTAATTATCGAGTAGTTTGGTGTAACTGATGCTTATCTGAGATCTTGGTTATGTCACACGCCTGACGGTAAAACCCCGTTAGTGGATTTTAAGGGTGTGACAGATTGGTATCAGAGCATTAGTTATAGCCTACTAAAATGAACTTTTGCAGCTCATTTTGCATTGCATTTTAGACTATAGCTGGATTTGCATTAGTTATACACACGTAGATTATTAAGTTATAAGATGGGTGTTCTAAGAGTCTTGATGATCAAAAACCCTATGTTAATTGCAGATTATAAGACTCAGAGGGTGATGGTTGATTGAGTTGCAGGTTCGAACAGAGGGTTTGATCGAATTGGTTTGATTTTGTGTGTTCTGATGAAATGGCCAGTAGCATTCGATTTATAGTGAGTTAAAGTTCGTGTAGGCCGATTTAATTCGATTATATTAGTGTTTGAGTGGGTAATTTAGTCGTTGAACGTTCGGGAAAGAAAGTGAAAAAGGGTATAGCCGTTATTCGACCGTTTCAACGCGTTTTATGGTTGCATTGAGTTCGATTCTTGTCCACGAAACGATTCGGTGTAATTTGGGCTATTAAAATCGGGTTTTTAGTGGGTTTTAGTGGTCGCCGGCGTTTGGCTGGAGTTTGGCCGGAAAAGATGGCCGGAATCACGGAGTTTGGGCGGGGGTTGGGTTTGAAAATTAAAAGTTACATAAATGATCCCTGTGGTTTTAATATTTGTTATTTTATGTTGTTAACTTCTTTTAAGTTTCATAAATATCAAACACCCCCTGGACTTATTATTATTATTATTATTATTATTATTATTGTTATTATTATTATTATTATTATTATTATTATTATTATGGTTATTATTATTATTATTATTATCATTATTATTATTATTATTATTATTATTATTTTATTATTATTATTATTACTAACACGAACATGTGTACGAGAGATTCAACTTAAACGATATATATATATATAAAATAATAAATACGTAAGGATAGTTAACACACATGAAACATGTACACGAAGATAATTCAGCTAACACGATAAATAGACTATGAACATACGTGAGGATCGTTAATACACACATGGTGAGTTAACAAGCTTAATGCTGATTTGACGGTCTATTGGTGACAGATGCTACACACCATCACATTCACCACATGATCTTCAACAAGAAGAATCTTAGGTTTCCTTTCTGATTTGGGAATATCTTGAATGTTTCTAAAACTTTGTTCATTAAATCCATCTGTATCCTCTGAACTGTCACACTAATGTGACAGTAAACTCACAATGTTCTTTGCTTGATATTGTGAGGTGTCACATATTTGGGGTGTTATGAGTGCTTGTTTGTGCATGACATATGAATTGGTAGTCCGCATCGTAACCGAGTTGTGAAACGCAAAACCGTACGACCCATTATTAATATTTATACTTAATATTAATTATGTAATAAACGTGCATCCATGTTGTTCGGAAACTTAATCGTACGTGCCTACACTTATTGATTTTGCTGTGCTTTTAAGGTGAGTTTACAGCCCCCCTTTTATATATTTACTCTTTTTGGTGGAGAGAAACATGTGGTTTTTCAAATACGATACAATACTTTAGATTTCGTAATACTGCATATACCTGATACTATGGTGTTATACTACGCCTCTTCGGACCGTTAATATGTTACTAGCGAGGTGATTGTTAATAGATCTACTGGTTTGACAAACCCCGCCCGGGCTAAGGTCAAACGGGTGAATGGTTAGCCTATTTACAGTGTTGTAGTCGGGATTCCACAGCCAGGGCATACATTATTATTATTGCTGTCAGCTCGGTCGCGACTTCATACACATAGTGACTTGCCGTAGGCTAGCTACCTACTTATATGCTTTAATTACTAAATCTGGAATTTTATTATATTAGTTATTGTTTTCTGATAACCTGTGAACTCACCAGTCTTTGTACTGATCTTAGCATGTTTTCTCTCAGGTCGTTGATGTGGCACGTCTAGGAGCACCGCATTCATTGCATATCATCTTCATTCGCTTATAACCTGATTTTATGGTTTAATTACAATTATATTTACTTAAATTGGTTTGAGCGCGTGTTTGCGCAGTTTTAACACTTTTTTAAATGTTTTCTGATTTCACTTCCGCAATACTTAAACATAATTGGCTTGTTTCACTATTATCAAGCAACTATTATGTTTTGTAATTATCGAGTCGTTTGGTGTAACTGATGCTTATCTGAGATCCTGGTTATGTCACACGAGTGACGGTACAACCCCGTTAGTTGATTTTGAGGGTGTGACACATGATGATGTGTGATGATGTGTGATGTAAGTTTGTTCCTCAATACGTATTATTTACATGGCTTCACATAGTGCGATTGTGTTAGTATACGTAAAGTATTATCTTAACGAAGAGAAAGAAATAAGATAATGAGAAGTGGAACTTAATGAACCAATGAGGGTTCACAGACAGTGGGAGTCAGTCTTGGTGGCTGCTCCATACGTGCGATGTGGTATTAACTGTGTGTTATGTAGCGTGCGATCTTGGCTACCTTATGAGAGTTCACACACACAGGGAGTCAGTTTTAGTGACTATTCCATACGTGCGATATGAGATCCTTGTCATTCGACCTCAGTAATTGTAGCTGCGTGTCACGAAGAGGATAAAGCTTGACAGGATCTAGATTCAGTGAAAGATAAGATAAAAGTGCTAAAAGTGCGAAACGTATAAAATGTGTGATATGAACGAAATAAATGAAATGTGCGAAAATAATGAAATGTGCAATATAGAATGAAACGTACGAAATGAATGAGACGTGCGATAAGAACATAATGTGCGATAAGAACGAATATATGATGTATGACCATGTGCGATAGTAAAGAAAATGTTTTAACGAACGAAAGGTACTTTAAATTTTATAAAAACTAGAACTCACTCAGCAACGCTGACTTTTATGTATTTTCCAGTTGGCAGGTAAAAGTTGCTGCGGATGGCACGTGGGCAGCTACTTGGATTATTTTTGATGGCATCCATTCTATATAAAATGACACTTGTCTGATGTAATGCAACGAATGATATTTTGTAACGATGTTGTGTTATTTGGCAAAAGCAGGTATTAATATATGAAATGAATTAAGTGAAATGATTCCTGTAATGTTTTAAATAAATGTGTAATTTATGTACGATAAATGACCAACTGTGATGTGCCCGGGAAGGGGGGCCTTACATGTCACCCAAAGGTCATACAAAAAGCATAGTTTGATTAGATATGTGCACAAATAGCGTATGGCTCTACACAACTTATAATTACATGTTAATAGTTAGTAATACATGGCTAAATTGTATGAGACCAGAGGCAGTGAAAAATGTTCACCTTCATCATTCTACTTTAATACATGCTGGAAAGCATAAAAATAACAAATATATACATATATGTGTATATCCTTAAAATACACTTTAAAAATCAAAACTATCAACTATTTCAAACTGCTAATCATACTTGGTCTTCGTACAAAGTCTTCATTAAAAGTCCTCTCGGCTTTCAAACCTGTTCTACCATTGTAACTTGTTACACTTGGTCTAGGTTCAAAATCAGAAGCTTTGTTTGTCTCTACCAAAGTCTGACATTGAGCTTCATCTTGAGAGAGAGGTGACACAAAGCATGCCTTTGAACAAATGCCTTTCCATACATCTATTGATCTAGAAGGCCATGTATCTTTGGTTGACACTATATACTTTTTCACATACAGTACAAATTGTCTTTTTTATCCCATCAGCTCCAACTAGTAGTTTTTCAAAGTACTCCCAAACTTTAATGGTTCTTACTCAAACTAAAAGAACTTATTTCGTTATCAAAATCAATGTTATTTGACATATTCGATGTCTCCTAGAAATAAATAAACCATAACATTGAAATAACTATACGTATTATAAAAGTTCAACATATCTATAAAAAGAATGAAAGTATTAGAATTCAATACCTCTCTAGTTGTAGACTTAAATTACTTGTTTCTATAAAGGAACAATTTTTACCTAGAGATCTGATCAACCTCCCAAAAATTCCCACACATACCTAACAAAATCCAACAATCAATTTCTCCCAAAGATTCCTTATAACAACAACAATCAAACACCCACGACATGCAATAGATTAACATTGACTTCTATAATGAAAATCGAAAATAAGTTCTAAAATATGAGAATAAATAAATCAATAAACTGAACTTGATAAACAAACTAATATTCTTTATATTGACTCCCAAAAGTCAAAACAATAAGATCTCAACAATCATTTTTAAAAGCCATCACCCTTTGTCAAGAAATTTCACATGAACATCAAGATCCGTCATATTTTCATACACAAACTCATACATAAACATCTAACAACACATAAACACAATAATTTCAAAAATCAAGAAATTTTATAAAAAACCCGCAATAAAAAAGAAATTCGATCTTGACTACAATATAGCCAAAGATTTCATTAACAATACAATGTTATGTTAATGCATGATTTAACATAAAAACCAACATATCAAAATCACAAAATGAAACATAGTACACAACCCCAAAAACTCAACTTTGATTCACATGAAATTGATGACTATAAAGTCAAAAAGAAAATAATAATAAGAAACCCTAACTTTAAATCAAAAGAAAAACATGATTCGGATGACTATATTAACGGGGTTGTGAACTTGCGATGAACGATGGAAGAACTTGTGATGGATGACTAAGGTTGTGAAGTACTGCCAACTTGATGAATGAATGAATGTAGAAGGCGACCTGATTAAAGAGGTTGCGACGCATCCTAACCTGCTTCCTACTTATTCCATCCCATCCTGACCCATTAAAATTTGTAATCTTATTTTGTTCAGCCACTTTAGACCCGCTATTAACTTATTTATAGTCCAACACACCTAACATATCACAATACAGACTCCTAAGAACCCAAACATGAGGGTCGGGCCATTGTTGCCAGGCCTAGCGGGGTTCTCCCTCTTATATTTACCATATTTATTTTTTCATAGCTCTCAATGCATATTTGTATTAAACAAACTAGGACGAGAACCTACGCATTGTTGCAGGGTTCTTTTGTCGATGCCCTGGAAATGATATTAACATATTGGTTAAAGGATTTAAACATAGGAGTACATGGACATCATATGTCATCCAACGGTCATACAAAAAACGTACTTTGATTAGATATGTGCACAAAGAGCCTATGGCTTTACACAACCTAAATTTGCATATGAATAGTTAGTAATACATGGCTAAATTGTATGAGGACCGGAGGTAATGAAAAATGTTCACCTTCATCATTCTAATTCAATACATGCTGGAAAACATACAAATAAAAATATATACATATATGTGTATATTCTTAAAATACACTTTAAAAATCAAAACTATCAACTATTTTAACATGCTAATCATACTTGATATATATCCTTAAAATAATTTGAATGATTCGTGCATGTTGCTTCTGTTCTTCCTTCTTCCTGTTAATCCATTTTCTTTTTGACCGCATATATACCCCACCCAAAAGCTCTCATAATTAGTCATCAAATCCAAGTTATACTACCAAAATAGTCATGAGTTGATTTGATCAAGAGTTAATCTTTGTTTCATTTAAAGAGACGTGACCAAATTTATCTTGGTTTGATGAAGATTAGCAAATGGGTAAAAGGATTAAATAAATAAATTAACATGTTAGGTTAATGTTAAGCTTCATTGAGCTCGAACATATGCCCCAGATCCTGGCATATACATAACTGAAATTTCTTGAAATGCTTTTACTTTCTTTGTGGCTTTTCGTTCTCCATCTTTTGCCACTCAAAACTACGATCACTATTGCATCATCAACTTTTTCACACTTGATGAGAGAGAAAAGAGAACTTTGGAAAAGAGGATGAAGGTATGCTTACCCTTTTGTACTAAATATTATATATGTTGTACCTTCTTGCAAATTATCCAAACTATAGAAGGTCAGATTATAAAACTATAATAGTTTGCTTGTAACAACCGACATAAGAGATTAATAAATATTCATCAATTATTTTGATTAGAGCATAATTACAAAAAAAAAAGAAAAAGAAAGAAGTCATGTGTGATTTGTGTGATAAAACTAAATTAGTAAAAAAAATAAATATACAAAGCATTCATGGTGTGTGTTAAGAAGTCAATCGTTGCAGGAGGTGAAAGCAGCATAGTGTCGAACGAGGGTAGCTTGTTTAAGAAAGAAGGTGCTGAAAAGTAGATCGATCACAACTCAACCTCCGTCAGTCAATAAAATATTGAAAAAATATAAAAGAAAAAATTGAAAAAAAACATGATACCATAGCATCCGACGTTGATGTTTAATATATAGAATTATAGACAATGACTGTCAATAAAATAGATATTTCATAGACTTATATATTCAAACTTTCAAAGTAAGATTATCGTACATAATAAAGTCCTTATTCTTGATTTAAACACAACAACACACTTTATTTTTTTTTTAACGGCTAAATTGGAATCACTCACGGATCACTGG
The DNA here is from genome assembly GCA_024085815.1 of Flaveria linearis. Taxonomy (NCBI): domain Eukaryota; kingdom Viridiplantae; phylum Streptophyta; class Magnoliopsida; order Asterales; family Asteraceae; genus Flaveria; species Flaveria linearis. Next base: position 63,193,157 of record CM044014.1, on the reverse strand, counting down.
AGTATTATCGTGCCACCAGTGTTACCACGCGATCATATTCCACCACCAGTCACCAATTCAGGAGGAAACTCATAATTATGAGAAAACCTCCCTTTATGAGATTCGAACCCATGACCTAATAGGCCCTAAGTCTTATCCCACCACCAAGATGCCGCTAGGCTATAATGCCTTTGCACAACAACACACTTTATAATACGATTACGTTACTAAAAGCGATAATAGAACTTATTTTTAGTGATCAAGCCTTAAACATCATATCATCGCTTTTAAATCCTTATCACATAACATAACTAGTAGTACTTGGTCTCGGCTCAAAGCCTTTGTCAAGAGATCCCCCAGCTTTTATGCTTTCTCCGTTATCGTACCCTGTAATACTTGGTCTTGGCTCAAATCCTTTGACAAGAGGTCCCCCGGCTTTTATGCTTGCTCCATTATCATACCCTGTAGTACTTGGTCTCGGCTCAAAGTCTTTGTCAAAAGCTCCCTTAGCTTTTATGTTTGCTCCATTATCATAACTCGTAGTACTTGGTCTCGGTTTTAAAGTTCGTATCAAAAGTACTTTTAACCATCTACCCCTGTTACATAACTTGTAACACTTGGTCTTGGTTCAAAAGTTTTATCACAAATGCTCGTACCTTCGGGTTGGCTCCATTATCATACTTGTTACGCTTGGTCTTGGTTCAAATTTTTTATTAAAATCGTTTTTTAGCTTTTAGACCTGATCTATTATCATAACTGGTAGTACTTGGCCTCGGCTCAAAGTTTGTATTAAAAGTTTTCTTATCATTTAGAGCAGTTACATAACTTGTAACACTTGGCCTTGGATTAAAGTCTGCATCAAAAGTATTTTTACCATCTAGACCGGTTACATAACTTGTAACACTTGGTCCTGGTTCAAATTTATTATCACAAGTGCTCATAGCTTTTAGGCCTACTCCATTATCATAACTCATAACGCTCGGTCTTGGTTCGAAATTTTTATCAAATGCGTTCTTACCTTTTAAACCTGCTCCATTATCATAACTCGTAGTACTTGGTCTTGGTTCAAAGTCTTCATCAAAGTCCTCTCGGCTTTCAAACCTGTTCTATCATTGTAACTCGTTACACTTGGTCTAGGTTCAAAATCAGAAGCTTTGTTTGTCTCTACTAAAGTCTGACATTGAGCTTCATCTTGAGAGACACTACAAGAAAAAGACTTTTTTGCGGCGATAAATATCGTCGCAAAAAACCGTAATTTCGTCGCAAATATTATTTGCGACGAAAATGTCGTCGCAAATCAGTCGCCGTAAAAAAGTGGTCGCAAAATGTTATTTGCGACGAAATTTGCGACGATTTCTTTTGTGAGCCCCACTTATTTTTAAAAAAATGAAATTCTGAGATAAATCTTTTGCGACGATATTTTTTATGACGAGTTCTACTTTTTTGCGGCGATATATCGCCGCAAATTTTTTGACCAAAATCTTTTTTGCGGCGATTCTTGCCAATATATTTTACTCTTTTTGCGACGACATATCGCCGCAAAAAGAATTTTTTTTTTAATAATTTGGCTGCATTTGCAGCAATCCACCCAGATTTTTCTGGGTACCAGACAAACCTGCTGTTCCAAATCATTACACACTATCAAACCATCAAACCAATCGCAAACATAGCATATAAACAAAAAATTGTCCCAATTTAACAAGTTAAAAGTTACACAAACAAATGTTTTAAAATAGTCATTACAATCACTAAACCATCAAACCATCCTATGACGACCCACCTCATCATCTTCATCTTCTTGAGAATGACCACTTCTCCTCAACACGCTCTGGACTTGGCTTTGGATTTGACTTTGCATTTGTGCCATCATATTAGCCATCATCTGTTCTTGCTCTCTGGCCAGTCTCGCTGCTACTATCTCCTCAACCTCAGATTGTGAGAACATCCGCTGATCTGTTCTATGAGGTGGCGGTGGGTGTTGTGAAGGCACGCTCGGTATTGGACCGATGCCACGTTCCCACCCGGCCGCTCCCCCAACACCTGTACACAAATACGCATGTACATCAATTTTACATCCATACATCCATACACAAATACACATATACATCCATACACAAAATACACATATACATCCATACACAAATACACATATACATCCATACACAAATACGCATATACATCTATTTTAATCACAAATCAACATACATATACACATACACATATACATCCATACATAAATACACATATACATCCATACACATATACATATACATCCATACATAAATACATATAACATCCATACACATGCACATATATATCCATACATAAATACATATATAATCCATACACACATATACATACATTCTAATATATACACATACACATTCATACACAAATACCCATATACATTCATACACAATAAATACTACAAAATCTATTTTAATCTCAATACCCATATACATTCATACACAAATATATATTCATTTTAATCTCAATACCCATATACATTCATACACACATATACATACATTCTAATATATACACATACATATTCATACACAAATACCCATATACATATGCACAAAATATCATATTAATCCATTTATATATCCAGAAATATATTTGTATAACAAATAAGAATGGGAACAGATACATCCATACATAAATATACATACATTCTAATATACATACATAAATCCATACACACCTGGCGCATGATCTGTTTCTCTGACATTTCTGGATGTTGTTGTTGAAGCGCGACCATTTGCTCCTTTATAATTTACAAAAAAAAATAAACAATGTTATATATATGGTGATTTTATATATTACTTTATTTTTATAAAATTGTAAGACGTGTACATTACTACATAGTATGCAGCGGGTTCAGGTTGATAGAAATTACCGCTTGAATCGGTATAGAAGCGACGATATGCTAATATGGCACTCCCAGATTCATCAGAACCATCTTCCCGCTTTAAACACATTTTTAGTTATATATAATATAAAAGTAACTTACAAACACATAAACAAGTTATAAACACATTAGATTAAAATAACTACAAACATATAACGACATTGGGCTAAAGATGTCCGGCCGCCATGTCCCTTGATCGTCTGCTTCCTTTGTTGGACTTGTTGGTTGCAGACCGAGCTTGACTTCAGGAGAGTGTAGTAATCCACATAGCTTTCCATTCAGATTCTTGCATATCAGGTGGCACAACATCAGAAATATCAACCCTGTCCTCCCCGCCTATTTTGCTAAAATGCTTTTGCTTGAAACGGTATTTGTGATCTTTATACGGTTTGCAGCATATTTCTCAATGCCTGCCCTCAGGCCTTCGTGGGGAGTCATATCAAAATACATCTGCAAATTATGAAAACAAGAGCTTAGTGTATATATATTTATCACTGAATTTAATTATCAAAAACTTAACCTGTAAGTCAGCCCAGATAGTCGCCTTCAAATCCGCAGGTATCTTTCTCCAGCTCTTGTAGTTTGAGGAAATCTGTCAACGATTGTGCCAACAGTGAAGCAAAGGCGCCTGATTGACACCCACAGGTTGTAGGGTCATGCGTACCTTGCTCAAATTCAATTGTGAGCAATTTCCTTGTGGATTTCTCTTTCGTATACCCTGAGTGTTGGTCTTTCCACGCTTGCTGTCCTGCAAATTGATAATAGTATAAAATTCTATGTAAATTATATATTTTCATTTTAAAAGATAATAGTATAAAAATTTGTTGGATCATGATAAGGCTGGTGCAACCAAATTCACTTCATAGTCATCTTTTGGTACTACATTCAAAGGCTCCGAAGCTGAGCAAGAGATCTTCCGAAAGTCTGAAAGAACAGCTGAAGATATCTACTAAAGGCAAAAGCTGAAGTCAACTGGTGAAGACAACAGCTGAAGCCAACAGCTGAAGATATCTACTGAAGGCAAAAGCTGAAGTCAACTGCTTTGAAGACAACAGCTGAAGCCAAACAGCTGAAGACTATCTTCCGAAGACAAAGTCTGATGAAGAGCTGAAGACAAAGTCTGAAAGCTTCCGAAGACAAAGTCTGATGAAAGAGCTGAAGACAAAGTCTGAGCTTCCGAAGACAAAGTCTGCTTCTGAAGACAAAGAAGACTCCAAGCCTCGGAAGAAAAAGCAGTCTTCCGATGTATAAATGCCTTCGAAGAAGTTATTCTTCCGAAGCACTTTATCCTTCGGAAAACATTGCTATGTCCAGCAGATAAAAGTATGGTCCCTGACAGTCCGCTGCAGACCTCTGATACAGCATGGCATCTTCCTAAAGAGCCATATTGTTGACCATACTTTATTCTACTGTCACCTTTTATGATAGTACATGTTACCAAATTTAGTTGGTGACAAAAGGTAAGTCAGGGACATGTCCTGACTACCAACTCTCAGGCACAATGTCTGAAAGACCTCACCTAGAGTCTTGTAGTATAGATGTAAGGTTAGAGGTGTCCAGCTGGTATCAAGTATATCCGGCTGTAGGTAGTATTATATATATCTTCTCCCTGTAACTCTTTAAAAAGTGATTTGAGTCCAAGTGTCTTGTAATCCTTTGAGTTGAGAAGCAATATATAAAAGTACCTGAAAATTTATCTGCTGTTAATTTTCTTACTGCTTGATACTTGTTATATTGTGATCAACTCTTCATAGACTGCCGAGTGTTGATTCACAGTGAGTTGAGAGAAAGACCACCCGAATCCGATCCTGCAATGGTATCAGAGCTCCAGGCTCTTGATTGTGAGATCTTACCATCCTAATCAACCTGTTTTTCACTCCTCACCCAATCCACTCACTCAATGGCTGCTCTCTCCAAGGCTGATATGGAAACTGGTACCTTGACCAAGTCCCCTATGATCACCCCTGAAGACTTTGACACATGGTGTATCAGGATGGAAGGCTTCATCAAGTGTCAAGATTCAAGGATGTGGGACTCCATTGTCAATGGTCCTTTCATACCAAGCACTACATCTGCCACTGGTAATCGCATCATTCCAAAGATGTTGATGATTACTCAGAGGAAGATAGGAAGAGAATAGAGCTAGATCAAAGGGCTATGACTTGTCTCCAAACTGCTCTCCCCAACTCCGTCTACAGACGCTTCAAGAAGTGCAAGAAGCTAAAGATTTATGGGAAGCTTTGAAGCTGATGTATGAGGGATCCAAGGAAACTCAAGAGAACAAGAAAGATCTCTTGAAGCAGCAGTTTGAGAACTTTACTTTCAAGGCTGGTGAGACCTTGACTCAACAATACTTCAGGTATGTTGAGCTAGTAGATACTCTGGCGGATATTGGAGTAGCTCTTGAGAACAGAGACATAGTTAGGAAGTTCATGTCCTCTTCTTAAACTATGGACTCACTACTGTGTTGTCATCAAGAGAACTTCGGACCTTAAGACTCTTTCTCTCACAGAGTTGTATGGTATCCTAAGTGCATTTCAGATGGAGATGAACATGCAGAACTCCTCTGACCACTCCAATAACCAACAGAGTTCAGCCCTTCATGTGGTTGAAAGGGAAAGCATGGAACCACAACATCAGTTGCTATGCTACCCTGACAACTCACATACTGGACCTTCATCACTCTACCTGAGACTCCAAAGTCTCAAAAGGTTCAACACAACTCCTTCAGGATAGTTGTGCCTTTGTCTCTGGAAGTGGACACTCTGGTGATTTTCAATACTGCTTTGATGATCTTGAGTGCTTCAATCCAGATGATGTGGAGTACATGGACATTGTCCAGCAGATGGCTCTTTTAACTTACAGAGCGAAGAAGTTCTTCAAGAGAACTGGAAGCAATTCCCTCAAAACCCAGTCAACAGCAAGTTGGGGTTTGATAAGAGCAAAGCAAGGTGCTACAACTGCAACCAACTTGGTCACTTTGCTAGGGAATGCAAGGCTCCCAAGAACAACCCGGGAACCCCACAGGCCTCCACACATCCCACTGCTCCCAAGCATGAAGAAAAGTCAACTGAAACAGCTGCTGTTGCTCAGGAAGTTGACTGGAGCTTCATGGTACAGGATGTGACTCCCGCTCAAGCACTCATGGCCGGAACAGATGATGATCAGGTATATGAACATCTTTGTACTGCTGCCTGTATTGCTAAAGTTAAATGTATAAGGATTACATTTCGGAAATCAGATCTGAGGTTGAGTCTTTAAATGTGCTAAAATCTGACTTTAAAAGAGCTGAATCTGACTATCAAAGGAAAATTGATGAGTTAGAGAAAACTGTGTCTCTTTGAAAAATGAAAAGACTAACTACAAGACTCAAATCAAAGATCTGATCTCCAAACTTTCTGAATCAAGCCCAGTTAGTCACAGCTGAGGCTCAGGCCAGGAAGCAAGCTATTGCTGAGCAAAGCTTCCAAACTATTCTTGCATCAACCTCATTCCAAAATGTTTTATCAAAACAAAGAAGGGTGGGAACCAGTGAAATAGCTCCACCACACTCTTATGAGTCTATTAGACTACCTAGATGTGGTACTGAAGAGCAAGAGGTTCCAACTGCTGACCCTTCTCCATTGGAACTAGAGGATGAAGTAAAATAGTGGCCTCCACAGGGGAGAAACAGGAGGATACACCATCTCCACCTGTGATGACCAAATCCTGACCACCAAGGCAAGAAGAAGCAGAGCTAAAGCTGCTAGAAGGACTGCTAAGAAGGTTGCAGAGTCCAAGCTTAAGTTTGACCCTAAGCAAAAGGGTGTCTTCATTTCTGCCGGGTTTCAAGTGGTAGGTACTCCTGATTCAGGAAAGGAGTGTAGTACCAGCACTCCTGTCCACTGAAGGATCAGAAGTCGAAAGGGAAAGTTGCTGATGAAGAGAAGAAACCCAAGAAACAGCAACCTGCAAGTTCCCAGAAGACTAACATTGCATGCATAATGTGTGGTCTGCACAACCACATGGCTAAAGATTGTTACTACAATCCAGCAAGCACACATTATGCAAATAATGTTAGAAAGAAGTAGTCAGAGAAGGTTTCTCAGTTGGACCACTTCAAAAGGTCCAAATGATGAAAAAGGGAAAGTTGGTCTCGGAAGCCAAGTTGCTTTCGGAAGAAACTGCTTCTTCCGAAGGGAAATGGCTTCGGAAGCCAAACCTTCTAAGGTTCGGGAAGAACAAGAAGGCTCCCTTGAAACCATCTCAGAAGAAGACTACTTCGGAAGAAAAGGTGGTGAAGGCTTCTTCCGAAAAGAGAGAAGCTTCGGAAGAAGACCATGCTGCAAAAAGCTTCAACAAGCTCATCCTCAAAGATCAACCAAAGGATGGATGGAAGATCAAGGAAGATGCTGCAGCCCAAACCTCTTCTTCAACAATGACCTCTATTGAACCCCACTGCATTCTTTTGGTTCAATTATGTCACTATCTTTGGAAGAGCCCGAAGACTGCAAGGCTTGGGCTTCCAAACAAAACTAACCATCTCATCTTATGTGGGGGACATCCATTTGACAAGAACAACAATATGTGGATTGTTAGATAGTGGATGCTCCAGGCACATGACAGGGAACAGATCTCTCCTTCAAACAATTCCAGAACTTTGATGGAGGGCCGTCAATTTGGAGGTGAGGCCGGAGGATATATTTCTGGCAGAGGAAGTATATCCAATGGCAGAAATAAACATTGACAAAGTTCACTTGTTCAAACAGCTTGAACACAATCTGTTAAGTGTTTCTAATTCTGTGATCAGAAGCATCAGATGCTTTTCACAGAACATGAGTGCATTATCCTCAAACCAGGGATGACAATTCCTCGGAATTGGTGCTTCTCGATCTCCAGGAAAGGGGATATGTACACTGGATATGGAACAATGCTTCTCCTATGGGTGACGTATCATGCTTTCTTTCCAAAGCTGATAGTGATGAGTCAACACTATGGCATAAAGCATGTGTCATGTGAATTTTAAAACAATGAATAAATGGTCAAAAATAACTTGGTACACTGGTTTGCCTAAAAAGGAATTTTTCTGCAAAGATAACTGTGTTGCAGCCTGAAAGGGAAAACAACACAGATCATCTCATAAATCCCAAATGTGTTAACTCTATCACTACTCCATTACACTTTTGCACATGGATC